>JAQMRL010000006.1:10707950-11162950 GCA_035578175.1 Catonia carolina | reverse complement strand
CCATGTGATAAGAAACAGAACTATTTATTTTAGCCCTGCAACGGACAGATTGAGTGTAAATAAATTGACACTCCACCTGTCTGTTAAGGGCAGAAAAGTTTATTATAATAGCCTAATAGGGTAAAAAATGTATTAGTTTTTAATATTTTACGACCGAGTGTTATATTTTATATCAGTTTGTTCATAAATAGGTCGATTATAACAATATTAAATTACATACAATAACTAGATTAATAACTTGACGAGCCGCGAGCGTAATTAACACCACTACAGGAACGGTCTCACAGTAACAACTGACAAATATGAAGAGTAAATATTTTCAGAATGTACAGTACACACGTCGCCATGTGGATTTAAAGCAACCGTTGCTATGACAACATCACGTCTCACAGTAAACAGTCCCCCTTGCCCTTCATCCCTTACTAGCAAACAAGTCAGCTCCCAACTATATAATTCAAAAGAAAGCTATTAGGTGTATGGTGGGAGCTAACCAGCTAACGTCATCCACACCACTATTTAAGGAGCTTAAATTGCTTACAATTCCCTCTCTCTACATTTTTGAGGTGATTATGTATGTTAGGCAAAATAATTTTATGCAGAATTTCAATGTTCACAATCATAACACGAGAAACAGAAATGATTATTATGTGGCTAATCACTCCACAAAATTGTTTGAACAAAAGCCTACTTATGCAGGGAAAAAATTCAAGAATAAATTAACCCAATTTTTAAAATGTTGTGAGGTTTGAATTCCTTTAAAAAGAACCTGAAAAATTACTTGATCGGTGAAACTTTTTATAGCGTACAAGAATTTCTTTCTTGATAGTAGTGATACATTGTGTGATTCTTGTATGTATTTCAGGAGTTATAGCTGACATGGCCTTTCACCTCCTGGAGTCTCCAGGGCGCAAAGAAAATGTGGTAGGCGTTAATTGTTTTATACAATGTTTACAATTGAAAGTTTTTAACGTCGCTAATAGACGATAATTTACATCGTTCAGCGTCTGTTATTTAGTAGGAAGTTCGGTACAAAGACACGAAATCTACTGACTGAATCCGAATTGTTCGCACAGCGACATCGGTAAACTTATTTGGCGTCCACTCAACATTGTCATTTTAATTACAAACTAATAAACGTGAAATAAGAAAAAATAAAATAATTGACTCACGTTGGGAGCTGGATCTTCGTATTATATTCTCGAGGAAGGTATTCTGGGGCGCGACCAGGCCTCTACGTCCGCCCGGCATCCTGACCCCAGTGACGTCACGTGGTCGTCATGGCAACACAGGACGCTAAACCACTACGTCTTGCTACTGGCCCCCTATTAGTTATTGTAGTAATTGTAAAAAATGAACGCCCTTAGGCTGGATCATTGCAGTGCAAAAGCTTTAACCGCAGTCCAAGTGGTGCCTTCTTCCTCCGTGCATTTTCTTCGTTGTCCGCCCACCAGGCGGCGCTAGTGCAGCCCCACATCATCTAAGATGGCCGCCTTCATCACAATTTTTGCGTTAACCTTTACGTCATCCTGCAATCAGAAACGAAACATTTTATAATTTATTTAAATTTATTCTTTCAAAAATTTAAACAGAAGTAGACCACATTAACAAATACAAAATCATATTATATTATTATCTATACTAATATTATAAAGACAAAGCATGTTTTTTTTGTGCAGACTAATTTCTAAAACTACTAAACGGATTTTCATGAAATTTCGACAGTATATTAGTATTTATATTCGCAACAACATCTTATACATACAATTCTTGTGTCACAGTGTTAGTTGCCATACTCCTCCGAAACGGCTTAACCGATTTAAATGAAATTTTATATGTACACTTGGTAGGTCTGAGAATAGGTTTTTGTCTATTTTTTATACCCCTAAGTAATGAGGGTGATCCACCCCAAATGTTTTTTTATTTTTTGAACAAAATTTTTATTTTTTCATAATGTGGTATTCAAAAATACATACATTTCTAAATTTTCACCCTTCTATTACCAACCCCTGTTTTTTATAGCAATATTAGTTGTGCATCGATCGTAGTAGTGATGTTTACAATTTATCATTTTATGCCTCTGGCATTAGTGTTTTTTGTTTTACGTCTGACTGTTCTGCAATTTCTGCTAATACGGCCGGTGGATAATAATGGTAATGAAAATGAGTGATGAAAAAATGCCAGACCTGACTGGGAATCAAACCCGGTACCCCGGCGTAGAAACCACCTGCGCTACCCACTACGCTAACGGGCCTTAGATAAAATAAAATAAAAATAAAATAAAATTTTCCATAAAAACTTGTTTTCTGTTCTTGGGCGTAGCAACGCGCGTCAGATACCGCTAGTTTTATTATTAAATTTTCAAAAATGATAACCCTAAGGGCCCTAATGAAGATTTATTAATGAGAGACGTAGGAGGGGAAATTATTAAAACGGTTTTTTATGAATGTGTGTGTACTATTGTTGAGGACAGACATAAGCGGGGGAATTTATCAAAACGTGTGTGTGTCTGCGTGTACGTGGGAGTACAAGTCGATCTAGCAGCTATATAATTTCTATTACATGTTTATTTGAAAAAAAAGATTACTTATGTTTTGCGTACGAAGCCGCGCGAGGCAAGGGTACTGTATAATTATAAACGGATGTTCAAAAAGTTTCCGGAATTACCGTCATCAAACAAGCGATAAATTAGCCGAAATAGCAATATGATTGCGTGCACACTCTTGCTTGAACATGTTTGGACAGTGCTCCATGCAATGTGGATGTCAACCAACCCAATGTCGTTGTTCGAACAGCGTGCGAATATCAAGTTCATGTACAAATTTGAAAATTTGACTTCAGAAAAGCTGTTGGCTCTGCAGTAAGATTTCGGTGATAATGCACTAAAAAATCTGCGGTTTACAAGTGGTTTGCACGGTTTAAGAAAGAGCAGAACACGTTATAGGACGACGATGGAAGAACGACAACATCCCGAAATGGCGAAATGATTCCAAAAGTAAAACAACTGATTCTACATAATCGAAGATTGCCGATCACGGAGTTGGGAGCAAGTGTTTGTGCGCGGAACAATCCTTCTTCAAAAGTGATTAGGTAAGCATTGCCATAGATCATAACATTAGTAAGCTGAACCACCATTTTGGGAATTTTTTAAACGCCCCTCGTACTGTTTTCCTACCAAAAACCACTGTACAAAAATCAACTGTTACGATGAAAAGAGATTTCTTCATCAAACTTTCGAAATAACGAGAGAAGAGGCATTGAATAATAAAAAAAAGCCATTTTTGTTTTTTTACTTTCTCTTGCCTATATGAATATATAGGAAGGAAAGTATTGTTTTCATGTCGATTTTTCGAAATCGAGTTTTCACCGGATCTATACGTTTTCAGACCCCCTGAACCCAAAAAACATGTTTTTAGCGATTGGTCTGTGTGTGTGTGTGTGTGTGTGTGTGTGTGTGTGTGTGTGTCTGTGTGTGAACAGAATATCTCAAGAACGAAACATCGTACGAACTTGAAACTTGAAACTTAAGTTACATACCACTACCGGACGCGACACGAACATTTTCATCAAAATCGGTCAACCGGAAGTAGTAGTTTATTCGTATAATTTTTCACTTTTTTGCGATTTTCTCAAAAACTGGTCCTACGATTTTTTTTAAAATCGCCTATTTTACTCAATTTTTAATTCTCTACTAGATAGGGTAGGCGCCATGTTTGCTGAAATTCTCGGTGAGGCTGTTTTCACGTAAAAACGTTGTTTTTTTAAGATTACAGCTTTAATATAAATTTTAGCGCAAAACTTTATATAATAAAAGTTGTAGAGAATTTAAAATTCTACAACTTTTATTTCAAACAATTTTTTGTATAACGCTTAGTTTAGCGGTAATTTGCGATTTTCTGTTTTTTTTCTCACGAAAATGTGTGAAAAATTGATTTTTTTTAAGATTTCGGCCTTAGTATGCATTTTACGACAAAAATGTATATAATTTAATTTATAGAAAATTAAAAGATCTACAACTTTTATTTAAAGCATTTTTCTCTACAGAGCCTAGTTTAGAGAGAAAGAGTGATTTTCCGTATTTTTAAGCCAAACTGAGTTCGATTGTCATTTTGCGTCATTCACTCATGATTAAAATAAGGTTATTTTTTTGAGGTTAGTTTTTGTTTATTTCTAATATTTTATTACTAATGTTAGGTTTATTATTAATTATTTGCATTGGCAAGAGAAAGTTGTGTGAGTGTTTCACACCAGATTTTTACTATTTAAAATCTCCATTACTTCCTGGGTTCTTGGTGTACCTAGAAAGTTTTTTGCAAAAAGGAAGGGATAGAAGGATGAACATCTTTAGTGTACAGACGAGTTTACGACTTCAGTTTATGATGAAAGTCCTGAAGAAACTGATTAAATGTGTAACACAGAGTGGCTTATTTCACACTCAGAAACAACAAAAACACTTTATACTGTGGACAATTCGAACTGGCACAACTCTTGCTCTACGTGTACACACAGTTCCGCATAGAGTATATCCATAACCTATTCTTTCAACAAGGTCTACAAATTCCAATGTACGCAAATGCCTACAACTTATTTCAATGTACAAACATACGAATAATTATTTCATTTTAAAATATGTATTTAATTTGTCCCAGTAAAAAAGTGTATCTATTGTTAAAAATCTGGTGTGAAACACTCACACAACTTTCTCTTGCCAATGCAAATAATTAATAATAAACCTAACATTATTAATAAAATATTACAAATAAACAAAAACTAACCTCAAAAACATAACCTTATTTTAATCATGAGTGAATGACGCAAAATGAAAATCGAACTCAATTTGGCTTAAAAAAAACGGAAAATCACACTTTCACGCTAAACTAGGCTCTGTAGAGAAAAATGCTTTAAATAAAAGTTGTAGGTCTTTTAATTTCCTATAAATTTTATTATATACACTTGTGTCATAAAATGAATACTAAGGCCGAAATCTTTAAAAAACCATTTTTCACACGTTTTTGTGAGAAAAAAAACAGAAAATCGCTAATTACCGCTAAACTAAGCGTTATACAAAAAAATGTTTGAAATAAAAGTTGTAGAATTTTAAATTTTCTACAACTTTCATTATATATATTTTTCCTCTAAATTGCATTTTAAAGCCGTAATCTTAAAAGAACTATGTTTTTACGTAGAAACAGCCTCACCCAGAATTTCAGCAAACATGACGCCTACCCTATCTTGTAGAGAATAAAAAATTGAGTAAAGCAGGCAATTTTTCAAAAAATCGTAGGACCAGTTTTTGAGAAAATCGCAAAAAAGTGAAAAATTATACGAATAAACTACTACTTCCGGTTGACCGATTTTGATGAAAATGTTCGTGTCGGGTCCGGTAGTGGTATGTAACTTAAGTTTCAAGTTTCAAGTTCGTACGATGTTCCGTTCTTGAGATATTCTGTTCACACACACACACACACACACACACATACACACACAGACACAAACACAGACACACACACAGACCAATCGCTAAAAACATGTTTTTTGGATTCAGGGGGTCTGAAAACGTATAGATCCGGTGAAAACTCGATTTCGAAAAATCGACATGAAAACAATACTTTCCTTCCTATATATTCATATAGGCAAGAGAAAGTAAAAATCTACTAGAAAACGCAAGAAACAAGAAAGCACAAATCAAAAACAAAATTTACTCAAACAAGTAAATTTCCCATCAACAGTTGTTTAGAAAGCTGAACCCCAACAGCTGAGAATACAACAAAAAGTGATGCAAATGAATGTTTTTTTTGTAATCCCTAATTTGTGTCAGTTGCAATCTGTTCAATTCAGAACAGTAACCAACCCCATGACCCTGTAGCGTATAAGTAGTTTTTCTAAATTTAGTTTTATTTCTGTAATTTTATATTTCATTATTTTATTCCTCGAATACTTCATTCTATAATATTGTAGATTCTTTGTTGGTAATTTCATCTATTTCTTTCAAAATGCATCCGATCCTGTGGTCAAATGATATTTTGTCTTTGTTCTGTGGATTGGAGTAGTGAATTTTATTTTTTCTTTTGTGTGCGGGTATGGAATATGTTCCACCCCTCCTATCCTGTTTTGTGTGAGGTCATCAACATCTCGGGGTGCGTACGTGCTGTTTAGGCTGTAGTCAGACATCGGATGATCGGTAGAGGGGCTGTGATTGGTCGGTGAAAATCGCGTGACTTCCATTCTGCCCCTGGCTGGGGGTTATATGGTGGTTTGTTCGGCCTGTTGAATCCTGGACGTTGAACGATGAAGAAGCGCAGGATGTCGGTCTAGTGCCTTCTTAGGCAAATTCCAAGCGGTATCAAAATGTTTAAACAGTTTCGTTATTTGATGTAAAAGTAATATTGTCTATGTTCTATTAATGTTTTCAAGTGCTGTTGGCATAGTATTTTATTGTTATTTCACCATTTTGTAAAGTCTTGTCGTTTCGCTTCCTTTGTCTTTCCGTGCGCCCGACGCAGCGGAAATTATTGGGTAAGTAAAGGTCTTTGTTTTGATTAAATTAAAGTGTATTGTTTTTGTCATTTATCTTTTGAAAGTAGGGATGGATTATGTATTTGGGACACACGGATCTCGTTGTAATTTGAGTTCTAAAGTTTTTATTATTTTAATACTGTAATTGCGTCATAAAATGTAATGTAATCTGATGTTTTCTAAAATAAGTAATCTAAAGTAAAGTACCTTTGGGAAAGTTATCTTTTAGTTTGTCTTGTATTTGCTTTTGGCAAATTATGTTGTGAGTTATACCTTGGGTATGTATAACAAGTTAAGCAGCAAATCCTGCTATAACTTGGGAGAATTAAGCCCTGAATATTTATTCAAATAAAGCTATGGTATGAGAGAAATTATTTCATTAGTAAACTCATGTATAATGTTAGTTATATTGGTTTTAATCTTGGAAGTAAAAAATTAAAATCGCGTTTTGGGCGGGAACCCTTAGTGTTATTATTTCTGTTGTCTACAGAAATTTGTTTATTGTTTCAGAAAAATACATTCAAAGGAATTCTAATACATTCCAAAATACATTCAAAAGTGTTCAAATACATTCAAAAGTATTCAAGTACATTCAAATGCTTTCAAGTTCATTTATTGAATGGTGTCGATCCTATGTATTATTATATTGATGTATCGAGATATTGTCGATCCTGGCTGCTGTGTTTATATTTGTTGCTGTGAGATCTTGCCAAGGAGATTCTTGTGAAGAGGAAATATGAATGTATTCACCCAATATTCCGTCATGGAGATTCTTATAAATGGGGAAGTAAAATTGTATTTGTATTATATTTTATTTCTTTTAATGGACAATTAATCTTATTTAAATAATGGTGATTTATATATGTTGTTAACTATTATTTTATTGTTGCTGGATCCGCAACCTAACTTCAGTTTTATGTATAGTATTTTAAATTTGATTTCATTCAGTAAACTCAATAAGTCAACAGCATAAAAGTTTTTAATGTTTTATTTATTTCCCAAAGTGGCTATTATAGTTTCATGTGATTATCTCATCTCTGGGAATCAACTTCCCAGAATGAAAGTTCTGAACCAATTTAGTTTTTTTTAAGGTTAAGTTAGGAAGCGACGGTTCAACCCAATGAGATGAGGATTATATGTATGACGTGTAAACGACCTGAGTCTTGTACAGACTCAGGTCGACCATTCCTGAGAGAGTATGGTTAATTGAACTCCAACCACCAAAGTACACCGCTAACCACTGTTTATCATTCAACTCTGTATAAAAGTAACTACCCTTACTAGGATTTGAACCAGGAACCTTCGTATCCGAAAATCAGCTGTTAAATAATAATTTTTTTTTTTTTTGTAATCCCTAATGTGTGTACGTTGCAATCTGTTCAATTCAGAACAATAAGCAACCCCATGACCCAATGAGATGAGGATGATGTGCATGACGTGTAAATGAGGTGTAGTCTTGTACAGACCCAGGCCGACCATTCCTGAGAGAGTATGGTTAATTAAACCCCAACCATCAAAGTACACCGGTAACCACTGTCTAGTATTCAAATCCGTATAAAAGTAACTACCTTTACTAGGATTTGAACCAGGAACCTTCGTCTCCGAAAATCAGCTGTTGAACAGCTGATTTTGGCGACGACTTTACCTCTAGACCAACCCGGTGGGTTTAAATAATAATAAAGCAGATATTTTAAAAACTAAAATCTCCTTACATTAAAACGACCAGTATAAAATTGTGAAAAATATTCGTTCTTGGTAACATAATAATTTTTCTGTGTAAACTTGATAAAACCTTAATTTTTTCGTAAAAAAATTATTTTTTTTGCGTAATTTAAGGTTTTCTGGTATATCTAAGCCTAAACTATTGAAAAACATAAAAAACCAAAAACCGAAATTTTGAATTTAAACCATCGTGCTATCTCCCCTTAAAAATACAGAGAAAAGCAGAGGTCAGATTGTGTGGGTGTCAATAAAATAGTAGTACAATTCCCGGTAACAAAAAATAAAAAATAAACAATAAAAATATATTTATAATAGTAGACTATATTTTTATAAAACGAAATTATTACAGAATGGAATTCACTATATTTGAAAAGGAATTTAATAAAATCGTTGAAAATATTGAATTGTTAACAAATAATCAAGATTCATTATTTTCATTTATTGCAGGTTCGTTTATATTATAAAGTAACTACCTTTGACAGAATTTAAAACTAATAAAATCTACTTTGTCAAACATGTACAAACACTGATGACCTGAATTCATTTCAAAAATCTACAAAAACTTATACACTAACAAAAGCACGAAATAACTAAACATTTAAAATAATGTAAACGATGAAATTTAATGAAGTAAGGAATTTCTTTGTTATACATTATTGTATGGAACAATGTATTGTTACTATGAAGGATGTAAAGTTTTGCATAGACATTTTAATATAGTGTATGTGATAGAGAGAAGGAAAATTGTGTGGCTTGGAAATTCCAACATCTAGTTATAAATGTGCAGACAAAAATAATACGTTACAGAAGTTGAAAATAAATCTCTGTCGTTAATTTTCTTTCCGGTTTTGTATCTCCATCCTTTATGCACTGCATTATATACAAAATTACAATAGTAAGGTTGTTTTTGACGTAAAAATGTTATCCTAAAAATTACTTTGCAAAAGAACATAAGAAATACGTCATATGTTTATATGTTCTTAATGCTATATTTTAATAATATTATTTTTCATTTATTTAAGCTTTTCTTTAGTTACATGAGTCACGAGTTTGCCCTTGTTCGCAACGAGGGGTAAAGGGGGAAAGCATCAGTGCACATGCGCGACTGCTTCAATTTCAGTACAACAAACATAATAACTTATACTATACCCAGAGCATACGAGGTGTGGCTATTCAATAACGAGACTGACGTAAAAAAATTTATTTTAATTTTATACGTAATCACTTATTGTCACCTTCAATATACACTCCTTCTCTACCCCAACACGCTCCATGCGAATTTTCCATTGTTGGAAACAGTGCTGGAAGTCATCTTCTGTCAGTTCCTTCAGGGAACGTGCCGCTTTCTCTTTTACAGCTTCCACAGACTCAAATCTTATCCCTTTTCATACAAATTTTACCTTAGGGAACAGGTAGAAGATAATAACATGTGATGAAACGTGGTTTTTTACTTATGATCCCGAAACGAAGCGCCAATCCATGCACTGGAAGAGCCGAACTTTGCCGAGAGCCAAAAAAGCTCGAATGAGCAAGTCAAAATTTAAAGCAATGATGATTGTTTTTTTTTATATCCATGGGATTGTGTACCTTCACTGGGTTCCTGAAGATCAAAAAATTAATCAATATTACTACCTTGAGGTATTTTCTAAACTACGTCAAAGAGTAAGGAAAAAATGCCCCGAAATGTGGAAGGACAAATCTTTGGTTCTCCACCAAGACAATGCGCCAGCTCATTCCGCGTTATCTGTCAAGAGGTTCCTAGCCAAGTACAGCATCTCAGTTTTAGAACATCCATCTTATTCACCAGATATCGCACCATGTGACTTCTACCTTTTGTTCCCTAAGGTGAAATCTGCATTAAGAGGGACAAGATTTGAGTCAGTGGAAGCTGTAAAAGAGAAAGCGGCACGTGTCCTGAAGGAGCTAACAGAAGATGACTTCCAGCTCTGTTTCCAACTATAGAAAATTCGCATGGAGTGTTGTAGGGATAGAGGAGAAGTGAATATTGAAGGTAACAATACGTTATCATTTATAAAATTAAAATAAAATATTTTACGTCAGTCTCGTTATTTAATAGCCATACCTCATATGTGGGCATTCATAGGTACAATACTATACAATACTGTGTATTCGGATTAACCGGGGTTCCGATTTTCCGGGGTTGGTGTAGCCGGAGTTCAGCCCGGATAATCAAGGTTGGACGATAATTACCGTGTTGTAATCTACCGTGTTGTAAGACCTAACACGGAAATTCGGAACCCTCAGATGATGGATTTTAAAATAGATTTATAAATATTTATAACAATTCAGATAACGTTTCAGAAAAAGTTTTGTGAATTTTAATCGTTTTGTTAAAGTTAGAAGGAAGAATGATTTATTAATACATGAGTTATTTTGTTTTGTTATTTTAACGAAGACATTTTGACCTAATTCGTTGAAGGTGACAGATGTACAGAGTGTTAAATGTATGTTAGTGTAATAGCAAATGAAGGCAGATAAATGTTCCCAAGAGGTTTTTAGCCATGCAAATAAAAGGGTTGCTATAAAATCGCTGTCGTTGTCGTGTATGTATGTACATATCCATTCAGACCAGTAGGTGAGTTGTACCTTTATTCTATAAATAGATAGCGTAAGACAAAGATGGAGATATATATATATTTAACGGACGAAGTATTAAGGGGTAAATTTCTCTACTTTGCCACTGGGAGTACACACAGTAGCGCACTCTACAGTTTGGCCGCATATTAAACCCCTTTCCATTTATTCATACGCTCCTTCTATCTATTTCACTCCATCTTGTATTCTCACACTATCCTCCGTCTTCCTCACTCCTCGACCTCACAACTAATATCTATCTCTCTCCAACCGTTTGCAACCGAACGAGCTTAATTACCTGATGCAGTGCAGCAGAGCTGCCGACCGACCGAGTACTATATCGAAACTGGAGTTTAGCAACGAGGAAGGCGGGAGGTCCAAATATACTGATTTATGGTTGTAAGGGTTTACTGCGACACAAGCCAAGTTCTATTACACATGAACAACCTATATTACATGTAATTTACTCACATAATATTTGCCCATGTAAATTCCCTATTAGAAATGTTAAATTTTAGTGTAAACAATAATAATTAATGGATATTGTTAATTTTTCTATACCATAAAAATCCACATGATATTACTGAGTTAAAGAAAACAACATAAAATAATAATTGAGGCGTTTGATGGAAAAAGGAACCTAAAATACTATAAGCCCTTTTTCCGTCAGAGTGTTTATTGACTCCGCTATGATCTTCCTTGTATTTGTACAAAGCTTCATAACTATATCTTTTTTTTTAAAGATGCAACGACGATATATGTCAAGATTGTTAGCAGAAGTGTGAAGATATGCAAGATGAATGTCACGTCAAGGCAGGAAAATTCGTTCACTCGTAGGCAGTCAAGGAGGTTATGTTGTAAACTTATTAAATGGTTGTAATTTACCTAATTTAAGTAGTAAGTGGTTTAAAATTTCTCTTGTGTATTCTGTATTATAATTTTGAGTAGTTTCTCAGTAGTAAAAAATTCAAATTTTATATAGATAAACATATCTGTCCACCTAATTCTATCGCAATGCATCACAATATTTATAACAAAATGATTAAAGTATTGTAACGATATCGAAAAAAGACGGTTCGCGAAGGTTCCAGAATTTTATTCATGAAATGGTACAGAGTAGATAAAAATAGTAAGAAAGGAATAATAGAACAAAAGTCTCAATAGTAACAATAATTGACAATAAGACATAATGACAATAAAGGTATGTCTATTCATAAAAATTGTAGGATAAAAGGTCGGGTATTGTAAAACTGTTATGAAAGGGACGCGTAACAACTTTTATTCTATTAAGACCTATTGTTGACTTGTTTACAACGGATTTTTCTAGCACTCATTAATAAAGGGTAATTTTTTGTACTCTGCTTTTTCTGGAACGATCTTTGTGAATGAGTATATAATGAGACCCCCGAGCGCGGTCCAGTCAGTATTCGTTTGATCTTCGACGAGCGATTATCGGGGTGTTATACAGGTTAACTATTCCGAGCATTGTGTTGGTCAACGACTGTTATACCGTCTTTGTGTGCGTGTGTGTATTGTGTAAAGTTAATGTGCAGTTTTTGTTAAAGTTAAGTTTTTGTTGTTTAAGTTAAAGTTATGTTGTTTAGGTCATCAGCCGAAAGGCTGGTTTGAACCTGTAGAGGTTTTACTAAGTAAATCAAGGAGTGAGGTGGTTTACCATTGCCTTTCTCACTGAGTGGAAAATTACGCTTATCAGCATGCCGGGCCCTCTAAAAAGCACATATTTTCCACGCTGTAAATGACACCTTCATTTCATTCACCACAGGGTCTGGCTGTATAATGAAATTCATTACTTCCAGAGGAGATAACTCTGATTAGTGTCTTTTACACCTCTACCTCTTCTGTTCTTAAATGATTCAGTCATTTAATTGGCTGACCACGTGATAAGAAACAGAACTATTTATTTTAGCCCTGCAATGAACAGATTGAGTGTAAATAATTTGACACTCCAACTGTCTGTTATGGGCATCTAAGTTAAAATTAATGTGAATTCAATTTCTGTGTTTTGTATGTTTGTGTAGTCTTATAAAAGTGATTGTAAGTAGTGCTAAGTAAGTTATTAAGTTATTTATTGTTTATCATTTATTTTAAGTAACTTATTAAGTTATTTATTGTAATAAGTAATAATAATAATAAGTAATACCGGGGTCCCGGGTTCGATTCCCGGTCAGGTCTGGCATTTTTTCATCTGTAAATCACCACATATCATTACCTACGCACAAGCCCAAGGCTTATGTAGGCATCATCACTCAATTAAAAAAAAGAGTAATTTTAATTAGTTTATTATTTATTTTGTAAACCTTTAAGTGTAATAAATATTTGTAATTGTAAACTTTAGTGTATTAATTATTATTTAATAACCTAGATCCCGAAACGGACCTTAGCGATAAGTGTCACAGTATTGTTTTCTCAATATGTCTGTTGGGTAGATAGGCCCTTTTTCCATCAAACGCCTCAATTCTTACCAGTAAAGACTCAAAATCTAGTTTCTTTCAAAAGTGGTTTAATGCACACAATTGACGAGTTTAGTGGATAAAGGTGCTACGTAACAATTTTCATAAATTGAGTTTTTGTAACTGATAAAGACGCTATGTGTATACTAAGTTATGCAGATAAGTTAAAATACTCTACCTCTAAATTCTAAGAAAACACTAGTGGATTTATGTTCTATGTACTGCTAAATTTATGCTTTTTAGTGAATAAAGATGTTATGTTTACTTGGCACTTTCTTTCTTTTACTAAAGACCTACAAGATATTTTCCTCTTAGAATAAAACCGTTAACTATTGTAATAGATATTTATCTTTATCAGCAGAAGTGTGAATTAATGAAGTAATATTTTCTAAGAAACTTGTTTTGTGTTATTTGCAGTAAAATACTGTTCATCCTATTTCAGAGGAGACAGTGTGCAATACAAATTTTTAATGGATGCATAACAATCATGTTGTTGTTGTTTAGGTCATCAGCCGAAAGGCTGGTTTGAACCTCTAGAGGTTTTACTAAGTAAAACAAGAAGTGAGGTGGTTTACCATTGCCTTCCTCACTGAGTGAAAAATTACGCTTATCAGCATGCCGGGCCCTCTGAAAAGCACGGATTTTCCACTCTGCAAATGACACCTTCACTTCATTCACCACAGGGTCTGGCTGTATAATGAAATTCATTACTTTCAGAGGAAACAACTCTGATTAGTGTCTTTTGCACCTCTACCTCTTCTGTTCTTAAATGATTCAGTGATTTAATTGGTTGACCAAGTGATAAGAAACAGAATTATTTATTTTAGCCCTGCAACGGACAGATTGAGTGTAAATAAATTGACACTCCACCTGTCTGTTAAGGGCAGCTAACAGTCATAAGAATGTTATTAAAAAAAATTGAGAAGTAAAGTTGAAGATGTTAAATTCAATAATATATATTTCCACGAAGGGGCAATAATATGCAAGTGCCAAAATTAAAGTCAGATAATTCACAAAATGTTGGTATCCTTAGAATTTTTCATTTTATTTTTCTCAAAACTATATTTTGTTACATAGCACCTTCATCCACTAAGCCCTTCAATTGTTTTAGCTAACTTATGTTAAATTATTTGCACTCGATCTGCTAGTTTCAGCACTACAAAACAAAATCTGTTTTTATCACATGGTCAGCCAATAACTATATGACTGAAGTATTTAAGAACAGAAGAGGTAGAGGTGTAAAAGACACAAGCCAGAGTTATCTCTTCTTAGAGCAGTAATGAATTTATTTATATTTAATTATTTTTATTTTTTTTAAATCCCTAATATGTGTACGTTGCAATCTGTTCAATTTCAGAACAATAATCAACCCCATGACCCAATGAGATAAGAATGATATGTATGACGTGTAAGTGAAATGTAGTCTTAAACAGATTCCTAAGAGAGTATGGTTAATTGAACCGCAACAAAGTAAACGGTAACCAATGTCTAAGATTCAAATCCGTATAAAACTATCTTTAGTAGGATTTATTTAGAGCATTTTTCTGTACAGAGCCTATTTTAGCGTGACAGAGTGATTTTTAAGCCTAACTGTGGTTGATTTTCATTTTGCGTCTTTCACTCATGATTAAAATTAGGTTATGTTTATTGAGGTTAGTTTTTTGTTTGTTTCTAATGTTTTATTACTAATGTTATGTTATATTGTTCATTATTTGCATTGGCAAGAGGAAGTTGTGTGAGTGTTTCACACCAGATTTTTTTAACTGTTGTAAAATTAATTCGTAAAATCTTTAGAGAGAAAAAGATTAATAAATGTATTAACGTCATACAAATGTAGAACACGGATGTATGATTTTTTTTTTAATGTTCTGATATAATGAACCAATTGAACGAGCTCAACAAGTATATAAATTAGAAATAACAGGAGAGTAACTTTTGAATATTTGTTAAAGGTAACATCTGCGAACGATTTACTGAAATATGCAGATGATTATAAAAAGGAACAATAGAAACCACTTTGTTACATGCGATGATGAAATTTTGCTTTCACACCAGTTTGAACATACATACATAAATATAACTGTGTACGACAAGCGGTTTCACGTTTTTCATGATTTATCAAACTAGAGAAAAAAGTATACATGTATAAAACAGATACAATTACGTTCTACCTGTAAAAAATAATATAAAAATGTTATTTCTGTGATTCTGAAAATAATTTTACATAATTTGGATTTTTAAAATTCTTTTTCATGATAACACGCGTCTCATGGCTGGTGGAAATTTTTAAAAGAGCTTACCTTTTACCTATGGCAAAAACCATTAGTGATTTCTGAATCTACTCTTTATGACGAATCGAATGACACAATTTTTGTTTCTGAATTCCCATTTTTATTTATTGACTTCGGTTTTGGGCTGCTTCAGTCGAAACCGGAACATCAAACCCAAAGATTTCTGTATTTATTCTTTAAGAGGAATCAAATTACACTATTTTTGTTTCCAAATTCCAACTCTGATTTCTTGACTTCTGGTTTGTGCTACTTCGGTTCGAAACTGAAATTTCAAATCCAATGATTTCTGTATCTACTCTTTTTTTTTTGTTTTAATCCCTAATGTTTGTACGTTGCAATCTGTTTAATTCAGAAAATTAAGCAACCCCATAACCTAATGAGATGAGAACGATATGTATGACGTGTAAATGAGGTGTCTTGTATACTGTGAGCAATTTGAATTGGCACAACTCTTGTTCTACGTGTACACACAGTTCCGCATAAAGTATGTCCATAACCTATTCTTTTAAAAAGGTCTACAAATTTGAATGTACGCAAATGCCTATAACCTTATTTCAATGTACAAACATATAAATAATTATTTTAAAATATGTATTAATTTATAAAATATAATATGTATTTAAAATTTAAATTATAAATTACAAGAACTCAACTGCAAAAACTCGCTAAACTATACCCTACAGACGTACGCAACTAACTAAACAAATTGGTCTGAATATATAATGAACAGAAAATCATATATGAAAACAAATTAGTCACATCATTATGCCTGACAGATCATTAATAACAGTGAAAACAAAGCTTAGTGATCGTGCGTGAGTTCCACATTACAGTAGCGATTGTATACTTTTGTGACTGTACCGTCGTTGCATGGCGAGGAGCGAAGAGTGGAGTAGATAAACAGCGAAGCTGCTTGTGCTAATTCGAATATTCCAAGGTATAAAGACTCAGGCAGACCATTCCTAAGAGAGCATGGTTAATTGAACCCCAACCATCAAAGTACACCGGTAACCACTGTCTAGTATTTAAATCCGTACAAAAGTAACTAATTTTACTAGGATTTGAACCAGGAATCTTCGTCTACAAAATCAGCTGATTTTGACAACGGCTTTACCTCTAGACTAACCCGGTAGGTCATATTTACTCTTTAAGGCGAATCAAATGACGCAATTTTTGTTTCCAAATTCCTATTTTGATTTCTTGACTTCCGGTTTTGGGCCGCTTCGTAACCGGAACTTCAAACCCAATGATTTCTGTATTTATTTTTTAAGAGGAATAGAATTTTTTTTTAATTTTTAATAAGTATACGTTGCAATCTGTTCAATTCTAAACAATAAGCAACCCCATGAACCAATGATATGAGGGTCATATGTATGACGTGTAAATGAGGTATAGTCTTGTACAGACTGTAACGTCATCTCGTTACATGGGACTTGGTTTTGTATTTTGAATTGTCGCGGCGTTGTGACGTCATTCCTTGTGCCGTGCACTCTATTGGAGAGTTTGTCGTTTGGTGCCTGTTTAGTACTGGTTCATTCTGTTATGAGATGTGATTCGAAATGTATTGTACTTATAGGTTATGTACATTATTAGTAAAAATTTCTTGATTTTATTAAATCAAAATTATTAATTATGTGTTTCTTCGTTTTACCCTACCCCGTAGGTAAGTTCTTGTTTTTTTTTCTTTAGATTTAAGCAGACAGCCTGGAAAACCACACACAAATTCTTATGTAAATTCGATGTTGCTTTTCTAAGATCTAACTTTGGAAAATTAAGTTGTACTTTTTTATTTCTTTTTGAAACGACTTATTTTCAACTAGTACTTATATAATTTTTACTTTTGTTTTCTGAAAGTAATTATTTACGCCTGTCTGTGGGACTTTAGTTACGTTAATTTTAATTAATGGTGGCGTTTTCCTTCTGGAATTTTCTAGACTATTCTGTACATGTTTGGTACACGAATAAAATTTTTTAAGCTCACTTCTGTATGCTCATTCTCTTACTTTAAATTTTATTTCTGCTTGTGTTTTTCTAAATTTAATTTTGTTTAATTTTCTGTTTGTCAAGTTTTCTTAAAGGGGGGGCTTTAAAATTGTTTTCCTGTGAGTGCTAGATTTTAATTTTGTTTGATTTTGTTAATTTCAGGGTTCAATTCCATCCCATGGTTTTAGTTTTGGTTTTTTCTACTTGATGTCTAACCTGGGCTTATGTCAGTTAACAACTAATTATAATGTTATCTACCTTGGTCTTCAACTTTATTTTCAAAAATTAACATTTAAGCTAATGTAATGAGCATGCCTTGAAATGATGGCTTACTAGTATTTATTATGCAAGTTTTTGGATATCGGTAATGTACATTTCATTTAACTTATTTATCATTTGGGATTTTCTTCAACCTACTTTTGGTTATGACCAAAGGATTTCATTCTCAGCATCATAAGGTCAACTACTTTCTACTAATTCTGAAGACTTGTTTTTGGGTGAACTAATTTTTGACATTTAAAGGAGTAAAGTGTTAAACATTTTGTTAATTATTTTTTTACGAAAAGCAAATGATAATATAATATGATAATTAAGTCATTTTGATACATGTATGCCAATTCATGAGTTGTATAAAATTTTTTGGGGGTTGTCGACAACCAAATTTTTTTGGCTAGTTTTAGCAGGGTGCACCCATTTTTTTTTGCAATCTGATGTATATGTAATTCTGTTAACATGGAGTCTCTCCATATTTTTTTATTTAAGCCATTCAAAAATTTAAAAACTTTATTTTGAAGATATTAATAATTTTTCTCATTAAGAAATCTTGGAACTGTATCAATTTAAATTAATAACTCTCTCTCTCTAAAAGTTTTTTGAATTTGTGTCAATTAAATTTATTTTTTTCTTATTAAATTAATTATTAAATTATTAAATTATTATAAATTTATTATTAAATTAATTATTTTGGGGCAAAATTATAAGCCATCTATTACTTTTGCATGCAATTTATTGTATCTTTTGGGTCTTTCTTGTTAACTTAATTTTTTTATTATTATTAAATTATTTTCTTCTGGTGTAATTATTACTTGGTTAAATTTTGTTTTTCCTTTCACAAACCACATTTCTAGGCTTCCCCTTTTTTTTTTATTTTTTTTTAATTTTTTTTATTTTTATGTTCACCTCATTTAAAGCCGTTTCCACGAGGTGTAACAAAGTGGTATTGCAGAACGTGGTTACGTTCTTTCATTTTATATTGTTGCTAGAGGTGTGGTTGTGGAAAGAAGTTCTCTATTGTTGGAAATTTCAGGGCTGTGTGTGGGTTTTATTATGGCTGCTGTGAGTCGTACTTTTTCTATAGATCATCTCACTCGAGATGATTTATTGTTTGAGTTGCGTAGTCGTGGCGTATATGTTGAAGGCTCTGTGAGTGAACTGAGGATCAAACTCAGGCGTGTTTTAGCCAATTGTGAAAACCCCTCTGTAGATTTTCTTACCGTGTTCTCTACGGAGAAAGAGTATCAAATGTTTACCTTAAGGATGCACAGCTTTGTGCAAGAAATCGACAATTTAGAAGCACCCGTTTCTGAGCGATTTTACAACGGCCTGAAAGGTAGATTTAATTCGTTGTTAGGCAGGTTTGAGTTACTTAAAAGTTTAGCAACAAATGATCCTAACTTTACTGAAAGAATTGGGGATTTTGATAATCATATGAAGTCATTAGGCGTTTCGGTTACTGCTATTGCTAACATGAGCATAGATTCGCCGGATCCCAGTCCTGGGGGTAGTGTCCCGGTTCCGAATGTGGTCCCAGTTCCGAATATTGTAGGTGTTTCGGATGTCTTACCTCAATTGCCTAATATGCCTGTTCCTTCTAATGAGGGTGGCGTTAGGACATTAGCTGCTGGGGGATTATGTAATTCTCTATACGGTAAACTGCCGCACCCCGCGAAAAAATTATTAAATACGTTGCCAGTGTGCAACGGTTTTGATGTTGATAATTTATTAAGACTGTTTAAGATTTCTATTAATTTACTCGAGTCATTTCCTGATATAAGAAGAAGTATTCTTTCGCTTTTGTTGCCCTATGTCGCTAGCCCTTTGCGGGATTTTCTGGTCAAGCATATGGATAGCCAGTCCTTCCGTCACTTTCAGCAGGATGCGTTGTTGGCATTTGTCCCTGCTAGGCAATTGGTCCAGCTAAAACAAAATTTGTTTTTAAGATGTCAAAGGTCCGGGGAGGATTTGCATCGGTATGTTTCTGACGTTAAGGAGGCCGCGTCTGTTTTACAGCTCGATTTGGCGGAGATAGAGATTGTTAATACTATTTTGGATGGTTTGTCCCCTGAAACTAGATCCTGTCTTGTAATGTGTACTCGACCCACTAATTATATTGAACTGAACCAAATGTGTGTTCAGGTGGTGAATACCATGTTCACAGATCGTCAGCGGCAGAGAATTCAGCCCGACACGGTTAAGTTTGACTCTAGACCTAAAACTATTCCGGTGTGTCATTTTTGTCGCAAACCCGGGCATATCGTCGCTAATTGTTTTAAGAAGGCTGCAGTTGATAATAAGAATGGTAACTTCTCTGGAGCGAACGTCTCAAAAAACTAATTTGCCACGAGGTCGATCAAATTAGCCTTCCTCGTTCTATTGTTGTCAAGTCTAACTCATCTAATGCTTATGTCCCTACGTGCTATTTATGTGGTGTTATAGGCCATTATATATGGAAATGTCAGCATTTTGTAAAAGGTTTGAATCGTTTTCGCGTTATTGATTCCAATAAATTTGTTGCCGGTCGCGTCTGTGCCGTAACATCTGTCGTTGGTAATAATTATAGTAGTTGTGTTAAATGGCCCAAATATGTGACCAATATTCTGGAACATAAACGCGACAACATTATCGACGCGAATAGGGTAAGGTGTCGCCCTAAGGTCAATGTTGTTTTCGATTCATGTGAGATTCCTGCCTTGTTGGACTCAGGATCAGTTAGATCATTTATGAGTCTTGCTGTTTTCAATAGCATTAACAATGTGCGTAATATTAAAAATATTAAAGAATCTAATCTCGTGTGTTCTTCTGCTACTAATTCCAAACTAGATATTATATACGAAGTTTTGTGTAAAATTAAAATTGATCAGTTTACCTGGTGTTTCCCTGTTCTTGTTGCTGGTAACCTGGCTTGTCCATTTATACTAGGTTCCGATTTTTTTATTCATACTGGTCTCGTTTTGGATTTGTCTGCATCTTCTTTTCATTTTAAATTCCGCCCTAAATTTAAAATGTGTTTATCCAATACTCAAGTTTCATCCATTTCTTATGTTCAACCGGATCAATCGCCCGACTCTATTTCTTCTGACTGGCATGTTCTTGTACAACATCTTGATCCTTTGCAACGTGAACGTGCTGTGGAGTTGTTTAAGGCGTTTCCTAATGTGCTTACCACTCGTTTGGGGTTAACACATCTTATTGAGTATGACATCAAGTTGTCTAGCTGTACCCCTGTTAAATCCCACCCATATGTTTTGGCGCCGCCTAAGATGACCCTGTTGCGCGGTTTAATTGACAAGATGTTGGAGCAGGGCATCATTGAGCCGAGTAATTCTTCCTATGCCAGTCCGGCTTTTGTGGTCGCCAAAGAAGATAAAAAGCCTCGGATGGTAATCGATTACCGCAAGTTGAATAAGTTTGTCGATATTGAGGCTGTCCCCCTTCCTAACCCCCATTCCTGTTTTGATTGGTTTGGGAAGGCCAAATATTTCACCGTTTTAGATTTAAACTCTGCTTATCACCAAATCCCCCTTTCTAAAAATTCTAAACACGTTACCAGTTTTTGCACACCATGGATGCTGTATCAATTTACACGGATTCCCTTTGGTTTGGCCACTGGTGGCCAAGTGTTATCTAGGCTATTAGATAAAATTTTTCATGATGTGAAATTCAAGTATGTTTTTAATTTTTTGGATGATGTGCTAATATTCTCCGAGGATTTTGATACTCATCTGTCACATGTTCAAGATATTCTTAGTCGACTTTCACGTGCTGGTTTAACTGTTAATCCTAGTAAGGTTAAGTTTGCCGTGTACGAGGTGGGTTTTCTTGGCCACTTGATCTCTGCGGGAGGTATTCGTGTTGATCCCGATAGGACTCTTGCTATTCAAGGTTTTCCCGTTCCTAATAATGCTAAGGCTGTATCCAGGTTTATTGGCATGGTGAATTTTTTCCGCAAATTTATACCTCGTTTTTCTGATATAGCCGCCCCCCTCAACGCTCTCCGTGGAAAGAATGCCAAGTTTAACTGGACGGAAGAGACTCAGAAGGCTTTTGTTGCATTAAAGGACGCTATTTGTCACCCTCCGGTGTTGAGAATACCTGATTTTGACCGGCCTTTCATTTTACAAACTGATGCGAGTTCCAACGCCTTGGGTGCTGTGTTATTGCAGGAGGTCGATGGTTCGAGACAGCCTATTGCCTATGGTTCGCGAAGTCTTACTCATCAGGAGAGAAAAGGTTCGGCGTACGAGCTTGAGTGCCTAGCCGTGGTCTATGGTATTGATAAATTTAGGCCTTATCTGGAGCACAGGGAATTTGAGCTAGAAACCGATAACCAAGCGCTATCCTGGCTGCTTGCTAGGCCAAGATCTTTGGGTAAGCTTGGGAGGTGGATTGCTAAGATAATGAGCATGAAGTTTAATGTTACCCACATTAAGGGCACGCAGAATGTTATTGCCGACACCTTGTCGCGCATGTTTGAAGAAGACGATGGGAGCGGAGAAGAAGAGAATGTGGAATGTTTTCCTATTTTAACCGATTTCCCGTTAGCCTTTTCCGATTTTTCGCAACACCAAGTTTCAGATCCCCTTTTGGCTAGTATCATTAAAAATTTGAAAGATGGTTCCGTCTCCGATAAGTATTTTTTGTCTAAAGGTGTTTTATGTGTCCACGCTTTCGGCCCCTTTCCGTCCCGTATTGTTTTACCCGCTACTCTTATTGATATGGTTTTCTCTTACTATCACGATTCACTGTTAGGTGGTCATTTAGGTTTCGTTAAGACACGCCGCAAAATCTCCCTTAATTTTTATTGGCCCTCTATGTCCCGTGATATCGAGCAGCGTGTCAGGTCTTGTGGTGTTTGTGCTACTAGTAAGCCATCACGTAACACTAAGTTAGGTTTTCTTGCCTCATCTGTTCCCGTACGCCCCTTTCACATGTTTCATGTTGACCATGTAGGCCCTTTACCCCGTACCCGGGGTGGTAATCGTTATATTTTGGTGGTCGTTGACTCATTTTCTAAATTTACTTGGCTTTGTCCCGTGCGAGAAGCCACCGCTAGCACCACCATTAAGGCTCTCCGTGATTATATCTTTCAAAATTTTGGTTTTCCTGAAGTTATCATTACGGACAATGCTTCTTGTTTTACTTCCAATTTGTTTAGGAATTTCTTGTTTTCTGTGGGGGTTAAATTTTCTACCCTGTCCCCTTACCACCCACAGCCTTCCAATGCCGAACGTTTTAATCGTAATTTGAAAGCTGCTCTTATTGCGTACCATTCTCAGTCCCAAACTTCCTGGGATCTGTCTCTTAATTGGTTGCAATTGGCATTTAATACCTCTTTCCATGATTCCATCAAGGATTATCCTTTTAATATTTTGTTCCGAATCCAACCTTCTTGTCCCTTGTCAAATTTATGGAAAATTAATGATTTACTGCCACGAAATCCTAAGTCTGTTATGGAAGTTTGGAGTAGCGCCAAAAATAATCTTGTGAAGGCACGCGAGAAGTTTGCTGGTGTTTATAATAATGGAAGGAGGGAATGCCCTTTTAAAACTGGAGACTTAGTATGGTGTCAGAAGCACAACTTGAGTTCTGCCGTTAACAAGCAGGCCGCCAAGTTAATGACTCGCTGGGCTGGCCCATTCAAGGTGCTTAAGTTTCTGACTCCGGTCACCGTCGAATTAAGTCGTCCGAATGAAGAATGTTGTGTCAGAAAGGCACATGTGTCGCAACTGAAGAAAGCGTACGGTCCGTACCGACCCGAAAATAATCCTTTGGATATGGAAGGAGAAATTGTTTGCGACGAGGTTTGTGATGAGTCCTTGTTTTTCCCGATTGTGTCTTGCCCGAATTTACGAAATTTCGATGTACCCTGATTTTCCTTTGTTTTGTTTGTCGGTTTTGTCAATTATTATTATTATTAGGGGTTTTACTCCTTTTCCTCGTGCACGATGGATTTTCTTTTACTCTGTTTGGTGAATTTTTACTCACGATGTTACTTTGCCGTTTTTGGGGTAGGTTTTGTTCTGCCTTTTCTGGGGTGTCATGGAGACGTCCGTGTCCCCTTCTGTGTCGTCTGTTTGACGATTTCGTCGGGTTTCGGCCCATTGTTTAGGACATAGTGAGTCCGTTGTGGCCTTTTGGCCAATTTTGTTACTATTAGTTATTTGTTTCGGGTGTTAGGTTAGTCGGTTTTGGTTTTGGTTGTGGTTAGTTAGTTTTGGGTGTGCGTGTGTTGGTGCTTTCTTCCCTTGGTTGGGCGGAAACCGCCAGCGCCGCCACTGTGGATCTTTGATGTCTTCTGGGGCTATTCACCTCTTCCTTTCGTTAGGCGGGTGGTGAGGGGTTCCGGGGGATTATCTTGATCCCTTTTCCCGGCTTTGTCGTTCTGGTCACGCGAGGGTGATGACCTTAACTACACCCGTGGGGTTTTCGTCGCGCCTGGAGGACGACGTTAAATACCTCCTAGTTGGGGGGAAATGTGTCGGTCACGCGAAGGAGATGACCTAAACTACTCCTGTGGGGTTAGCTTGGGGGGTTCTTGTCAGTCGCGCTAGGGGACGACTTAAAACTCCCCGTTGGCTGTTTGTTCTTCTCGACATGGGCAAACTAAACCTGTGTTTCAGGTTTTGTTTGTTCTTGGCGGGGGGAGCTATGTAACGTCATCTCGTTACATGGGACTTGGTTTTGTATTTTGAATTGTCGCGGCGTTGTGACGTCATTCCTTGTGCCGTGCGCTCTATTGGAGAGTTTGTCGTTTGGTGCCTGTTTAGTACTGGTTCATTCTGTTATGAGATGTGATTCGAAATGTATTGTACTTATAGGTTATGTACATTATTAGTAAAAATTTCTTGATTTTATTAAATCAAAATTATTAATTATGTGTTTCTTCGTTTTACCCTACCCCGTAGGTAAGTTCTTGTTTTTTTTCTTTAGATTTAAGCAGACAGCCTGGAAAACCACACACAAATTCTTTTGTAAATTCGATGTTGCTTTTCTAAGATCTAACTTTGGAAAATTAAGTTGTACTTTTTTATTTCTTTTTGAAACGACTTATTTTCAACTAGTACTTATTGTTTTTACTTTTGTTTTCTGAAAGTAATTATTTACGCCTGTCTGTGGGACTTTAGTTACGTTAATTTTAATTAATGGTGGCGTTTTCCTTCTGGAATTTTCTAGACTATTCTGTACATGTTTGGTACACGAATAAAATTTTTTAAGCTCACTTCTGTATGCTCATTCTCTTACTTTAAATTTTATTTCTGCTTGTGTTTTTCTAAATTTAATTTTGTTTAATTTTCTGTTTGTCAAGTTTTCTTAAAGGGGGGGCTTTAAAATTGTTTTCCTGTGAGTGCTAGATTTTAATTTTGTTTGATTTTGTTAATTTCAGGGTTCAATTCCATCCCATGGTTTTAGTTTTGGTTTTTTCTACTTGATGTCTAACCTGGGCTTATGTCAGTTAACAACTAATTATAATGTTATCTACCTTGGTCTTCAACTTTATTTTCAAAAATTAACATTTAAGCTAATGTAATGAGCATGCCTTGAAATGATGGCTTACTAGTATTTATTATGCAAGTTTTTGGATATCGGTAATGTACATTTCATTTAACTTATTTATCATTTGGGATTTTCTTCAACCTACTTTTGGTTATGACCAAAGGATTTCATTCTCAGCATCATAAGGTCAACTACTTTCTACTAATTCTGAAGACTTGTTTTTGGGTGAACTAATTTTTGACATTTAAAGGAGTAAAGTGTTAAACATTTTGTTAATTATTTTTTTACGAAAAGCAAATGATAATATAATATGATAATTAAGTCATTTTAATACATGTATGCCAATTCATGAGTTGTATAAAATTTTTTGGGGGTTGTCGACAACCAAATTTTTTTGGCTAGTTTTAGCAGGGTGCACCCATTTTTTTTTTTGCAATCTGATGTATATGTAATTCTGTTAACATGGAGTCTCTCCATATTTTTTTATTTAAGCCATTCAAAAATTTAAAAACTTTATTTTGAAGATATTAATAATTTTTCTCATTAAGAAATCTTGGAACTGTATCAATTTAAATTAATAACTCTCTCTCTCTTAAGTTTTTTGAATTTGTGTCAATTAAATTTATTATTTTCTTATTAAATTAATTATTAAATTATTATAAATTTATTATTAAATTAATTATTTTGGAGCAAAATTATAAGCCATCTATTACTTTTGCATGCAATTTATTGTATCTTTTGGGTCTTTCTTGTTAACTTAATTTTTTTATTATTATTAAATTATTTTCTTCTGGTGTAATTATTACTTGGTTAAATTTTGTTTTTCCTTTCACAAACCACATTTCTAGGCTTCCCCTTTTTTTTTATTTTTTTTTTATTTTTTTTATTTTTATGTTCACCTCATTTAAAGCCGTTTCCACGAGGTGTAACAAGACTCAGGCCGACCATTCCCGAGAGAGTATGGTTAATTGAACCCCAACCATCAAAGTACACCGGTAGCCACTGTCTAGCATTCAAATCCGTATAAAAGTAACTACCTTTACTAGGATTTGAACCAGGAACCTTCGTCTCCGAAGAAATTTAGCTGTTCAACAGCTGATTTTGGCGACGACTTTACCTCTAGACCAACCCGGCGGGTTTAGAGGAATCGAATGACACTATTCAGTTTCCAAATTATGACTTTGATTTCTTGACTTGCAGTTTCGGGGCATTTTTGGTCGAAACTGAAACTTCAAAGTCAATGATTTCTGTATTGCTCTCTAAAAGGAATCGAATGACATTATATCAGTTTCCAAATCCGACTTGAAATCCAGATATCAAAAATTTGTCCCATCGTAATAATTTTTTAATCTATCCTGAAACGTGAGAAAGTAAAGAGAATTAATTTCACCCGTTCATAGAAAAACGGTTTCCTTCGATGTAACTTTGAATACTAGGGCGTGTGAATAAACCACAGAAACCGAGATATGCCTAATAACGGTATAAATTACAATGAAATTATATTCTCCCTTGCAAAAAGTTAAGATTATTTTCTTATAAATAGGTTTATACAAAAATATAACTGGAATAACTTTTTGCTTAATAATCCGATCGGATTTCCTTTATCCCCTTATAATTCCAAAGGATTTTGAACTTTTCTAAAGGATGTTTCAACTTTTTACTCTTGTTATTTTATTATGATTAAACTTTCTTTTGTTAACAAATATTGTACTTTTTATTTCATCTGTTAACTTAATAAGTAAATGATAAACGCAACGCTTCTTATCTCGTCAGATTAAAACAAGATACGTTAAAAGATTCATCATCCAATTCTTAAAGAACTTTTAACATTGTTATTACATCGGATACAAAATGGGTTTTCTATTGTTTCTTCATATTCTTCCTTAATTTGTTCAACATGGTAAACATCTTTACAATCTTGTATATTAGTAAGACAAAGTGTTATATCGTAACAAATTGTCAAAAATGTTATTCTATAATTTTTCTGCTTTAGTTAACGAAAATTTCCCATCGAGAAAATAAAAATAAATTTTATCTTTAGGTAAAACTTGAAATTCTCTCTTCAAAATGGATACTAAGATAATGAATACTGGTCAACATTTCACTTGAACAATAAACCACTTCATCTACTTAACTACTTAAAAAACGTCAGACCCGACCGGTAATCAAACCCGGGACTCCAGCGTAGAAGCCGGTTGCTCTGATTACTACACCATGGACCGTTCAGAAGAAGAAATAAGAGAAGGAAGAGCATAAGAAAAAAGGGAAGACGAAGAAAAAGAAAAAGAAAATTAGGAATAAATGAAGAGAAAGACGAAAAAAGAGGAGGCCAAGAGAAGGAAAAGAAACATAATTAAAAAAGGCAAGAAGAGGAAAAGAAGATGAGGAAGAAGAAGGGTGAGGAGATAAGAAGAGAAGAAGAATAAGGAGAAGAAGGAGAAGCGGTAAAAAAACAGAAGAAGGTGATGGAGAAGGAGTGGAAAGACGAAGAGAAAATGCAGGAGAAGGTGAAGCAGGAGGAAAATGAGAAAATGCAGGAGTGGGTAAAGGAGAAATGAGAGAGAAAGAGGAGGAGCGGGAAGAGGAGGAGGAGGAGGAAAAACGCAGTATAGGGAGAAGACGTTTTTTTTTGTTTAACGTCCGACTGTTCTGCAATTACTGCTAATGCAGACGGTGAAGGATGAAATGATTTTTTGTAACGTATGAAAATATGCCTTGCCTGAATGGGATTTGAACCCAAGACCGCATGATGAGAGGAGAAGTAGAGGGGAGGGGAGAAAAAATAGGAAAAATTCAGGAGAAGGTGGAGAAAGGAGTATGGGAGTAAAATGCAGGACTAGATAAAGGAAAAGGAGGAGGAGAGGGAAGAAGGAGAAAATGCAGGATGAGGAGGAAGAGAAGAGAAGGAGAAAATAAAGGAGAAGGGTGGAAGAGAAGGGGAGAGGTGAGAAGGAGGAGATTCTCAAAGTAATAAATAATAACACGAACGAAATTTAATAATATATTTACACTTGTAAAATTCATAACAATACTGAAAACATCTTGAAATGTATTTAATAAATATTAATATTGTGAGCTCTTAAAAGAATTATGAACTTATGAAAGGTATTGTCTACATCTTCGGTGAAGAGTTAACAGCTCTTTAGTGAAGTGTTTAGGAAACACTTAAGTCACCCCTTTCACTGTTCAGCTTCAATCTTTTGATCCGGTATAAACGGTATTAATATTTTAACTTTCTATAAGAATATTCCGTGCGTAATATCTATTTAATTATTAATATTTCATTAAATATTTACGAGTATTTCTTTATTTTCTTCAAATAAATAAATGTCGTATTTTTGTCCTTCTCTAACACGCGAGAAAATAATACTGAACTTATAACCGATCAAAAAATACTACTACTTCCGATTGACTGATTTTGATAAAATTGTACGTGTCGGGTCTTCTAGTAGTACCTAACTTAAGTTTCAAGTTTCAACTTCGTACAATGTCCCGTTATTGGAGTTATTTTGTTTACAATCACACACACACCAATTGCTAAAAACATGTATTTTCGGTTCAGGGGGTCTGAAAACATGTATATCGGATAAAAACTCGATTCCGACAAATCGACATGACAATAATAGCCTACTTTCCTTCCTATATATTCATACTAGCATGTCCCACGCGGCTTACTTATCAAGTCACGGCAGGTGACTTATTGTCACCTTCAATATACACTTCTTCTCTATCCCTACCACGCTTCATGCGAATTTTCCATTGTTGGAAACATTGCTGGAAGTCGTCTTCTGTCAGCTCCTTCAGAAGTCGTGCCGCTTTTTCTTTACAGCTTCTACAAACTCAAATCTTGTCCCTTTTAATGCAGATTTCACCTTAGAGAACAGGTAAAAGTCACATGGTGCAAGATCTGGTGAGTAAGGTGAATGTTATAACACTGAGATGCTCTACTTGGCTAGGAACCTCTTGACAAACAACGCGGAATGAGATGGCGCATTGTCTTGGTGGAGAACCCATGATTTGTCCTTCCACATTTCGGGGCGTTTTTTCCTTACTCCTTGACATTGTTTAGAAAGTACCTCAAGGTAGTAATATTGATTAATTGTACCCAAATAATATTGATTAATAATATTAATATTAATAATATTGATTAGGAACCCAGTGAAGGTACACAATCCCATGGATATAAAAAAAAACAATCATCATTGCTTTAAATTTTGACTTGCTCATTCGAATTTTTTTTGGCTCTCGGTGAAGTTCGGCTCTTCTAGTGTATGGATTGGCGCTTCGTTTCCGGATCATAAGTAAAAGACGACGTTTCATCACATATTATTATCTTCTACCTGTTCCCTAAGGTGAAATCTGCATTAAAAGGGACAGGATTTGAGTCTGTGGAAGCTGTAAAAGAGAAAGCGGCACGTGTCCTGAAGGAGCTGATAGAAGATACCTTCCAGCACTGTCTCCAACAATGTAAAATTCGCATGGAGCGTTGTAGGGATAGAGAAGGCGTGTATATTGAAGGTGACAATAAGTGATTATGTATAAAATTAAAATAACATTTTTTACAACGTCAGTCTCGTTATTTAATAGCCACACCTCGTAGATAAGCAAGAGAAAGTAAAAACGTTTTGTGCTCCGCTCGTGCATCTAAAAACAACTTAAGAAATTATACCAAATTTCAAAGCTAAATAATCAGGGTATCTAATTGCTCAAAAATCAAAGACAGAAACGTTTACCGAAAATCCGTTGTGATCCGCTTTAAGCAGATGAAACGTGTTAATGTTAAAACATAATATTGACAATTCCAGTGATAATGTTATTGAAGTAAATATTTAACATCCAAAGTTCAGTTCAACTACTTAATGAAAGGATTATTAGACTTAACTTAAATTTATGGTTCGACTTAAAAGAAAGTTTTCCAATTTAGTCTATTTTTTTAGCTTATAGAATTTTCTTTCGTTAGTAGGCTAAGTTAATTAACAAGTTTACTTAACTCTTAAATTGAAGTACTTTTCAGTAGGACATCTTAAATGTAGTTTTTTCTTTCAGTTTTGAAAGTTAACTTGTAAATTTGGGTCATTTTATTGTTTAATTTCTTGTATAAAAGTTAATTATATGGAACTTTTACTAGGAAATCAAATAGTCTTCTTCGCAATAAGTATTGAATAAAATTATTTTGTTTTGAAATTATCTGCTAACGGTAAATTGTTTTAAAAATCTCATAATTTCTCTCGTAACAGATATTTTCAAACAACTTCATCGAAACATCCACAGCATACCTCTTGTTTATCCTAACTACAAATTGATACGCTAAATTCCTTCCCGTTATTCACCAAAAAACTTTCAAGACCAATTAAGAAGAGTGAAGCAGGGATCTTATATTTTAGCAACAACGTCATTAATACAGAAGTAAATAAATAAAATGTCGGAGACCTGTCAGTGGATGATGCTTTTCGTGCACGTCACTCATTCTTTCACCCGCTATCATATTCACTGGTTGTTTACTCTTAAGTTGTAAATTTTATTAATAAAGTTAAAAATCTGGTGTGAAACACTCACACAACTTTCTCTTGGCAATGCAAATAATGAACAATATAACCTAATATTAGTAATAAAACATTAGAAATAAACAAAAAACTAACTTCAATAAACATAACCTTATTTTAATCATGAGTGAAAGACTTTTGAAACGACTTTCGAATTTTGAAAAATAGATGGGTAATGCGGGGATTGGGTGTTACTATCCATGTTGCTAGTTTGTGTACGTGACATCCTGTCGGACTGTCAACTTGAATTGACAGACTGCTTTGTCAATTCAGGTAGACAGTCAGATTCAAGCAAATGGCATGTTGTTTAGAGCTAATCGCGTCCTTGTATAATAAATTTCACGAACGGCTAGATGTCCATCCAAACCAACTAGCCCGTGATCTAGCTACAAGGAATATCCCACCTGTGCGACGTCTAAAGCAAAAATGGAGTCAAGACCTCTTAGTCTAAATAACGGATAATAACCGTAGTTATAAACGGAGAATGTGCCAGTGGGTACCTCTTCTCCCCACCACCATTTAAATATCATATACGGAAATTGTGCAGCTCAATGTGCAGTACCGTAATAAAAATTCAAGACAAAAAAAAGAATTCTATTAAGTGAAAATTGTTATTTAAACAAAACTAGTGGACCCGTGCGAATAAATTCGCACAATAAGATGCAGATAAGGGAGATGGCAATAGTAAACCACCTCACTCCTCGTTTTTACTTAGTTAAACCTCTATAGGTTCCAACCATCCTTTCGGCTGTTGACCTAAACAACAACACAAATTTTCATAAATATTTTATTATCAAAGGCCTTATATGAAATACTTACCATTGAATTTCAATGAAATTAACCATGACTTTCCTTATGATATTGTATTATGTTCATATGTTCATTACGTGGGAGACCCTGTACGGTATTACAGAGCTATACGTTGTAAACAATATATTTTGTTCTTTTTCATTTCGTAAAATGAAGCTCGAATTTAGCATGAATTTCAAGTTTAGAACTTTTTACCGAATCAGGAAAGAATAGGCTACTCTTTAAAACCATGTAAAAATTATAAAAATCCGTTCGGTAGAACTCTGTATTTAAGAGTTTAAAGAATTCCCAATTAAAATACATTGGAAGTGATTTTGCGTTTTAAATATACAGATAGTTTTTGTTTATGAATTTTAACAGACATAACAAGAATTTTTGTGATTTCGAGAAATGATTGTTTTTCTATCATAAAAAATCTGGTGTGAAACACTCACACAACTTTCTCTTGCCAGTGCAAATAATTAACAATAAACCTAACATTAGTAATAAAACATAAGAAATAAACAAAAACTAACCTCAACAAACATAATCTAATTTTAATCATGAGTGAAAGACGCAAAATGAAAATCAACCTCAGTTTGGCTTAGAAATACGGAAAATCTCTCTTTCTCTCTAAACTAGGCTCTGTAGAGAAAAATGCTTTAAATAAAAGTTGTAGATCTTTTAATTTTCTATAAATTTAATTATATACACTTTTGTCGTAAAATGCATACTAAGGCCGAAATGTTAAAAAAATCGATTTTTCTCACGTTTTCGTGAGAAAAAAAACAGAAAATCGCAAATTACCGCTAAACTAAGCGTTATACAAAAAAATGTTTGAAACGGAAGTTGTAGGTTTTTAAATTCTCTACAACTTTTATTATATAAGTTTTTGCGCTAAAATTTATATTAAAGCCGTAATCTTAAAGAAACAACGTTTTTACGTGAAAACAGCCTCACCGAGAATTTCAGCAAACATGGCGCCTACCCTATCTTGTAGAGAATAAAAAATTGAGTAAAATAGGCGATTTTAAAAAAAATCGTAGGACCAGTTTTTGAGAAAATCGCAAAAAACTGAAAAATTATACGAATAAACTACTACTTCCGGTTGACCGATTTTGATGAAAATGTTCGTGTCGCGTCCGGTAGTGGTATGTAACTTAAGTTTCAAGTTTCAAGTTCGTACGACGTTCCGTTCTTGAGATATTCTGTTCACACACAGACACACAGACACACACACACACACACACACGCACACACACACACACACACACACACACACACACACAGACACACACACAGACCAATCGCTAAAAACATGTTTTTTGGGTTCAGGGGGTCTGAAAACGTATAGATCCGGTGAAAACTCGATTTCGAAAAATCGACATGAAAACAATACTTTCCTTCCTATATATTCATATAGGCAAGAGAAAGTAAAAATTTGTAAAATACATGTGGTTTGTTTTAAAAATATGCGATTCATTTTAAGGAAAGTTATAACTTGAATTAAAAAAAAGTTCCTGCCGTGACCAGGATTCGAACCTGGGTTGTTGCGGCCACAACGCAAAGTACTAACCACTATACGATCACGGCTACCGAGAACTGTTTCTTAAGAATATAAAAGAAAGCACAACATTTTTACTAAATTATTAATAGATATATATTTGTACCAGTTGTAGTTATAATAACAAAATTAATTACCGTGACTGTGAGAGATATAAATAAAATCTGGTGTGAAACACTCACACAACTTTCTCTTGCCAATGCAAATAATTAACAATAAACCTAACGTTAATAATAAAATATTAGAAATAAACAAAAAACTAACCTCAAAAACATAACCTTATTTTAATCATGAGTGAATGATGCAAAATGAAAATCAACCTCAGTTTGGCTTAGAAATACGGAAAATCACTCTTTCTCTCTAAACTAGGCTCTTTAGAGAAAAATGCTTTAAATAAAAGTTGTAGATCTTTTAATTTTCTATAAATTAAATTATATACACTTTTGTCGTAAAATGCATACTAAGGCCGAAATCTTAAAAAAATCAATTTTTCACACATTTTCGTGAGAAAAAAAACAGAAAATCGCAAATTACCGCTAAACTAAGCGTTACACAAAAAATTGTTTGAATTAAAAGTTGTAGAATTTTTAATTCTCTACAACTTTTATTATATAAAGTTTTGCGCTAAAATGCATATTAAAGCTGTAATCTTAAAAAAAACAACGTTTTTACGTGAAAACAGCCTCACCCAGAATTTCAGCAAACATGACGCCTACTCTATCTTGTAGAGAATAAAAAATTGAGTAAACCAGGCGATTTTAAAAAAAATCGTAGGACCAGTTTTTGAGAAAATCGCAAAAAAGTGAAAAATTACACGAATAAACTACCACTTCCGGTCGACCGATTTTGATGAAAATGTTCGTGTCGAGTTCGGTAGTGGTACGTAACTTAAGTTTCAAGTTTCAAGTTCGTACGATGTTCCGTTCTTGAGAAATTCTGTTCACACACACACACACACACACACACACACACACACACACACACACACACACAGACCAATCGCTAAAAACATGTTTTTTGGGTTCAGGGGGTCTGAAAACGTATAGATCCGGTGAAAACTCGTTTTCGAAAAATCGACATGAAAACAATACTTTCCTTCCTATATATTCATACAGGCAAGAGAAAGTAAAATGTATCTACTATGATAAATAATCACTTCAGTAACGTCATGGTAGAATGCTGAACTATAAGCCGAAATGATTGGGATTGATTCCTAACTAGGATCCGGATATTTTTAATACATAGTTTCATCCGGTACCTACCGTATTTCCTGTTGGTGTGATGGTCAGACCAAGAGGCTTCTATACCAAAGGTCCCGGTTTCGATCGTCCGTCTCGTTTTTCATGGTTCTATACTGGTGACCGTTAAATTTTAGTCGTTTTCTGACTGTTTATTCTTATCTTGTACTGTTTTTGTCGACTTCGTACCCATACCTATGTTTTCCGTCTACTATCTTAAAGTATATAAATACCATCAGGCAAGAGAAAGTAAAAATCTTAAGTATTTCATATTACAATTGATTTTCCGGGATAAAGATTTTCCATATTTTGTTTTACCCCCACATTGGTACACTTGGATCAATCTATACACGTTGAAGTCCTCAAAGTACGAGCTAGAGATTTGGCTTTCAGCTTCCTCTTCTGCTCCCAAAACTTTTTCATTCTCAACGATCTGGCCGCCCTTTTCACCATTGTTTTCTTTCAAATGTTTTTAGTTGTTCTAGTCTCTTGTCTCTGTTCTTCAGAATCCTCTTCTCCTCTCTGTCTGCAATTTTTTTGCATCTGTTTAACTAACTCCTGTAAATCATCATCCTAGACCTCTTTAAACAAATCGTTTTTGGTTTTATTTTTACTTTCTCTTGGCTATATGAATATATAGGAAGGGTATTGCCTTCATGTCGATTTTTCTAAATTGAGTTTTCACCAGATCTACACGTTTTCAGACCCCTGAACCCACAAAACATGTTTTTAGCGATTGGTCTGTGTGTGTGTGTGTGTGTGTGTGTGTGTGCGCGCGCGCATGTGTGAACAAAATATCTCAAAAACGAAACATCGTACGAACTTGAAACTTAAGTTAGGTACCAATAGAGGACTCAACACGAACGTTTTCATCAAAATCGGTCAACCGGATGTAATAGTTTATTCGTGTCCTTTTTCACTTAGTTGGGATTTTCTTAAAAATGGGTCTTAAGATTTTTTTTAAATCGCCTTCTTTACTACAATTTTATGCTCTACAAGATAGGGTAGGTGCCATGCTAGCTTAAATTCTTGGAGAGGCTGTTTTCGCGTAAAAAAATTGTTTTTTTTAAGATTGCGACTTTAATATGCATTTTATCGCAAAAATGTATATAATAAAAGTCGTAAAAAAATTAAAATCCTACAACTTTTATTACAAACATTCTTTGTATAACGTATAATTAGCGATTTTATGTTTTTTTCTCACGAAAACGTGTAAAAAATCGATTTCTTTTTAAGATTTCAGCCTTAGTATGCATTTTACGACAAAAGTAATTGTAATCAAATTTACAGGAAATTTAAAGATCTACAACTTTTATTGAAAGCATATTTCTCTACAGAGCCTATTTTAGCGTGAAAGAGTGATTTCCCGTATTTTGTAACCAAACTGAGGTCGATTTTCATTTTACGTCTTACACTCATGATTAAAATAAGGTTATGTTTTTGAGGTTAGTTTTTCGTTTATTTCTAATGTTTTATTACTAATGTTAGGTTATATTGTTAATTATTTGCATTGGCAAGAGAAAGTTGTGTGAGTGTTTCCCACCAGATTTTTCCAAAAGTAGGTAGTTGAAGAATTGTTTCAGTAGCCAAGTATCGGGTAATCTTGATATATGACAGAAAAAGGCTATTCTACGATTTCGCACTGTATTTACAATTGACACTTTTCCGATATACAACTCTGTTTGATAGCAGTCTAAATTGTCCATCCACTTGGTGTATTTTGTTGATGATTCTTCTAATTTATGTATTTGTGTTCTGATTTTTACTTTCTCTTGCCTATATGAATATATAGGAAGGAAAGTATTGTTTTCATGTCGATTTTAAGAAATCGAGTTTTCACCGGATCTATACGTTTTCAAACCCCCTGAATCCAAAAAACATGTTTTAGCGATTGGTCTGTGTGTGTGTCTGTGTGTGTGTGTGTGTGTCTGTGTGTGAACAGAATATCTCAAGAACGGAACATTGTACGAACTTGAAACTTGAAACTTAAGTTACATACCACTACCGGACCCGACACGAACATTTTCATCAAAATCGGTCAACCGGAAGTAGTAGTTTATTCGTATAATTTTTCACTTTTTTGCGATTTTCTCAAAAACTGGTCATACGATTTTTTTAAAAATTGCCTGCTTTACTCAATTTTTTATTCTCTACAAGATAGGGTAGGCGTCATGTTTGCTGAAATTCTGGGTGAGGCTGTTTTTACGTAAAAACATAGTTCTTTTAAGATTACGGCTTTAAAATGCAATTTAGAGCAAAAATATATATAATAAAAGTTGTAGAGAATTTAAAATTCTACAACTTTTATTTCAAACATTTTTTTGTATAACGCTTAGTTTAGCAGTAATTAGCGATTTTCTGTTTCTTTCTCACGAAAACGTGAGAAAAATCAATTTTTTAAACATTTCGGCGTTAGTATGCATTTTATGACAAAAGTGTATATAATGGAATTGATAGAAAATTAAAAGATCTACAACTTTTATTTAGAGCATTTCTTTGTACAGATCTTAGTTTAGCGTGAAAGAGTGATTTTCCGTATTTTTAAGGCAAACTGAGATCGATTTTCATTTTTCGTCTTTCATATACTATATGATTAAAATTAGGTTATGTTTATTAAGGTTAGTTTTTTTATTTATTTCTAATGTTTTATTTCTAATGTTAGGTTATATTGTTAATTATTTGCACTGGCAAGAGAAAGTTGTGTGAGTGTTTCACACCAGATTTTTTTTCAATATTTTATTAAAATTTAAACAAAAAGTAATCACAAATGTATGATTTTATGGTGACGAGTAATAAATATCCTTAAATAGTTTGAACTGCTCTTTAATATTACAGCGATATCTACGTGAATAATCAAGTTGGGTTAACATTTCTGACATAATTAGCCCCATTGCCCTTGCTTTCGAATTAAAGTCTAACATTATAATAATGAACGGCAAAATGTTAGGTTAGATTCACACTGCCTCCATGATATTCGCACAATGGTAAGCCCTAAACCGTTCATTAAAACTTTCACTATTTCCATTCATTTCTCATTAACAATCTTTGAACTCGTTTCTAACCCCTTTCTTACAATTTAATTACATACTTTTACTAAAAATTTGGTCATTTAATTTATTTAAAATTTACAGTATTATTAATATCACTATTATCATAAAGCTTTAAATTTCAGATTAAGATTTTAATATTTTGATAAATATTTTAATTAAATTTTTGTGAAAGTGAAATGGTAGGCTTAATCATTTCATTAACACACTTTAATATGCATTTAAGAACAGAAGAGGCAGAGATGTAAAATATACTACTATCGGTTTTATAATCATAGATACCCGAGTTTCAACCCTTGCATCTCCAAAACTATGAATCAGATTTCAATAAACATTACATCAAAATTTAGCTCATTTTATTCTGCGTTTACCTATAATAGTTCTATATTTTTAATGTTGTTTCAAAATCTTTTTTAAGGTTTTTTTTGATAGCGCAACAAATTTCATGCGTTTAGAGGCGTGTAACTCGATAAATAGTTGAGCGAAATGTTTGAAACTTTAACACACCATAGACAAATTTTTTTTGTACGAAATTTAAAATTCATACGTTATTTAAATTTTGATTTATTAACAATATTCTAAACCCTTGCTATCTCGGTAACCGCTCGATCGTTCGGCGCGGGCAAACTATCGTTTTATTCAGCGTAAAAAACTTAGCATAACGTACGGATTTGAAATTTCGTACACGCTGTAAGAATATAATTGTCTATGTTATGTTAAAATTTCAAACTTTCCGATCAATTACTTATCGAGTTACACGCCTCTAAAGGCATGAAATTTGTTGCGGTAGAAAAAACCGGGTATTTTTGTCTTCCAACCTTGATATGGCAATTTTTAAACAACATTAAAAGTTTACGACTATTATAGGTCAACGCAGAATAACATGACTAAATTTTGATGTAAAGTATGTTGAAATCCGACCCATAGTTTTAGAGATGCAAGGGTTCAAACTCGGGTGGCTATGATTATGAAACCGGTAGTAGTCAGGTTTATCTACTCTGAGAGTAATGAATTTTATTATTAATTTGTTGTTTAGGTCATCAGCCGAAAGGCTGGTTTGAACCTGTAGAGGTTTTACCAAGTAAAACGAGGAGTGAGGTGGTTTACTATTGCCTTCCTCACTGAATGGAAAATTACACTTATCAGCATACCGGGCCCTCTGAAAAGCACATATTTTCCACTCTGCAAACGACACCTTCACTTCATTCACCACAGGGTCTGGCTGTAAAATGAAATTCATTACTTTCAGAGGAGATAACTCTGATTAGTGTTTTTTACACCTCTACCTCTTCTGTTCTTAAATGATTCAGTCATTTAATTGGCTGACCATGTGACAAGAAACAGAACTATTTATTTTAGCCCTGCAACTAACAGATTGAGTGTAAATAATTTGACACTTCACCTGTCTGTTATGAGCAGATTATTAATTTATACCATCAAAAACGTTAATGAGGTGCAGTCATGTATAGACTCAGGCTGACCATTTCTTAATAAGTATGGTCGATTGAACCCCAATCATCAAAGTACACCAGTAATCACTGTACAGTATTCAAATCCATATAAAAGTAACTTACCTTTACTGGGATTTCAGTCAAAGTACGGAATGTTCGTCTCCGTATATCAGTTGTCAAACAGGCGTTTTAAACAAGGCGACAACTTTACCACTAGACTAACCCTGTGAGTTAAAAACAATTTCATAACAAAACTTATTCCCCGGACATTTAATACCCATTAAAAATTAATAACGGTTTATTTTATTAAGTGTCAAATGATGAGCTTGCAGTTTTTCCTTTTTATGAATGAAAGAAGCCTTTTCCAACATTAAATTGTTACTTTCTCTCTTTGTTTCCTTGTCGACGCGTATTATATATTGGAGAACACTTGTTTGGTTTCTCTGAAGTTTCGTATTGCACATGTTTAGCTTCATCAACATGTTTTAATATCCACATTATATCACATATTTCTTTGCCTACAAAGGACTAACCTTTACTAGTGAAATAAGCCTTAAAGATAGCGTTCAATTTTAAACATTATCGATTACTTATTACTTATCTGTGCTATATATATAAATGGAAAAGTCGTAACTCATTGGTTGACTCATTCAATCATTATTAATTTTCTATTTCCCGGAAACTCATAGAGCCTAATTATTATGTTGTATATTTTTATATCTGTATATATTTTTTGACCTCCACTTTTGGGCCACTTCCGGTCAAAATCGGAACTTCAAACCCAATCCATGCTCACTAACGTTTTGTATAGATTTTTTTTGTCATCAGTCTCTTGACTGGTTTGATTCAGTTCTCCAAGCTGTTATATCTTCCCCAATTCGTTTCATATCTACAAATCTGCAACAGTACAAATTTTGTAATTTGCTTTAAATATTGTTACCATTGTCTCCCCCTACAATTCACTCCCTCAATATTACCTTCCATTATTGATAAAGTATTAATTGGATATCTTAATATATGCCCCATTAGCCTATCCCTTCTTCGGGTAAGATGTTTCCATACTATTCTCCTTTCATCCACTCGTCTAAGAACCTCTGAATTACTTATTTTGACGACCCACCTAATCTTTAACATTTCCAAATAACACCACATTTCAAAAGCTTCTATCCTATTTTTTCTTTAAGGATTTTTTTTTTAATTCATTTACTTAACGTCGCATCAACTACAAAGGTCATTAGCGACGACGTTGGGGTGTAACTATTGTACAATGAAGTATGAAATGATTTTTTGTAACGTATGAAAATATGCCGTGCCTGAGAGGGATTCGAACCCAGGACTGCATGATGAGAGGCGAGCACGTTACCAACTGCGCCAATGCGGCTGGCTTTAAGAATTTAAATAATAAGAAAATGAAATCATTTTCATTTCTTTGATTTGCACCTACGGAGGGGTGGAGAAGTCACTGCTTTAAAGTAATACATACGAAAAAGTATATGTCACTTTTTGTCTGTACAAAAAGTTCCAGAACTTTTTATAAAAAAAAATGTTTGACTTTTAGCTTAGGGGTCTGGATCCCGTTCAAAGTAATCTACTCCCCAATGTTCAACCTTGTCCTATCAGTGTTTTCACTTTCTGAAGCAATCCTGAAACGCTTCTTCTAGAATGGCCTTAATCTGCTTTGTCCCATACTGAATCTCAGGAATCGTGGCTAATCTCTTTTTCAAGGGTTTTTTTGAGTTTAAGGAACAAAAAGAAGTTACAGGGTGCTAAATCAAATGAGTAGGGTGGGTGGTAAAGCACGGTAATTGTCTAAATCAGTTCTTAAACTTGATTTATTAGAGAACGCCTTTAATTTTATTTATGTTGTCATTGTGAACCCCTCAAAAATGGGCACTTTACAATTTTATTAATTTAATAGTAATAAACATATTGCAAAAATGGCCGCCTTCGTGGCATAGTGACTAGCGTGCTAGCATACAAAGCGGGATGTTCCGGATTCGATTCCCGGCTAGGGTATACAAATTTTAACTCGTTAAAACCTACCGTTACTGTATTTTTACACATAGTGGTCACTAATGACGCAGCTGTTGATGCGACTTGAAAAAACTAAAAAAAAACCGATTCCAAAAGTACAGAACCTCTCTATATTAATTACAACATTTAGCAGTAATAGGTTAAATAAGCAAACTTAAAATACCTAACCTAATGAACATTTTAGTAAAATGCCATTATTTTAAAGCGAAATTTCAGGATGTTTTGTATTCCTAATGTGTGTACGTTGCAAGTTGTTCAATCTAGAACAATAAGCAACCCCATGACCCAATGAGATGAGGATGATATGTATGACGTGTAATCTTGTACAGACTCAGGCCGACCATTCCTGAGAGAGTATGGTTAATTGAAATCCAACCATGAAAGTACACCGGTAACCACTGTCTAGTATTCAAATCCGTATAAAAGTAACTACCTTTACTAGGATTTGAACCAGGAACCTTCGTCTCCAAAAATCAGCTGTTAAACAGCTGACTAGCGGCGACGACGTTACCCCTAGACCAACCCGGTGGGTTAAATTTCAGGATGGTGTTGTTAATTTTTGCGTTTGATAATCTCTGAAATGTTGGTTTTTTGTTTTTATAAGTTTCATCCTTAAATTTCCTTAAATATTCTTGAGTGGGTTCTTTTTGCAGACGTTAGGTTGCATAGCTCAGAAAAGATTCGTTCACACAAATATGTGGTGAAAAATAGCACAATAAGTTGAATTACTTTTTTGGAAAGTTCTGGCAGTTCAGATTGCACAAGCTGAACTACCAGTACCGCGGATCACACTTTGAGAAAATTTGGTCTACGGGAAGAAAAATTAAAGATAAATTCAAAGTATGTCACCGCCACCCTTTCTAATTAATCATTTACTGTGTTGCCGGCCTTCGATACTTCTTCCGGCCTTTGTCGGCACAGTAGGCCATTTAGCGGCACACCGAAAAACCTTTCGGCTCCGCAGCGACAGAGGCCTTTGTTATCAAGGTCAAGCCAGTAGCCGCTCTCTACCACATCGCTCTCGGCGACTATATAAAGAGCGCTGCACTGAGCCGAGCGATTCAATTCCGATCAAGAGTCCGAGGGATTCACTTCGAACCAGACAGCACACAAGACGTCCACCACGGCACACGGCTGCCGAACTCCAGCGAAGACTAATCGACGAACCCGCAAGAGAGAAGATGATGCTTCCGCTCGCCGACCCGTCACCGTAAGCCGTCGACCGGACCGTCATCGCCCGCTGACGCGAGCGATGCTCATAGTGGTCCCTCGACCGAGCCTTACGTCCACTAGACCCGACGAAGCAGCCATCGACGCACTACTGCGAGGGAAGAAGATAATGTCTCCGCTGGACGACAACACGCTGTGCCGCCCAGATCCTCGACCGCCACGACGACTACGACCGACGCCTCTCCAAGACGACCACCGCTTAAACGGCCCTTTTCAGGGCCACCAAACAAATAAGGTTTGCTACTTAATGTCGCTATCCGGTGACACAAGTAAATAAATACGAAATAACGATTCACAAATACTGTAGCTACTTTAAAGTCTTCTTGTTTCCAATTGAAACAATTGGATAAATTAATGAAACGTGTAATTACTATATTTTGTAATTACAATTTTGAAAACGAAATCAATTAACATACTTTTAAGTACTAATAAGTAAACATACATGGCCTCTCTTCGTATACATTTAATTAATATAATTTATTGTTTTACATTTATAGAACTGTTGTATATATACGAATAATTAATAGAGTAGAGTGGACCGTTCGTATGAAGCAAAGTGAAATGCGGTATGTTTGTAATTAGTACATTTTGCAAATTGTGTCAGACGGGGTAACAGGGCTTATAAATTCGTCATTATACATAACACAGCTTTATAACGTGTACAAATTCTAAACTACCAAGTATGCCTTTCATTTATATTGTGATGTATAATTAAGTAGCCAATTGCGTATAAACTTTGCACGGGATTATGGTTATAATTACCTGAGTTACGAAATTGCCCTTTTTTGTAACGAGGGGTAAAGGGGAAAGCATCAGAGCGCATGCGCGACTGTTTTAATTTCAGTTCAACAAACACAACAACTTATACTATAACCAGAGCATATACAATATATCACGGAACCTTTTGCACGTTAACTGTACGAATATAACTGCTCGTTACCGTAAACATAAATGTTAGTTTCTCGAAAATGTGCGCAGACTATTCACAATACTGAACAAAATTTAATATGCAGTGTAATAAAATGCTGTGAAGTTGAAGCTAAATAAAAATACCTTTCCCTGCCTCTTAACAAAAGCCATGAGCGAGTGGATAACTACTGTCTTGTTTCTCTTTCTACAATTCGAAAAATAAAGAAGGAAATTAAAGACGTGAAGAAATTATTCTTCAATACTTTTGTTGACACCTGGTAAAAGAAGGGAACGGTTAGGTGAGACTAATAGTGGAGACACCGGTGACAGCGATAGTAAAGAAGGCGATTCATTCGTAGAAAATTTAGTTCCAATGAAATAAGGTAGCTGGTATACTGTGGACAATTTGAACTGGCACAACTCTTGCTCTTCGTGTACACACAGTTCCGCATAAAGTATATCCATAACTTATTCTTTCAACAAGGTCTACAAATTTTATTGTACGCAAATGCTTATAACCTTATTTCAATTTACAAACATACAAATAATTATTATTTCATTTTAAAATATGTATTTAATTTGTCCCAGTAAAAATTTAAATTATAAATTACAAGAACTAAGCTGAAAAAACTTCACTAAACTATACTCTACAGAAGCAAGCAACTAACGAAATAATTTTTTTGGAGTCCCTAATGTGTGTACGTTGCAATCTGTTCAATTCAGAACAATAAGCAACCCCATGACCCAATGAGATGAGGATGATGTGTATGAAGTGTAAATGAGGTGTAGTCTTGTACAGACTCAGGTCGACCGTTCCTGAGAGAGTATGGTTAATTGAACCCCGACCATCAAAGGACACCGGTAGCCACTGTCTAGCATTCAAATCCGTATAAAAGTAACTACCTTTACTAGGATTTGAACCATGAACCTTAGCCTTCGAAAATCAGCTGTTTAACAGCTGATTTTGGCGACGACTTTACCTCTAGACCAACCCGGTGGGTTGACTAAACATTATTTTTTTTTTTTTTTTTATTCCTAATTTGTGTACGTTGCAATCTGTTCAATTTACAACAATAAGCAACCCCATGACCCCAATGAGATGAGGATGATGTGTATGACATGTAAATGAGGTGTAGTCTTGTACAGACTCAGGTCGACCGTTCCTGAGAGAGTATGGTTAATTGAACCCCAACCATCAAAGTACACCGGTAGCCACTGTCTAGCATTCAAATCCGTATAAAAGTAACTACCTTTACTAGGATTTGAACCATGAACCTTAGTCTTCGAAAATCAGCTGTTTAACAGCTGATTTTGGCGACGACTTTACCTCTAGACCAACCCGGTGGGTTGACTCAACATTATTAGTCTGAATATATTATAATGAACAGAAAATCGTATATGAAAACAAATTAGTCACATCATTATAATAACAACAGTGAAAACAAAGCGTAGTGACCGTGTGTGAGTCGCACATTACAGTAGCGATTGTATACTTTTGTGACTGTGCAGTCGTTGCACGGCGAGGAGCGAAGTGTGGAGTAGATAAACACCGAAGCTGCTTGCGCCAATTCAAATTGTCTAAGGTATAATCACAGTAAATCAAACATTTATAGTCATATAATTAAGCTATAGACAATATTACAGGTCACATTTATTTTTACTTTCTCTTGCCTATATGAATATATAGGAAGGAAAGTATTGTTTTCATGTCGATTTTTCGAAATCGAGTTTTCACCGGATCTATACGTTTTCAGACCCCCTGAACCCAAAAAACATGTTTTTAGCGATTGGTCTGTGTGTGTGTCTGTGTGCGTGTGTGTGTGTGTGTGTGTGTGTGTGTGTGTGTGTGTGTGTGTGCGTGTGTGTGTATGTGTGTGTGTGTGTGTGTGTGCGTGTGTGTGTGTGTGTGTGTGTGTGTGTGTGTGTGTGTGTGTGTGTGTGTGTGTGTGTGTGTGTGTGTGTGTATCTGTGTGTGAACAGAATATCTCAAGAACGGAACATCGTACGAACTTGAAACTTGAAACTTAAGTTACATACCACTACCGGACGCGACACGAACATTTTCATCAAAATCGGTCAACCGGAAGTAGTAGTTTATTCGTATAATTTTTCAGTTTTTTGCGATTTTCTCAAAAACTGGTCCTACGATTTTTTTTAAAATCGCCTATTTTACTCAATTTTTTATTCTCTACAAGATAGGGTAGGCGCCATGTTTGCTGAAATTCTGCGTGAGCCTGTTTTCACGTAAAAACGTTGTTTTTTTAAGATTACGGCTTTAATATAAATTTAAGCGCAAAAACTTATATAATAAAAGTTGTAGAGAATTTAAAAACCTACAACTTTTATTTCAAACATTTTTTTGTATAACGCTTAGTTTAGCGGTAATTTGCGGTTTTCTGTTTTTTTTCTCACGAAAACGTGAGAAAAATCGATTTTTTTAAGATTTCGGTCTTAGTATGCATTTTACGACAAAAGTGTATATAATTAAATTTATAGAAAATTAGAAGATCTACAACTTTTGTTTAGAGCATTTTTCTCTACAGAGCCTAGTTTAGCGTGAAAGCGTGATTTTCCGTATTTTTAAGCCAAATTGAGTTCGATTGTCATTTTGCGTCATTCACTCATGATTAAAATAAGGTTATGTTTTTGAGGTTAGTTTTTGTTCATTTCTAATGTTTTAATACTAATGTTAGGTTTATTGTTAATTATTTGCATTGGCAAGAGAAAGTTGTGTGAGTGTTTCACACCAGATTTTTTATAAGGTTTATGAAAAAAACATTTTCTCGGAATAAACCACAACTTACAAAATGTATGTGGAAACTGCACGATAGTGAAATTTACGAGTAGTGTCTCACTGATGAGGTTGGCAAGCACTGCAAATTTTCACTTCCCTTCCTCACAGCCAATCTATACGCGAAAGGCAATCTCGTGAATCAGTACCTATACCCCATGAGCGGTTGCATTAAAATGGCGTTACATATTTTTATCTTCTGTTGCTCTTTGTGAATATGTTGTTGTTTGTTGTTTAGGTCATCAACCGAAAGGATGGTTTGTACCGCTAGAGGCTCTACTAAGGAAACGATGAAAGAGGTTTACAATTGCCATCCTCACTGGGTGGAAAACAATGTTTATCAGCATGCCACGCCCTCTGAAAAGCACATATTTTCCACTCTGCAAATGACACCTTCATTTCATTCACCACAGTATCTAGCTGTATAATGAAATGCATTACTCACAGAGGAGATAATACCGACCAGTATCTTTTATATCTACCTCTACTGTTCTTAAATGATTCAGTCACTGTTGAACTGACCATGTGATAAGAAACAGAACTATTTATTTTAGCCCTAGAACTAACAGATCGAATGAAAACAATGTAACATTCCACCCGCCTGTTATGGGTAATGTATTATGTCAAAAATTTTAAGAAAAAGTCTGAAATCATAACTGACATTATGTGCTCCTAACGTTGAAAAATACAGGTTTCCTAACACAAGCTTTTAAGTTAAAATTGTGATTATATATAGATTTTGTTCAAAAGAAAATACACAACACTAAACGACAAAGTACTTGCTTTAGTTTATTATTACAAAGTATAAAATCAAGTTAGCAAACGATAAAACAAAAGGGCTAAAAATATTTTTAAGAACAACAAAAACTTGCCAAATGCCACTGGAAAAATACGTATAAAATGGCAAATTCAGGAAGCACGTCAGGCCTGCACCCAGGAAAAATTAAACTTTTCATAATTAGGATTTTTAAAGTGGGATTTTCACGATACATATCAGCGTGTTATTTAAGCCATCAGCTAAAGGCTCATAACCTAAACAACACGGCTCTATAGGTATAACTCTATAGTAAACTTGAAGTGAGGTGGTTTACAACTGCCTTTCTCACTAAGTGGAAAAGTATGCTAATCCACTTGTCACCATACCAGGCTCTCTGAAAAGAATCTTATTTCCACATTGCAAATGACACTTTCACTTCATTCACCACAGGGTCTGGCTGTATAATTAAATTCATAACTATCAGAGGAGATAATTCTAACTAGTGTCTTTCACACAACTACTTTCTGTTCTCAAATACTTCAGTCGTATCATTGGCTGACAATGTAATAAGACACAAAACTATTTTTTGGAGCCCTGGAACTAGCAGCTTGAGTGCAAATAAATTTACTCCATCTGTCTGTTATGGGCAATATGTGAATAAATAGGGAAAGAAATAATTTTTTTCATGTCGATTTTTAGAAATCGAGTTTCACCGGATATACACGTTATCAGGGCCCCTGGGCCAAAGAAACCATGTTTTTAGCGATTGATCTGTGTGAGTATGTTTAGTGTGTGTGTGTGTGTGTGTGTGTGTGTGTGTGGGTGTTAGCATAAATTAGTGATTTTTTTGTATTTTTAAGCCGAACAGAGGTTGATTTTCATTTTGCAACATTCACTCATGATTAAAAATAGGTTATATGTTTTACTATTTACATTGGCAGGAGAAAGTCGTGAGAGTAATCAATAGTAATAGGGTAAGTTCACACCAGATTTTTTATTGTTAATTGAATTCAAAGTTTTTAACAGCTTTATTTACAAGGTTCATTTTACCAAACGATTTTTTTTTAATAGTATTTCTTTATGAAAACGAAACTCAATTTTCAACCAGAGATTTTATTTTTTTTAAAAACTGAAATAAATTGACAATCGATTAGAGTAATTTTGAATGCAGAGGAAACACCTGCGTTCTTTTTCCGGTGTAATTTATCGGTTATAAGTCTATGGATTAGATGAAATTTTTTTTAAAAGTTCGAGTAAAGCCTATAGCTGTGTCCTTTCTTTTTTTGTAGATATTTTGCCCAGTGAATGTTACGTTTAATTTATAAAACAAATAGTTTGTAATAAAAACACAGTAACGCCTATTGTTATTTTGAAAGAAAAATGTTTTTATAGAAAAATTGTTTGATTAGGTACTGCAGTAGACGACAAATTTAGCTTGAGTCAAAATCAGGAGACCGAATTTAGCAATCAAGCCATTAAACCTCTACTTTATCCAAATATTGTAACACGTTGATTGACATACAGATGGATATTAAAATAACTCACTTTATTTATTTTTATTTATTTGTTTCATTTAGTTAAACATAATACAATTATTGCTATATTAACCAATTTACAATATTTTTAACTATATATACTTATACGCAAAAACTCTTCTTCATGAAGAGTTCTGTCCGCGCATAGGAGTAAACAAAAAAATTATTTAGACAAATTTATATATACTAATAACTACTATAAAAAATACTATTATAAAATCTAAAAAGGGTACAAGAAATACGTTAAACATTTTTTGTTAAAAGCATTAAAATAAATGATAAATACAATTAAATTTATATAAAAAAAATAATAATAAAATTTTTAAACCTTACCTTAGATTATGTACAATTGTAATAATAGAGAAAAAACTTCTTTTTTCAATAACTAAAACTACTTTATAATAATTTTAGGGAATACATGTGGATATTTTTACTTATGAGAATTAATTCAATTAATGAGCACAGAAACAAACAAAAAAACTACTGCAATGAGGATAGCAAAAAATAATCAGAGAACAGTTGTTATCTTAAAATTAGGAAAAGTTTCTCAAGTCCTTACTCGTATATCGATAGTTGTTGTTTAGGTCATCAGCCAAAAGGCTGGTTTGAACCTCTAGAGGTTTTACTAAGTAAAACGAGGAGTGAGGTGGTTTACCATTGCCTTCCTCACTGAGTGGAAATATATGCTTATCAGCATGCCGAGCCCTCTGAAAAGCACATATTTTCCACTCTGCAAATGACACCTTCACTTCATTCACCACAGGGTCTGGCTGTATAATGAAATTCATTACTTTCAGATAAGATAACTCTGATTAGTGTCTTTTACACCTCTACCTCTTCTGTTCTTAAATGATTCAGTCATTTAATTGGCTGATCATATGATAAGAAACAGAACTATTTATTTTAGCCCTGCAACTAACAGATCGAGTGTAAATAATTTGACACTCCACCTGTCTGTTATGGGCAGATATATATATATAAATAATATCATATCGATAGGATATAAATAGGATATATATATAAATAATATCATATCGATAGGATATGATATTTAAGTTTATGTTTCATACGAAGTGGTGATATAATACTGTGTAAATACGATGGAAGTGCGTTGACAAACCGCCCCACAAGATAGAGAAATGACTTAAAATGTACTATTTGGTTTTCTTGACCTGCTAGTTCAAGTGCTGTAAACAATAGTTCTGTCTCTTCTTTCATATTCACTCAAATAGATAAGTGAAATACTTACGGACCACAATTGCTGCAGGCGAAATGTACACTAATCAAAATCACCGCTTCTAAGAATAATCGGTTTTATTGTACAGCTAACAATTAAGCCACCTCCTCGGCTTAGAACATGTTAGCCTATTTAGCGGAAGGTCCCAGGTTTGATACCCGGTTAGGCCTGGTTTTGCACCGGGCCCGGTTGTAGTTTTAGCGTGACCGCCTTGCCCCTTCGACCAAACAAAATGAGTGAACAAACTGAAATTTTTATAGAAAATGTGCGTAAATACATATTTTTGTTTGATAGTTCAACAAAGGAAATCACCCACCAAAGCGTGAGGAATTGGAGTGTCTGTACCCGGCAGTGGCGTAAAAGTAAAAATCTGGTGTGAAACACTCACACAACTTTCTCTTGTCAATGCAAATAATGATCAATATAACCTAACATTAGAAATAAACAAAAAACTAACCTCAAAACACATAACCTTATTTTAATCATGAGTGAAAGACACAAAAGGAAAATCGACCTCAGTCTGGCTTAAAAATCACTCTTTCATGCTAAACTAGGCTCTTTAGAGAAAAATTATTTCATTAAAAGTTATAGATCTTTCGATTTCCTATAAATTTTATTAAATACACTTTTGTCGTTAAATTCATACTAAGGCCGAATTCTTAAAAAAATAGATTTTTCACACGTTTTCGTGAGAAGACAACAGAAAACCGCTAATTATCGCTAAACGAAACGTTATACAAAAAAATGTTTGAAATAAAAGTTGTAGGATTTTAAATTTTCTACAACTTTTGTTATATAACTAAAATGCATATTAAAGTCGTAAACTTAAAAAACCAATTTCTTTACCTAAAAACAGCCTCACCGAGAATTTCAGCAAACATGGCGCCTCTTCTATCTTGTAGAGCATAAAAAATTAAGTAAACCAGGCGATTTTTAAAAAAATCGTAGGACCAGTTTTTGAGAAAATCGCAAAAACGTGAAAAATGACACGAATAAACTACTACTTCCGGTTGACCGATTTAAATGAAAATGTTCGTGCCGGGTCCGGTAGTGGTGTGTAACTTAAGTTTCAAGTTTGAAGTTCGTACGATGTTCCGTTCTTGAGATATTCTGTTCACATACACACACACACACACACACACACACTCAGAGAGACACACACACACACTAATCGCTAAAAACATGTTTTTTGGGTTCGGGGGGTCGAAATCGTGTAGATCCGGTGAAAACTCAATTTCGAAAAATCTAAATGAAAACAATACTTTCCTTCCTATATATTAATATAGGCAAGAGAAAGTAAAAAAGTGAATTTTCGAAATTACCGCTGTCGCTGTGACGTCCGTAATTTGCTTTATCTACTACCATAAACTTAAACTTAAAGTATGGGTCAACTACTGCTAGGAGAACGGGAGAAAACAAATTTTTGTAACAGAAAAACTGCGACCCACTGTTATTTGGGCATTTCGTTTGACATGTTTCCGTCTATACTTCCAATGCAGTTCAGAAATCCCCAAAGTTCTGCGAATCCTATCTCAGCTCTGTTCCACATATCTAACGTAGGTTTAGGTAAATATTTTGGCTGTATTCCAAATTTCTCGGCATTTGTTTTTCCAAATTGAGTTTTACTTCGTCCGAGCTCATACTCAATATAAAAAAATATTTATGAAAACGCACTACTACCTTTCAAGAAGAAAGCGACCAGACTGAACCGTTTACACAAAGATATCGCGTCCTATATGACATCCGCATATCGCAGACCGCCGCGACAGACCGCTTTCTGTATGCCCAAGCCTTTAGGGTGTGGATTCCATTACTAATCAAAACCAATCATTGCATAACTCAAGAGTAGTCGGATATTTGCGAGAAAATTAAAACAAATGAATGTCTCGAATGAATATTATTTCAAAGTTTCCGTAAACAAGTCAAAGATAATGTGTTAGTTTAACACGTTGACTGCTATGTGACCGAAATTTGTTTTTCTTGCGTCCAAGAGACTTCAGGAGGAGTAAAGGACATCTCATTTATAACACCTGAAATACATATAAGAATCACACAATGTATCTCTACTATCAAGAAAGAAATTCTTGTCCGCTACAAAAAAACTTCACCGATCAAGTAATTTTTCAGATTTTTTTTAAAGGAATGCAAATGATCTCTACATTAGTGGAGTAATTAGCCACATAATAATCATTTCTGTTTCTCGTGTTATGATTATGAACATTGAAATTTTACATAAAATTATTTTGCCTAACGTACATAATCACTTAAAAAATGTAAAGAGAGGGAACTGTAAACAATTTGAGCTTCTTAAATAGTGGCCTGCATGAGGTTAGCTGGTTAGCTCCCACCATACACCTAATAGCTTTCTTTTGAATTTTAAAAACCCTATTCATGTTACCCATGTTAGAATTACCCCATACTAAGACACCACTAAGATACTAAGATGTGTCACACTTGTCTTTAAAAATGGGCCACGTGCATCAAAAATGAGTTAAAGTACGCTAATCATTTTTAAGTCGTGTATTTCTAATATAGTTTCAAAAGCTACGGTTTCAGAAAGTGGCATTGTAAACTTAGCCTGTTCAAATAGTTGTATTTTTCAAATAATAGGATGTTGCGTATACAGGTAGTTTTCCTTGTTGTCCTGTACTAAAATGCAGCTATTATTTTTAATTTTATTATTTATTTTGCTTATTTTGGTTGATTAAAATAGTCTAGAATACTTTGCAATTAAACCCAGTTATATTTATTACTTTTTTTATTGTGGCACAAAAATGGGTCACATAGCTCTGAAATGTAAAATCACACCAGCAGGCCATGTGATTCAAAAGTGTGTCACAACTATTTTACAAAATAAAATAGTAATTGTTATTTTTTTTTGACTATTCAATATATTTTTATTTGTAACTGTATAAAATTAACAACAAGCAAATTTTATAAAAAAGGATACAAATATTGACAAATTTTAAGACATTGAGGAGATTGCTGCCCATTGACAGTACTCCAACCGTAATCGTTAAGTTAGCTCATTATTTACTTTATTTTATTTTGTTTTTCTTTAATTTTGACATCTCATGATATCTCTACTCCAGAGTCGTTTCAGTCTTCGTATAGGGGCAGTTGGTAAATCTGGTGTGTCTAGGTCAACAATGAGCTGGTTTGGATTACTGGGTAATTTCTTTTTAAATCGTGTGTATGTGCGTAGGAACACATCGTTGATGTTTGGGACGTTTAAGTCCGTGTGTAAGTGTATCGTAAGTTACGTAAAAGGGAGTACTAGTTATCTGTCTTAACAATTTGTACTGAAAGCGTTGTATTTTCAAAATGGCTGACGGTTTGGCACAACAGTAAATTTGACTGCTATACATCCAAACGGGTCTAAGGTAACACTTATAAAGTAGTAGTTTGAGATGAAGTGGGAGTTAAGAAGATCCGGAAATCAACGAATACAGTTGTTTACGTCTAGCGTCCAAAGTTTTACGCGTTTCGTTAACATGTTAGTCTTTTGTCAATGTAGAGACCAAGATTATTTATTCTGTCATATTGAGAAAGTGGCACAACATACAAATAGACTGGAGGACAAAGTTGTTTTCGTAAAGAAAACGTGACGTTTTAATCCTCCAGTTTTGAAACCACAATTTAAGGGTATTCAAATTATTTTGCAAGTTTAAAGAAATATTATCGTGACTCTCAGAAGAAGATAGAATTACGGTATCATCTGCGTACAAGGCCATCGTCTTCATTGGACAAAGAGGTATGTCTGAAGTGTAGATGTTATATAGAAGGGGAGCGAGAACGGACCCTTGTGGAACCCCAGAAAATAATAGCATACAGTCAGACTGAGCACTACCTTGTGAGACAGAAAAATGACGTATTTGTTGTTAAATAAAATAACAAAAAAATTAATAAAATGTGAAAAAATAAAAAGTACGATGGCCCCGCTGTAAGTGTCACAAATTTTAGTGTGGCAGTCAACGTATTAATGGTAATTTGGATTAACCAGCAACGGGTCTGCCTAAAATAAGGCAACGTATGAAATTAACCACAAAAAAATCTTCAAATCCTAATTAAGAATCGAATTCAAGGATTTCAGCTTATAATTTACAATTCTACCATTCACCACTTAAGTGTAATTAATGTTTTTTAATTACAATGTTATTGTAATGTTAATTTCATCGTCACGGTAATTAATTTTATGCAATTATGATAATTATTGGCCACTGTAACAAATTAATCCGTAAGTATTTCAGTGGAAATTGTTGAGCTTTCTTTTATATTATACTTAATCAGTTCTTCGGTAGCCGTGATCGTATAGTGGTTAGTACTTTGCGTTGTGGCCGCAACAACCCAGGTTCGAATCCTGGTCACGGCAGGAACTTTTTTTAATTAAAATTTTATTTTTCTGGAATAATTTAAACCAAGATAAAATATTATTTTCTTATTATATTAACGATTACATTTTCGGTATTTAAAACGTGTTTAATAGGCGGGTTTTGTTACAGAAAAAGATCTGGCGTAAAACACTCACACGACTTTCTCTTGCAAATTTAAATAATTAAAATTATAAACTATACGTCTTAATCATTAGTAAACATTGTAAAATTAACTTTAATCGTGAGTGTATGACGCAAAATGAAAAAAATATGTTCAAATTTAAAATACGGAAAATCACTAATTACCGCTAACCAAGGCTCTATAAAATAAAAGCTTGAAATAAAAGGTGTAGAATTTTTTATTACCTATAACTTTGAATACACAATTTTAAAGTTAAATGCATATTATTAAGGCCACAATCTTGAAATATTCTGTTTTTTACGATTTTGATGTGAAAAATACAGAAAATTACTAAATGACATGAAACTAAGCGTTGTAGAAGGAACGCTTGAAATAAAACATTTGCTGGTTGTTTAAGTTTTTACAACTTTAATTATATAGGCCTACACTTATTCCCTAAAATGCATAATTATTAAGTCCGTAATCTTAAAAAAAACCTTTTTTACCACAAGACCACAGGCCCCCCCAAAAATATCAGTAAATATGGCGTTTACCCTATCTTGTCAAGCACAGAAAATTTAGTAATAAGTCGATTTTAAAAAATTGTAGGTTTTTGAAAAATTCATAAAAATGTAAAACTATGTAAAAATTTTGTTTTCATTTTGATTCCTTCTAGCACTTTCCAGTCAAACGAAGAAACTGTTCGAAGGGTCTCGATTATCTAGAAAAACTTACAGCCCGCAGGTATAAAAAACGTTTACGCCTTTGTAGTGAGTCAGTTGTTACTTGAATTCTGAATGGAAAGTGTTTTCGGGCCGTTCGAAATAGTGTCGTTACGAGACCAGTTCTGAATGACGTTAATAGTATGTGTACGTACGAGTGGTAGAAAGATGTTGGGAACAGGTAAATCAATTGTTTTGATTATTAAGTAGGCAAACTGTCTTAAATTATATTTAAGTTTAGTTTAAACTTAAGTTTTGTAATTAACCTTTATGTAATCTAATTGTATATTTTATTAGTTTTAAAATTTGGCTATTTGTAATTATTAATTGTGTCAATAAATACTGTTATAAGTTTAAAAAATCGTATATGTTATTATTATACTCAGACCCCGAACGAACCTAGACTTAGATGTTAAAATGTGTTTTTGTTTTTTCCTAATTTTAGTACGTTGCAAGCTGTTCAATTCAGAACAATAAGCAACCCCGTGACCCACTGAGATGAGGATTATGTGTATGACGTGTATATGAAATGTAGTCTTGTACAGATCCAGGCCGACTATTTATGAGAGAGTATGGTTAATTAAACCCCAACCATCAAAGTACACCAGTAACCACTGTCTAGTATTCAAATCCGTATAAAAGTAACTACCTTTACTAGGATTTGAACTAGGAACCTTCGTCTCCGAAAATCAGCTGTTAAACAGCTGATTTTGGCGACGACTTTACCTCTAGACCAACCCGGTGAGTTACAGTATTTAAAATTAAATTCAATGAACAATAAAATAATTGGCTGCTGTGTTGTTGTTTAGGTCATCAGCCGAGAGATTTGTTTGAAACTGTAGAGGTTTTACTAAGTAAATCGAGGAGTGAAGCGGTTTACAATTGCCTTTCTCACTGAGTGGAAAAGTATGCGTATCAGCATACCAGGCCCTCTGAAAAGCATCTTGTTTCCATCGTGCAAATAACACCTTCACTTCATTCACCACATGGTCTGGCTGTATAATGATGAAATTAATTACTCTCAGAGGAGATAACTGTGACTATACCCCAACGAACTAAAGACTGCAGATGAGATCTAGCCAATAACAGCCAAGGTCGGGTGTGAGGTTGCCCCTTCGCTAAGTCACACTCTGTTCCACCGAACTCCAGCTGACTTTTTGTTAGGCTGTATAATTAAATTCATTTCTCTCAGAGAGATAACTCTGAGTCTTTTACACCTCTACCTCTTCTGTTGTTAAATGCTTCAGTCATATTGGCTGTACATGTGAAAAGCAACAGAACTATTTTTTGTAGCTCTGGAACACGCACATCGAGTATAAATAATTTAACAATCCACCTGTCTGTTATGGGAGAAACAATAATACTAATGATACTAAAATACTCTAACGGTTGATGATCCAATGAGATGAGGATGATATGTATGAAGTCTAAATGAGGTGTAGTCTTGTACAGACCCAGACCGATTATTCCTAAGAGAGTATGGTTAATTGAACTCCAACCATCAAAGTACACCGGTAACCACTGTCTATTATTCAAATCCGTATAAAAGAAACAACCTTTACTAGGATTTGAACCAGGTACTTTCGTCTCCAAAATCAGCTGTTAAACAGCTGACTCGCGGTGACGACTTAACCTCTAGACAAACCCGGTGGGTCAGATCAAAAAAATGGCTGACAAAATATAAACAGAGCTACGAGAGCAAGTATTAGTAACGTTGCTGGTAAGTCGTTGTTATTTAAATCATCAGCCAAAAGGCTGGTTTGAAGCTGTAGAGGTTTTACTAAGTAAATCGAGGAGTGAGGTGATTTACCATTGCCTTCCTCACTGAGTAGAAAAGTACGCTTATCAGCATGCCGGGCCCTCTGAAAAGCATATACGTTCCACTCTGCAAATGACACTTTCACTTCATTCACCACAGGGTCTAGCTGTATAATGAAATCCATTACTTTCAGACGAGATAACTCTGATTAGTGTCTTTTACACCTCTACCTCTTCTGTCCTTAAATGATTCAGTCATTTAATTGGCTGACCATGTGATAAGAAACAGAACTATTTATTTTAGCCCTGCAACTAACAGATTGAGTGTAAAAAATTTGACACTCCACCTGTCTGTTATGGACAAGCTGGTAAGTCATTGGCTATCTATACATGGGTAGGAGGCAATCCGAACATTCAGAGCTCATCAGCTTTGAAAAATAATATACTAATAATTATAATACAAGGGTAGTTTAAATTACAATAACGATAGATTTGAGTTTATAGCCACATGCTTTTGAAAATAATAATTAGGTCTGAATTGAAACGGATATAAGAACATTTCAAGAATAAAACAACCGATAAATATAAACGATCAACTCATAATTTTAAATGTGACTCGTTTTTAGAGCATTTTAGGAAGTATTGAACAACCCTCCAAGCGCACTGATAATGAAATGATATAGTCACTTGGTCACTTGAACTGACTGGTCGGTCATTTGAGTGAGACTGATAACGATGCCGTAGTTACAGCTTATCTTAATGAACGTAGTTCAGTAAAGCTAGCCCTACCACAATGGGCCATTCGGTGGCATTCATTGTTGCCATTTCTATTCCAACATAAGGTTTTCATATTAACATCGGATTTAACATACCTAAAATTAATACGAATTCTATTAATGAAGATTTGTGGATGAACCTTTTTATTGTAACAGTAATCTTATCACGTAAAACATCAAATAGGTCAAATGCCAAAAGACCCTTCAAGTTTTTAATATTAACCTTATAGCTGGGATAACATTTTTCTAGACCGACAGAGAATTTCTAGTATATGGGTCACCGAACCGTAAAGAAATCATTAAAAATTTGCTATAAATCACAAATCTTATCACGTGACGAATCAAAATATAAATAAAACTAAGAAAAATACAATAAATACATTATTAAAATTTTAATCTGACAGTTAGCGTTGTTGAAGCTATTTGAAAATAATTTTTAGACAACTATTATCTAAAATTTCAGATGACACTACTGTTTAAAACTTTCTTATGCTCTACTTTCAAAATTAATTATATACGAATCATTACTTATAATGTTTTTTTTTTTTGAAAAAAAAACACCAAAACACCGATTCTATGTTCAAAACTGAAGAAAATATATTACAAAGCAACACATCATTTAAACCAAGAAATAACCAAATTTAGCTGTTGGATAGTGTGATTTCAACAGAGAAACAAAGGCAAAATATGCAACTAAAACTATTGTATTATACGTAAAAATTTACTTTATACATTACTAAACTATTGTACAAAACAGCAAAGCTGTCTGTAGATGAATTTAAAACTAAAACGGCAACATTGCAATGCTATGAAGCTAATCTGATTTTGCGACGCAACCGGTTTAAGAAGCGATAATATCGTCTCACAATCGACGATTGCCGGCTCTAGGGTTAAACTTAGATAAAAAAAGTTTATAATTACCTTTCTCACTACGTTAGAAAGGTATGACTGTTTTTCAATATTCCAAATTTCCTAATCATTTGCATTTCCAAATTGCAAAAATGCTCTTTGCGTCACCATTTTATGCACTTGTACGAGTGTTACAGAATGTTGTCAGTCATAATACAGACCAATTTTAACAACGGTACAAGCCAGGGTAGGGCTAACCCCTGTCATATAATCTCATGTCATGTAACGATGGTCTCGGCGTTTCTCAATTTAACCAGGTGATAACCGGGGAGCACTATTTTACTATAGCTTAAGGAACTAGAGACTGCAGATGAAGGCGAAGCATAGTGAACTAGATCACAACACAGACTTTTGATAATTGTATCCTGCGTTATCACGTTGTGGTCACGCTGAGGATGAGAGTCTAACAGAAAGTCAGCTGCAGTTCGGTGGAACAGAGTGTGACTTAGCGAAGGGGCAACCTCACATCCGACCTTAGCTGTTATTGACTAGATCTCATCTGCAGTCTTCAGTTCGTTGTAGTATAGCACCGAATTTTAGAAGATTATCTTTTTTCACGACCATTACAAGCCAAAACGCATTTTTCAGAATCTCTGTTTGTGTAATTATGGATGCGCACGTGGAATTGTGTCTAGGCTGAAACTTTTATTAAACTATTACATTATAATTATTTTTAAATTGTAATTTATCGTTTTGTCCGACCGTCACACCCCGATGTCAGAAACAACCAGAGGAAGCAAAAAACGGTTTTCGGATTTGCAATCTACACAAAAAGTTAGTGAGCCTAAATTGAATTGGAAGTTCCTGTTTTGACCTGAAGTGGCTCAAAACCGGAAGTCAAAAAATAAAAGTCAGAACTTACAAAAGATAATAACAAACGGTTTTCAGATTCGTAATTTACACATAAAGTTAGTGAGCTAAATTAAGTTTGAAGTTCCGGTTTCAAACGGAGTGACTTAAAACCGGAAGTCAAGAAATCAAAGTCGGAATCATTACTCTCAGAGGAAATAACTGTGACTATTGTCTTTAACATCTATACCTCTTCTGTTGTTAAATGTTTTAGTCAAATAATTGGCTGACCATGTGATAAGAAATAGAGCTATTGTTTTTAGCCCTGGAACAAGCAGATCGAGTGCAAATAATTTAAAGATCCAACTGCCTGTTATGGACAAGAAATGTAGCCCTCTCTATCCCACTGGATTGCGTTCAGTTTCTAAAATACCGTTTTTTGTTCATTCCAATCTTTTTTTGAGATTTTTAACTGTATAATTTTTGAATGACTAAAAAACAGTTAAATCTCTTTATAACTTTTTGCATGTATAAAACAAAGCAGGTTGGAATAAAGGCATTAAATTTTATTAGAAGTAGTACATATAGATTAATTTTAACCGTTGAAAATATAAGTAACCGTATTTTTTTATTAGGTACTTTCTTATTTAACGCTATATCTTTTATAGTAACAGAGCATACAGTTAAGTAAAGACTATTCACAGCAGCATTGTCTAGTTTATTGCAGTTGTTGTGGTAGGAAACGAGCAGTGCCCGTAAAGTTTTGCTCATTTCCTAGAAGAAGAACGTTATAATATTAGTTTTAACAGCAATAAAAAAAATTTACAGTACAATCCAGTCATAGAATGCGTAAGCTGTAGTGAAATATCGTAGTTTTAACAACGCTACATAATTTTATTGTTACACTACATTATTAAAGCAAAAAAAAAACTGAAGTATTTCTTGCGCTGTACTTTCTCAACCGTAAAGTACGAGATGATCAAATATAGATCCCGTTCTTTTCTTTTAAAAATACAGTAGGCCGTTGTCAATTCTCTCTTACCTTTTTATCCCATTTCAGTTACGTTTGAATTAATTAAGATATTTCCGAATACGCGGTAGATTTCATTTAAAGAATACTATTATCCTGTAGGAAGAAACTTTGGCTCGAATCGGTAGATGTCTGGGAAAAAAAAGAAAATGATATAGATATTTGAACAGTTGTGATGTTTTTAAACGTGTAAAGTGATGTGAAAGGTTAAATGATTTAAGTTTAGTTTGAACTTATGGTGGACTACTGACTTAGTTGGACTTATGGTGACCAAATTTACGGCGCAGCAAAACATTCGACTCTTCAACGAATTCAACGATTTCAATCCAAATTACTAAGACAAAAATAACTGACGCACCCTTTTACGATACCAATCACACATTGCACAACGATTTACGTGTTCCATACATTAACGACACATTTTATCACATCTATTCTCGGTTCAAACACAAACTTGATTATCATAAAAATCATCTCATTAGAACGCTGGCATCCCCAAACTTACCCGGAAATCCGCAACGCAGACTGAAACGAAGATGGAATAGAGATATCATAGCGCAAATGTAAATTCTATCAATTTATTATCCAAGATTAATCCACCTTTGGAGTGGCACTATTGAGTGGCGGTCTCCTTAATGTCATAACGCCATTTTTTGTTTTTGTTAATACAGTAGACTTTCAGAAATCCGGACTAATGTGGCGGAGGGCCGGTCCGGATTTCGAAAAATCCGGATTTCCCGGAGGTTGGCAATTTCGTCTCTATGGCGAATAATTATGACAATAAGCATTAATGTTTATCTGCTTATATAAGAGTGAGCTTCTGAAAAAACTTTAAAACACTGTAGGCCTAGTAAATTACAGTAGGCTACTGGTACTGTAATTATTCAATATACGAAGCACAAACATTGACTAAACTTAACGCTACTGTACTGTAATAAGATTCGATTGCACTATTTGTAAGATTTGCAAGTTACGGATTTCAAACATGTAACAATGAATGTCATATAAGTCTCAATTATAGAGTAATTACACGATCAACTAAATAAAATCTAAATGTACTGTAGTACGGTACTGTGCTTAGTAAAGTACGGTTCTGGGATTAAATAAAATGCCTCGTAAAATCATAAACATAGATTTTACAGAAACACAGAGCTCCCGACGACGCAAACTACTGTGGGCCCTAAATGACAAAAAATGTCATTTACATACATTTTATATACGCAATTATTATTAAAAAGTACATACACACAAATTACAGTGCTAATCGCATGATCGTTCATCGGGCCAATCCCATGAAAACTTTTTACTGGTTGTTAATTTAAAAGTTGTAAATTTTCAGAAAATAAAGTAAAAAAAATCATCGTCCGGATAATCCGGAGTCCGGACTAGCGCGATCCGGATTTTTGAGAGTCTACTGTAACAACTCATTCACTGGTTGTATTTTGTACAGTTGTGAATAATAAGTTAAAAAAAAAAAGTTTAGTTTGTCGTTAAGCGCACCGAGTGAGAGGTCACTAGTACAAAATTCAATGCTGACCAATTATGAGGTATCTATCTGTCCCTTTGGACTGATTACTCGTGCAGCGTGTTCTCCGCTTGCTTTATTGTTGGGCCTACAACTTATGTTACTTTCGTCTTTAAAGATTTATTTTTTTATTTAACGTCGCATCAACTACAACGGTCATTAGCGAAGACGTTGGGGTGTAACTATTGTACAATGGAGGATAAAATGATTTTTGTAACGTATGAAAATATGCCGTACCTGAGTGGGATTCGAACTCAGGACCGTATGATGAGAGGCGAGCACGTTACCAACTGCGCCAATGCGGCCGTCAACATTTATTTTATTTGTGACCTATAAATGGATTTATGATTGCTAATAACATAAAAGTAAACAATTTAATGTTTTTTTATGTTTATTTTCGCGAGTTAATTATATTATATTTATAAAGAGGAATTATTGGCAAGAGAAATTTGTGTGAGTGTTTGACACCAGAATTTTTAATAATATATTTTACCTTTGGGCTACGATAATAATTGTTTTTCTCTTAAATTCCCATATGAATGTGTAAAAATTTAACTTCATAAAAATGACCTTCCTCTATAAACTAACAAGATTAGTTTTGAAACTATGATAGAGAGTGCACTGAACTATATTCTGTATTATCCAGTCAGTTGTAACAGCTGCAAAGAAGCGTGAAAGTTCCGCGGTCGCTTTCCTCAATCTTTAGTTACTTTCATTTTCCTTAACACTAAATATGTGTGTCTATTATTATTATTATTATTATTATTATTATTATTATTATTATTATTACTACTACTACTCTAGTTTCATTTCACTATATATTTTTTCTTTTATAAATCTATTTCACAGTTCCTCGGTAGCCGTGATCGTATAGTGGTTAGTACTTTGCGTTGTGGCCGCAACAACCCAGGTTCGAATCCTGGTCACGGCAGGAACTTTTTTTTTATTTTTACTATCTGTAATAAATTATATTGATTAGTATTGTAATATGTAATTATCCGAATAAGGAAGTTAATTTTTTTTTGTAATTCCTAATTTGTGTTAGTTGCAATCTGTTCAATTTAGAACAATAAGCAATGACCCAATGAGGTGAGGATGATGTGTATGACGTGTAAATGAGGTGTAGTCATGTACAGACCCAGGCCGACCATTCCTGAGAGAGTATGGTTAATTAAACCCCAACCATCAAAGTACACCGGTAACCACTGTCTAGCATTCAAATCCGTATAAAAGTAACTACCTTTACTAGGATTTGAACCAGGAACCTTCGTTTCCGAAAATCAGATGTTAAACAGCTGATTTTGGCAACGACTTTACCTCTAGACCAACCCGGTGGGTTAAGGAAGTTAATGGATAGGTTTTTTAAACGCTTTTATTTAACTTACTCTTGGAAGCATCAAATCTTGCAACTTAAAATTTTAATACTTCTACCGTATCAATATGAATCAAACTTTGCACACTTGTTTATCTTCGATGACAATACGCTGTGGAGGTGTTTGTAAAAAACAATTTGAAAATTTGAAAATTTTATAACGCTTTTAATTTAACTTACTCTTGGATCCATCAAATCTTGCAACTTAAAATTTTAATACTTCTACCGTATCAATATGAATCAAACTTTGCACACTTGTTTATCTTCGATGACAATACGCTGTGGAGGTGTTTGTAAAAAAAAATTTTTAAATTTAAAAAAAAAGTTTAAAAAAAAATTTAAAAAACGCTTTTATTTAACAATTACTTAAAACAATTAACTAAAAAAAAAAGAAAAAATAAATTACAAAAAAAAATTTACAAAAAAATTACAGAAAAAAATTACAAAAAAATCAAAAAAAAAAATTAAAATAAAAAAAAATTTTTAAGAAACGCTATTATTTAACAACTAATCAAAAAAAAATGAACTAAAAAGAAAAAAAGAAAAAAATTTACAAAAAAAAAATCACAGACATTACAGTTAAAAATAAAAGCGTGGCGCATTAATATAATATTTTACAACGAATATTTTACAATAAATATTATATATATTAATGCGCCACGCTTTTATTTAACGTGCTCGTCTCTCATCATGCGGTCCTGGGTTCGAATCCCACTAAGGCATGGCATATTTTCATACGTTACAAATAATCATTTCATCCTCCATTGTACAATAGTTCCACCCCAACGTCGTCGCTAATGTCCTTTGTAGTTGATGCGACGTTAAATAAATGAATTTAAAAAAAATTTACAAAAAAAATGTACAAAAAAATCACAGAAAAAAAAATTACAAAAAAATAAAAAATAAATAAATAAAAAAATTTTTTTTAAGAAACGCTATTATTTAACAATTAATAAAAAAAAATGAACTAAAAATAAAAAAATAAAAAAATTTACAAAAAAAAAATCACAGACATTACAGTTAAAAATAAAAACGTGGCGCATTAATATATATAATATTTTACAACGAATATTTTACAATAAATATTATATATATTAATGCGCCACGTTTTTATTTTTAACTGTAATGTCTGTGATTTTTTTTTGTAAATTTTTTTATTTTTTTATTTTTAGTTCATTTTTTTTATTAATTGTTAAATAATAATAGCGTTTCTTAAAAAAATTTTTTTTATTTATTTATTTTTTATTTTTTTGTAATTTTTTTTTCTGTGATTTTTTTGTACATTTTTTTTGTAAATTTTTTTTAAATTCATTTATTTAACGTCGCATCAACTACAAAGGACATTAGCGACGACGTTGGGGTGGAACTATTGTACAATGGAGGATGAAATGATTATTTGTAACGTATGAAAATATGCCATGCCTGAGTGGGATTCGAACCCAGGACCGCATGATGAGAGACGAGCACGTTACCAACTGCACCAATCCGGCCGGCTAGGTTTTTGAAGTTACAGTAACAAAATAAATGATTATTTATCTTTAACAGGTGACTCCCACTGCAATTTTTGTAATTTGCTTAAAAACCCCATACTTATTTTATGGTCCTTTGCTTTTTACTTTCTCTTGCCTATATGAATATATAGGAAGGAAAGTATTGTTTTCATGTCGATTTTTCGAAATAGAGTTTTCACCGGATCTATACGTTTTCAGACCCCCTGAACCCAAAAAACATGTTTTTAGCGATTGGTCTGTGTGTGTGTGTGTGTGTTTGGCAATAGGGCTATTGGGGGACATTGGTATTGATTTTCATTGACGTACTGAGGACTAAAAACGGACTGAGGACACACACATGGTCCTCGGAACGTAAAACGTTGAAATTCGGCTTCTACGGCCTCCTACGATTCAGAAAAGTATATATTTTTAAGAAAAAAAAAATGTCCCCTGTTAGTATGGTGTGCAGGGACAGTTAGTTCCAAGTGTGTCTCCCACGTAGCGCTGACACTTGAGAGTCATACACACCAAACACACAAGTTCTTGTTCTAAACCGCATAACCGAGGACTCTCGAGCCATTCTCAAAGTTAACAAAAAATTCAAAATAAGTCCTCAGTTGAACCGTCTGTTACAACCGTACAATGTAGCCTTGTGTGTATTAGCAGTACACTGATGCCAAGTTTCATACACACATTGTATTACCTTAAGTCGTATAAGTGAGGACTCACGAGCCATTCTCATAGTTAACAAAAAATTCAAAATAAGTCCTCAGTTGAACCGTCTGTTACAACCGTACAATGTAGCCTTGTGTGTATTAGCAGTACACTGATGCCAAGTTTCGTACAACACTGTTAGTCTGTAATGTATACAGGAGAAGCATAATGTTCTGTCTTTGCAAATCACTTCATTCAGAATAGTGGGAACTGTTGGCGCATTTGTATTTCCCTTTTGTTTTATCGGTATTATAATTGTAAACTTACCATATTGTTTATTGCTCTACCTATTGTTTTTTTTGTGATTCAAACGATTCCTAAATTTGTGATTAAACTATTCTACGGCGTGTAAGTACTAATCAAAGCGTACATAGTACGGATTTTAAAGTACTTTAATTAATTGTAGCACCCTAAATCGCTTTGATTAGTACTTACTAAAACATTGTTGCCTTATTTGGTTTTAATTTATAATTAATAAAACATAATGTAATTTAGCTTGTACAGAAAGGAAGTAAAATATACGGTTCGTTTAGAGTTTAGCGGATATTTACAGTTGTCCCATTGCGTAAGATCAGCTTATTTTCCTTCTGCAACCTTATTCTTAAATGCTAGAGTGTTTGGTAAAAAGAGTATAAGTCAAAAATTGGTCAAAATGAGATAAGTCAACAAGCAGATGTAAAAAAAAATTTAGATTTTTTTGGTCTAGTTAGTATAAGTCAACAATAAATACTCGAAGAGATATTCAGTTTGGTTTAAATAATATAATTCTGAGCCTTACATTTGTGTTTGGTAAAAACAGTATATGTTGACTTATACTATTAGAGTCACCATTACGAGAATTAGATATTGGTCATAATAGTATAAGTCGTAAGTTAGGATAGGTTGTGCTTGTTAACATATCATATGGTAATCAGCTGTTGCATTGTTTCAATCTGTTCTGTGTGTATGTAAGCGTTTAATATTGTAAACGTATTTTGAATTCACTGTTTATTAAAAATAAATTACGTAATTGTGCTTTATAGTTCAATAAGTAAAATGTCTTTTCGGGAAATAACGCAGTTCAGTATGACATTAGCAAACCTGACAAATGAAGGTATGTATTGACATTAATTCAAAGTTAACCTAAAAACGTTATTAAACCTTGTTAGGAAATTTGGAAACCTTATAATAACGGGTTTGGTTATTATTGTCTTCTGAAATAATTTCTATGAATAACTGCATACAATATATTTTTATTATTTCTGATGGAAGAACAGGTTTTTTCATACTGCTTGCTTATTTCATAATCATAATCAAGCCCTTTATTTTCGTTTCTTATAACCTCAGTTGTTTATAAACACTCAGTTGTCTTCTTTTATTTTGTTGTTATAAAACTAATAAAGGTTCAAGAAGTTGTAAACATCCGCAATGAACTCTGAAAACAGATTACTTTGTGTTTTTGGTTAATGTATTTTACTGATTTCAGAATATTCTAATAAATTTGCTTTCCAGTCCAATAAATAATTATAAAGAAGCTTATTATTACTATCATTGTGCTATGATCTAACTAAATTATCGTCCTTTTCTGAAAAACAAATAATTTGAAGCCAACAAAATGAATATTATCTAGATAAAGTAGGTAATTGTTTTCCTCCTATTTTAAGAAGGTTTAAGTTCTTGGTCCCAAATATCTGTTCATCATGTTTATTTATCTTAATTTATTTTCAGATTCTGATGAATCTATGTCTGACAGATCATCTGATCTTAATGATGAACATATTAAGATGGCTTTATTATAGAAGAATCCATTGTCAGTACGTCAGAAATTAGGGTTAGTTTTATTGATAGTGAACTGACTGAAGTAGGAAGAATCTTTTCTGAAAGTGATGACATAGATCTTGATGTAAATTATATTCCCTCAAGCGACCAAGATACAAATAGTTCTGAAGATGAGATTCCATTACAATCAAATAAACGAACACCTAAGAAATTAAAAAGAAAATTGTTACTGATTAAAACCGCAGCTGATACTTCTGATGGTAATGAAATTATTAATAACAATCATGCGGAAGTAATTGAATTATCATTAGACTCTAAAATTTCTAAAAATCTGAGAGAAAATCAGACGGAAAAAAATTCCAATAATATTTTAAAGAAAAGAAAACGTAGTGCAAAAGGAGAAGGTGTTTTCTGCCGTAAAATTAGGTTAGAAAGAAAATATTGTCGTAACAGTGGCAAAGAATACATTACTAGTAAGGGAAAAGTAGTTGTCGGTCGAGTCTCTAAAGATATTCGTATGTGTAGATCAAAATGCAAGGAAAAATTGGAAAAGCAAGTGGGAAACAAAATGGTCAAAGAATTATTGTTTGACGAGTACTGGTCTATGGGAGAAAGGGACAGGACGTGTGGCTTACTTATGTGGTCTAATTGATACCAAATCTCCTGCAACAAGCCGAAAAAGAACTAACGACCCAGAAAAAAGCATAATAGGACTGCAACAAACTCATTTCATTTTTGTATTAATGGGGATGAAAAAAAGGTGTGTAGAAAATGCTTTATGGACACTCTGGGCGAAACCAACATGTTTATTACTCAAGTTATTAAAAATAAAGTTCTTTAGTTGTCAGGGATACCTGAACGTGATAATAGAGGCCGAAGAACTCCGGCAAATAAAATTAGTGATGCTAGATTACTTGAGCCAGAACAAAGAACTGCAGCCAGAACAACTGTACAATTCTCCTTTGGCAATTTCTGAAGCAAAGAAGAAGGATATACTTCAGTTACTTGAACATATCCCTGATGTGTTTCACCAATTTTATAAAGATTTAAAATCATCAAAGGGAACACCAGACACTTATCCGGATATTGAAGGACACGAAGAAGATGATTAAACTTTTTAATTCACATAAGGTTTATCAGTTAAATTGAACTTTATATTTTATTTATTTTAAATTACAATTATCACTATCTTTTATTTTTATTATTTTACAATATTTTTAAGATTTTTATTTAAGAAAATATTACTATTAAACGTTAATTTTACCTTTAGTAAAAATGTGTATCATTCCATTATTTTATTGTTCTACAAAAATGTACCTACTTTTATTCAGTTTCAATAAATTTGTGAACTTCTAATATGATAGATTTTTTGAAATAATAGGCGATTTAATGATTTTTTTGTATTGTTTCTTTAGTTTTAAACGTTAGGCTTGGTTTAGTTTAGTTAACTAGGTCAGAAAGCTGAAAATACATTAGTTATGTTTCACGCACAAAGACATATTTTGTACTTTTGTTAGGCATCTTAAATAAAAAAAAGATTAACCAAATTTTATTAAATTTGTATGATAAAATTCATAAAATTATTCAACAGCTGAATTTAAAGCACAGGGTCAAATAGTACAAGTCATGTAAAATTTTTGATCAAAATAGTATAAGTCATGCATCTCTGTAAATATTAAAAGTTTTATAACTTCAGTTACACACAACAATTCATTGTTAAATAATCATATTAATAATCATTAAGTTAAATGTAATTGATGTTTTTAAAAAATTAGAATCAATAAAATGTGTCTCCTGAAAATTATGAATTTTTGACTTATACTCCTTTTACCAAACACTCTAGAATGATTAGAGACATTCTGTTTTGCCAAACTACAAAGTTTATTGTGAATTGAAATAAACTAAATAATAGTACGTAAAGTTTAATATGAATTATGGTACAAAGACTTATTTTGAAGTGAAACGTAAAAGTTACATAATTTCTATACCAGTTCAATAGGTATAATAAAATTATTATTAAGAACCCTACAAATTATTAAATATTAATATTATTAACTAGCATACATACCCCGCGCGGCTTCGCACGGGAAACATGTTTAGGCCTAATGTACAATAACAAAATATAACTGTAAATAAAATAGCAATAATGTAAATAACAAATTGTAACAAAAATTAGCTGCTAGTCGACTGTATACTCCAAAAACACGCGCGCGCGCGCACACACACACATATACAGGGCGTTCTGAAAAAGTCCAAGAATTCAAGGCGTGATTCACCACAACAAAAGAAGAAAAAAAGTTCAAATTAACGTAGGTCCAAAAATCATCAGTTACCGAGTTATACAGGGTGAAAGATTTCGTCAGAATTTCAGTTACCCCGTTGAAACGAAGCCCTATAGATATTTGTTGGGCGTTAAATTAGGCATAAATTTTACCGTATCGTATGTTATATGAACAGAAAAATTGAACAAAACAGGTTTCAGACCTGTAGCTGCAGTAATTTTTAAGATATCTGATGAAATACGCAAAACTTGGTCCCGAAAAACAAGTTTCTTTTAGGTTTGAAGCAGATGAACTTTGTTAAATGGATAATAAACTCAAGAAATTCTTATACAAAACTTGTAGAGAATTTAAATCCGAAGAGAATGATGTAAATAAGTCAATAATAGACAAACGTTATTTTAAAAAAAATTATTTTTTAATTAAATAAAAATAAACGCATGATAAATAGACAAAATCTGTTGAACTCTCTACTAACTTAATTAATGTTGTCGAAATTGGCCATTGGGCTGGCTCCACTATCATAAACCTTTCATCTCATTCACTAGTTGTTAAGTTCTGTACAGTGTGAATAAAAATAAAGTTTAGTCAAAAAAAAATTAATGTAATACTTAAAAGAAAACACTTGTATTAAAACATGATTTAAGAAAATAAATCATATGTTTTATTTAAAACATATGATATAACAAAAAATACATTGTTGTAAATAATCTAAATAAATATTACAAGCAGTTATTTTTCCATTCCTCATTAAGTAAATATCTGTACTGTAATACAAGTTAGTGTGCTATTGCAGTTAATTTTTGATGCAGAAAACATCTCATTCACCATGGCGGGTAATATGAATATTATTTACACTAAAAGTGAGATGGCAGATATGCATTTAATGTACGGTCCCGCACGTTGCAACAGTCTAGAGGCTAGACGCCTCTATCAGGAACATTTTCTTAATAGACAGTTACCGTCTCACAAAATGTTTTCTTCCATTCATAGAAGGTTAAGAGAGACAGGAACCTTACAACCAAAAAAAGTTGGTAGATCAGGATGGCCACGTACAACGTGTACAGCCGAATTGGATGAAATAGAGAATCATCCTGGAAGAAGTAAGAGAGCTAGCTATGGATTTCGGTGTTAGTCATTCAATTGTCTGAAAGGTTTTGCATGAGCAGCAGTTACATTCCTGTCACTATCAAAAGGTTCAGGCTCTTATGCCTAAAGATTACTTTCCCCGTGTTCAGCTATGCCAATGGCTTATCGAAAGGTGCACCAGTCCAAATTTCTTAAGCAACATTTTTTTTACTGATGAAGCAAAATTTTCAAGATTGGCTATTGTTAACATCCACAATACTCACATGTGGCCAATTGAAAACTCACGTGCTATTTCAGAGAACCGTCACCAATATCAGTTTTCTGTAAACGTATGGGCTGCTATTCTGGGTGACAAAATTTTTATCCATTTTTTACCTGCTACGCTCAATGGCGAAAATTATTTACATTTATTGATTAATAATCTGCACGAGTTACTCGAATATGTGCCTCTAAACACACGCAACAAAATGAGGTTTATACAGGATGGGGCTCCGGCTCATTACATATTACGAGTTAAAGAATTTCTAAATGAAGCATACCCTAACAGATGGATTGGACGAGGAGCCCTAGTAGCATGGCCTGCAAGGTCACCTGACCTCAATCCTCTAGACTTTTCTCATGGGGACATTTAAAGTCGCTTGTCTACGACTCGCCTGTGGATACCAAAGAAGAGTTGCTCACAAGGATTATTAATGGGATTCAGAGGATACGTGAGACACCTGGGATCTTAGAAAGAGTTTACCGGTCCATGAGAAAACGGCTGGATGCTTGTATTTTGAACATCTATTGTGACGTGGTTATTTTTTATGGCAACTGTTACTTTTTTGATGTATGAAAATTTATAGTTGTTAAAAATGTTTACTTGATAAAAATAAACAGTAAGTAACTAATTAATTTATTTTAATACATGTATTTTCTTTTAAGTACATTAATTAAGTTAATAGAGAGTTTAACAGATTTTGTCTTTTAAATCTTGTGGTTCCTAGTTTTATGTCCTTTAAAAGATGTAACATGAAATGAAAATAAAATTCTGTAACGAAGGGCAAACATCAGAGGGCTATAAACGAATGTAGTAGACTTATGTACGTTGGATGAAACACAGTCGCGAATGCTTGTATTAAAAAATTACAATTAAAATTCGCGGGAAGGTCATTACAAGGTCATCTTCTTTCTCTGATCGCTACCAAATGCCGATGTGTGGGTTGCTACAATTAAAGTAGGCCTACTCAAAACAATGGTGTAGAACTATGGTCCACGGTTTGTAGCCTGGAGGCAATTTTATAATGGCAATTTGCGTGTCCTCGGTGAGATGGAAGAAATACAAGGTCCTCAGATAGTGAATGAAAATTATTTTTAACAGATTTTCGGTGTGTGTCTTCACTTCGATGGCTAAATACTATGGTCCTCGGTTTGTAGCCGGGAATGCAATTCGTGTGTGTCCTCGGTGAGATGGAAGAAGTACAAGGTCCTCTAACAGTGAATGAAAATCATTTTAACGGTTTTTTGGTGTGTGTCCTCACTTCGATGGCTAAATACTATGGTCCTCAGATAGTGAACGAAAATCATTTTTAACGGTTTTTTAGTGTGTGTCCTCACTGCGATGGCTAAATACTATGGTCCTCAGATAGTGAATGAAAATCATTTTTAACGGTTTTTGGTGTGTGTCCTCACTTAGATGGCCAAATACTATGGTCCTCAGATAGTGAATGAAAATCATTTTTAACGGTTTTTTGGTGTGTGTCCTCACTTCGATGGCTAAATACTATGGTCCTCAAATAGTGAATGAAAATCATTTTTAACGGTTTTTTGTGTGTGTCCTCACTTCGATGACTAAATGTTATGGTCCTCAGATGGTATGGTAGTTTCAAAAAACTTAAAAAGTTGCGATAGCTCAAAATTTGACTATTCGGGACGCATAAAAAAATTTTTACAACACAGTGATGCATATATTTTCCAGAAAAACTGATTAATTAATGATGTCCTCGGAACGTGTGGTTCGGACTTTTGACCTCGGAACGTACCCGGGGAAAACCTGTGTGTGTGTGCGTGTGTGTGTGTGTGTGTGTGTGTGTGTGTGTGTGTGTGTGTGTGTGTTTGTGTGTGTGTGTGTGTGTGTGTTTGTGTGTGTGTGTGTGTGAACTGAATATCTCAAGAACGGAACATCGTACGAACTTGAAACTTAAAACTTAAGTTACATATCACTACCGGACCCGACACGAACATTTTCATCAAAATCGGTCAACCGAAAGTAGTAGTTTATTCGTATAATTTTTCACTTTTTTGCGATTTTCTCAAAAACTAGTCCTACGATTTTTTTAAAAATCGCCTGGTTTACTACATTTTTTATGCTCTACAATATAGGGTAGGCGCCATGTTTGCTGAAATTCTGCGTGAGGCTGTTTTTACGTTAAAACATTTTCTTTTTAAGATTGCGGCTTTAATATGCATTTTAGCGCAAAACGTTATATAATAAAAGTTGTAGAGAATGTAAAATTTTACAACTTTTATTTCAAACATTTGTTTGTATAACGCTTAGTTTAGCGGTAATTTGCAATTTTCTGTTTCTTTTTCTCACGAAAACGTGAGAAAAATCGATTTTTTTAAGATTTCGGTCTTAGTATGCATTTTACGACAAAAGTGTATATAGTTAAATTTATAGAAAATTAAAAGATCTACAACTTTTGTTTAGAGCATTTTTCTCTACAGAGCCTAGTTTAGAGAGAAAGAGTGATTTTCCGTATTTCTAAGCCAAACTGAGGTTGATTTTCATTTTGCATCATTCACTCATGATTAAAATAAGGTTATGTTTTTGAGGTTAGTTTTTGTTTATTTCTAATATTTTATTAATAATGTTAGGTTTATTATTAATTATTTGCATTGGCAAGAGAAAGTTGTGTGAGTGTTTCACACCAGATTTTTTTAATTAATTTTCATTCAAGTTTAGACTACTGTACTGTAAGACTTAAATTATTTTGGTGCTGTTTTTTAGGTGAGAGACTGATCAGATACTCAAAGTAAAAAAAAATTAAATTTACAGTTAAAAACTGATGTGTGTCTCAGTGTAATTTTACTTGTATTTCTATAAAATATTATACGTATTTTATAAATAATTTATTTTGGGGTATTTTTCAATAAAACTACATAAATATCGATGATGCGTCTCTTTATCGAGCAGTTATTAAGCTAGTGGTATACTTGAGTACTTGAGTACCAGTTGTCTACATAGAGGCACCGACCAACTTTTACAATGCAAAAAATATTATAATATGAAAACCATAAAAAATAAAAAAATAAAATTATTTTTCATGATATGTCTAATATTAAAACACAATTAATAATGCCACTGCTCTTCAATATTGTATTAGACAAGGTTATGGAAGAATGGGAGAACAAACTCCGCGAAGAAAACCTCTGGAAACCAATCACACTTGGAACCGGCAACACTAGGTTACACATACCTTACCTCGCGTTTGCGGATGACTTGGCAATGGTAGCTGAAGATGAACAGACAGCGGTCCAGCAGATTGAGACACTAAAAGAGTGTGCAAAAAAAGTGGGGCTCCAAATTTCTTTTGAAAAGACTGAGTTTATTGGCAATAGAATCAATATTGAAACATTGAACACAAAATATGGTATAATTAACAGAAAGCCACACTTCAAATATCTAGGTTAATTTATAGAGCCCACAGGAGCAGAGGAGATATCGCAGGTTAACAGGCTACAAAAGACCAAAAAAGCACTGTGGATGAAACAGAACTTATATAACAAGAAGTCGATGTCAAGAAACACCAAGATCCGCCACTACAACACAGTTATCAAACCCGCTTTCCTGTATGCAAGTGAGACACTAACATTAAATAAGAAACACGAGCTGGAAGACATAAAAAAAGAAGAAAGGAAAATAATCCGAAAGATCCTTGGTGCTAGGCAAACGGAAAACGGGTTCAGATTACAACCAAACCAGACCGTAGAAAAGTTCTCAAATGTAGAAGCTGATATTAGAAAGAGACGTATGAAATTCTTCACATTGGACACATACAGCGGTTACCAGAAAACAGGCTAACAAGAAAAATATTGGAGTATACAACGTCTCTCAAAAAAGTGCCACCGTGGATAAGTGAAATCTATAAGGATCTCAGGAAATCGAAAATAACAGAACAAGACATCGCAGATAGGAACATATTTAGAAACAAGGTGGACAGATGGGAGATAGAGCCAGAGCAGCCAAAGCAGAAGCAGCACAGGCCAAAGTGGTCAGAAGAAAGGAAACAGGCTTTCTCAAAACGGATGCGAGAGTAGGCCTACTGGGTGGACAAAAAGAACAACAAGAAAAAAAATGATTCAGTTTGCTTATCGCCTTCCTTTAAGGGAGAATACGCTAATAATAATAATAAATATTATATAATAGTAATAATAAGCGGTCAAATTTCACAGACTCATTTTTGACTGGATCGTTTTTTGCATTAACATCACTCCATTATTTTATTCTGACCATAACGGACAGGTGGAATGTCAAATTTTTTACATTCAATCAGTTCGTTCCAGGGCTAAAATAAATAGTTCTGTTTCTAATCACATGGTCAGCAAATTAAATGAATGAATCGTTTAAGAACAGAAGAGGTAGAGGTGCAAAAGACACTAATCGGAGTTGTCTCCTCTGAAAGTAATGAATTTCATTATACAGCCAGACCCTTTGGTGAATGAAGTGAAGGTGCCATTTGCAGAGTGGAAAATATGTGCTTTTCAGAGAGCCCGGCATGCTGATAAGCATACTTTTCCACTCAGTGAGGAAGGCATTGGTAAACCACCTCACTCTTCATTTTACTTAGTAAAACCTCTACAGGTTCAAACCAGCCTACAGGCTGATCACCTAAACAACAACTCATTATTTTATTACAAGCACGTCCTGGCTTCATTCGATAATTCGTTCTTAAGATATTTTGTTCACATGCAGACCAATCGCCAAAAAACATGTTTTTTTTTGTTTACGGGGCTTGCAAACGTGTATCTCCAGAGAAAATTCGATTTCTAAAATTCGACATGAAAACAATTACAGTAGTTATCGGATACAATGACCTCCAAGGAACAGGGTAGTTCCGGCCACTGTAAGCAATAGTCACTGTAATCGATGGCCTTTTCTTGTAGTAAAGGTTCAGTTACGGTCATGTTGTTTGCCCATTGCGAAGTAAACAACTTTAAAAGAGCTTCTTCTATGTCTCTTTTTTTGACTAAGTCGTAGTCGGTTCGATTTCTCTTTACCTTCATCAAAACATTCTGAATTTTTTTCCCTGGTTTTCAAATTGCGGATATTGTGGTGTGTCCAACACGCGTATTTATCTATTTCACTCCTCTGCCGACGACGCCCATTCCGGAGGAATTTAAGCAGCTTAGTGGCTTCTCAGAATGCTACCTAGCAGGCGAACCCACAACCCCTGAGAGGCCAACCCAAATGAGTGGTTGTGGTCACGTCCGCAGGGCGCCCCACTCCCCTCAGTACTCTTATAAACGTTGGACGAGTAGCCGTCGAGCTCGTTACGCCACTAATGCTTTGCACGTGGCTCTACCAAACATGGATGTACTGCGCACAACCATGTACTACGAATAGCACATGGAGGTGCTACGGCCAGCGCCCGTTACTTTGAAAGCAGGCAAGGATAGGGTAGCTAAAACGCAGTTCTATGGGCACGCTTTGTGTGGTCTGGGGCGTGCCCCATGGTGTGTCCAACATTGAACTCCCTGTTCGTTTCACCATTTTCCAAACACCAAATAATGTCGCTTTTTCCATCACTATAAACTATCTACGCGATGACGCCATATTTACGTTTGTATAAAATACAAAAATAACGGATGCTACTACGAAAAACGGACGGGTTTACAGAAAAGATATGAACTAAACTTGAGTAAACAGGACAATAAAACTAAAGATCGATGCTGTATTTAAAACACAAAAAGAAAGGATAGGCCTTTCAGTAATCAAACTTCCAACACAAACTTCTGTAAATGCACGTAGAGATTAACGCTATTAAGAAAAAAACACGTTACAACTAGAAAAATCTGGTGTGAAACACTCACACAACTTTCTCTTGCCAATGCAAATAATTAATAATAAACCTAACATTATTAATAAAATATTAAAAATAAACAACAACTAACCTCAAAAACATAACATTATTTTAATCATGAGTGAATGACGCAAAATGACAATCGAACTCAGTTTGGCTTAAAAAAAACGGAAAATCACACTTTCACGCTAAACTAGGCTCTGTAGAGAAAAATTCTCTAAACAAAAGTTGTAGATCTTTTAATTTTCTATAACTTTTATTATATACACTTTTGTCGTAAAATGCATACTAAGACCGAAATGTTAAAAAAATCGATTTTTCTCACGTTTTCGTGAGAAGAAAACAGAAAATCGCAAATTACCGCTAAACTAAGCGTTATACAAAAAAATGTTTGAAACAGAAGTTGTAGGTTTTTAAATTCTCTACAACTTTTATTATATAAGTTTTTGCGCTAAAATTTATATTAAAGCCGTAATCTTAAAAAAACAAAGTTTTTACGTGAAAACAGCCTCACCGAGAATTTCAGCAGACATGGCGCCTACCCTATCTTGTAGAGAATAAAAAATTGAGTAAAATAGGCGATTTTAAAAAAAATCGTAGGACCAGTTTTTGAGAAAATCGCAAAAAACTGAAAAATTATACGAATAAACTACTACTTCCGGTTGACCGATTTTGATGAAAATGTTCGTGTCGCGTCCGGTAGTGGTATGTAACTTAAGTTTCAAGTTTCAAGTTCGTACGATGTTCCGTTCTTGAGATATTCTGTTCACACACACACACACAGACACACAGACACACACACAGACCAATCGCTAAAAACATGTTTTTTGGATTCAGGGGGTCTGAAAACGTATAGATCCGGTGAAAACTCGATTTCGAAAAATCGACATGAAAACAATACTTTCCTTCCTATATACTCATATAGGCAAGAGAAAGTAAAAACAAAATAAGGCATAACACGCTGACTCATACTGTTGAAAGATAACCGGCATAGTTGAAAGTTCGCACAGTTATCACTAAAACTGATATGTGATTTTAACCGATGTCACTGTAAACTATATCATTTTACATTGAACGTAATATCGGACCAACCTTCCATTGAATATTTGTCACATTAACCGATAGGTCATTGTATCCGAAGTCACTGTATGCGATAACTACTATATTTCCTTCCCTATATATACATTTAGGGCAAGAGAAAGTAAAAAATCTGGTGTGAAACACTCACAAAAATTTCTCTTGCCAATGCAAATAATGACCAATATAACCTAACATTAGTAATAAAACATTAGAAATAAACAAAAAAACCTTAAAAAACATAACCTTATTTTAATCATAAGTGAAAGACACAAAATGAAAATCGACTTCAGTTTGGCTTAAAAATACGGAAATTACTCTTTCGCGCTAAAGTAAGCTCTGTAGAGAAAAATGCTTTAAATAAAAGTTGTAGATCTTTTAATTTCCTATATATTTGATTATATACACTTTTGTCGTAAAATGGCTAAGGCCGAAATCTTTAAAAAAATCTACTTTTCACACGTTTTCGTGAGAAAAAAACAGAAAATCGCTAATTACCGCTGACCACTGAGTATAGAATAACTAGAGAAGCCTTTCCATAAGCGGCAGACTGGCGATTGTGTGCGCTGACCCCCCAACTCCTTGGTTACCTACCTCGCCTAGCCCAGCCACCTGCCATCACACTGCTGCTTCTGTTTCGTTTAGTTGTTCTGCCTTATCTCGGATTTCTTTGGTTTTGCTTCAGTTAGTTTTCAGTGTAACTGAGAGAATAAGTTAAATAATATAGAAAGCCAGATGAACAAAATTATACAAAATATGAAATCACTGGTATTTATGTTTATTAAACAGTACTAAATGAATGTATATTGATTGATTCATTACTGTAATAAGTAAAAATCAAAAACCAAAATTGGCTGTCGACTATTATTATAATTAATACATTAAGAAAATGAATGAAAAAAATAATAATTCAGTGGTAATTAATAGATTTTCAATGTTTGTTCTGGTTCACTTTATTTTTTGTTTTAGGTTACTTTATTTTTTGTTTTAGGTAAATATTTTTTCTAAAGTTTTCTTTTGAATCTTTTTAATTACAACCAAATCTTACGAAAGTCGAAAAGTTAGATAATGTGCCATCGCAAGTGATTGAGGTAACTTTGATGTTTACGTCAGATAGAAGGTGCAGGCATTGAAAGGTCAGAGAATAAATTTGTTCACCCGTGATTCCTTTAAAAAAAAGTACTCCAGAGGTATTTTCCATAACTTATTGACACATACGAGATGAATGACAAACACTTCATTGGCTATTGGAGCTCCGTCGTCAGTATTTCCGTGTCCCACATCCATGTAGGCATACAATTTTTTTCCATCCCAATCTACATGCTGCCGAATGGCCATTGCATCGAACATTAAACTGCACACCAAACCATGTTCATTTAAAAACTTTTCTTTTAGTAGCCTACTCGGAAAACTTCTGAGCTAAACCCTGGTTCGGCATTAATTGAAGAATACCACTTAGCCACATTACATTAATGTATTACCGCGTTCGGACATGAGGAAGGCCTGAAAAGTGTGTCGAACAAAGTTGTACGCTTTAGGAGACAAAAAATGCAAAGTCGTGGTGAAATTACGAAGGCGGTCATCGTACAGTTTTTTCAGTTTGAGATTGGTGTGCTTTTGTGATTCTCTCTGTATAAGACAGAACGATGTTTTTGAAATATTGCTCAATAGATCACCGTGCTCCGACTGAATAAGATTTTTGTTTATAATTCTCTTATGATATCTTTTAAATTAGCCACTTTTAACTTTAGTCTCTTTTGTTTTAATGGCATATTTCTTAATCGTTTTCTTGTTTCAGTTAGTTTCCGTTGGGTTTTCTTAAGTTTTTCGGTAGTTATTTCGAAATAAGTTTTTTGTACTTTTTCCGATATTGAGGGCGAAATTGGTGAGAGAGCACGCTTTAAAACTCTCCTTACATTTGAAGTTGATGTTGACGGCTGTAAATATGGTGGAAATGCTGCAAATATCGCTGGAACTGCATCTTTTGTAAATATCTTCGAAAAGGAGAAGAGTTATCATTATCATCTTCTTTGAAATGGTCACGACAAATACGACTGTGATTAGATGGTTTCCAGTTGTCTCTCCTGATTGCTTAAATCAATTTTTCGTTGAGTTCTGGATTGTTAGGAAAACGGTGGAAAGAAATTTTCATTCCCTCTACAGCTTCTGTTTTCTTTTTTCGGTTATTGCATCCGTACGCCACACACATACCAATTTTAAAGCTGGATAAGTGTCCACGCACAATAATCCACACACAATAACTAAAGTGAATAAACAAAACGCACAATATAATATTAAACAATAACTGAAAAAATTAAAAGAAACGCACAGATTATAGGTTAGTTACCGCTTCGTGGGAAGGGAAATGATTGAAGTGGCAGGCGATATGGGTAACCAAAGAGTGGAAGTAAGTAGACACACTTCGCTCATCCACTAGGCCGCTCTATTACTTCTATACTCTGTGCCGCTGACGTATGTCCAATGCAATTAATTATTATTAATTAATTAATTATATCAGCTGATATAATGATATCATGATATCAGCCGTTTTTGAGAAAATCGCAAAAAAGTGAAAAATTACACGAATAAACTACTACTTCCGGTTGACCGATTTTGATGAAAATGCTCGTGTCGGGTCCGGTAGTAGTATATAACTTAAATTTTAAGTTTCAAGTTCGTACGATGTTCCGTTCTTGAGATATTCTGTTTACACACATAAGCCTACACACAGACCAATCGCTAAAAACATGTTTTTTTGGGTTCTGTAACGTTCCTTGTCGGCGTTACATATTGTTTTTTTTATTTTTATATTTTTGGCGGTTTTGGTTAACTAGCTCATTTTATCGAATATGCGGTGCGCTCTGCGTTAAGGTGCCTACGTGACTATTTCCACGTACCTACCTTGTCTGTTGACGTCATGCCGACTCGACTTTTGGTTTCTTGCACGCAGGAAACTTTCTGTTGATTTCCAGCTGCCGTGCTAGTCGGTCGCATTTAAGATTTTGTTGCATTGTCATGTAATGTTATATTTAAATATTTTAAATAATGTTCTTGTGTGATTACGTCTTCCCTTTTAAAGGATCGAGTTATGGGATTATTCAAATAGTGGAATCTAATCTAGTCATGGAAATGTACCTAGTTATCAAAAAAAACTAATCCAGTTAAGAAGTTGCCAATTTAAAAGGGTTCGATTGTGCTGGTGCTGGCTTTGTAATTAACATTTACATGCGAAGGTTAAGTACTGGTGGGTGAATGTTAATAGTATCTGGTCCGGATAACAAGGTAGGATTCTGCTCCATTTTTTTAACACTTGAATATTATGCTACATCTGTAACCGTGTTTTCAAAAGGATTTTTCTGCAAATCGGTATTGTTTCTACAAGAAATTTTCCTGCCTGGTCAAATCAAGTTTAGCATGGCTAATTCTTGTGCATTATTGCTAAGTGTTTTTACATGAACTTTAATTAAAATATCAACAGCAAATTTTTTTTAACGTCGTCATCTTATTATATCAAAATTGTTAACTAAAATTTACTAATTTTTTGGGGTAAAAATGTATATACGTGAAATTAAATATTTTAACTAAAATCGTTTAGCTTCAATAGAAGCCAATCATGGAAGGATTTATGCTTAAATTTCATTTTAGATTACCAAAAAACTTAAGGATGCATCCATAAATACTTTACTAGTAGCTACTAGGTAATTAAGTTATTGAATTACTGGCCATTTATAAGCTTTAACTTTTCTATAATTATTGCATCTACTGCTAAATAAATCAAAATTGATATATCTATATTTTTCAAATTTTTTAAATTAATATACATAAATCTACCTATTATTATTTTATGTTTCCAAAGCGGAGTTATTAACTAGTATTTTGTGATATTAAACATTTTTTTTTGAAAAATAAGAAACACATATATATATATACATATATATATATAAATATTTTTTATATTGCTGTGAAACTGGTGGTAATTTACATTTATTATGAATATATATATATATATATATATATATATATATTTATTAAATTAAATCTGTGATAAATTGAATTTCAATCCATGTTTTTTTCTCTTTTGGTGTCACAACCTGTTTTGTTTCTCTTTTATTGTAATCCCAAGACCACTTGCTTTTTGGGGGCATTTATTTTAATTGCTGCAAGCAAGGGGTTACAGTTCAGGGGGTCTGAAAACGTGTAAATCCGGTAAAAACTCGATTTCGAAAAATCGACATGAAAGCAATTACTTTCCTTTCTATATATTCATATAAATGGCAAGAGAAAGTAAAAAATTGCTAATAAACTTTACAGTTATTAATTCTGTATAATTAGAGAGATTTCTACACGAGTAATTCATATAAAAGACAATTCATTTAATTAAACTACTAACTAAATAAATCCTTGTGTATAAATCTGAAAAGGGTTATGGCAAAGGCCTGTAAGCTAAACAGTTTTAAACGTATCAACAAAATTGTGAAATTATATGAAATGTAGAGAACTCAGAAATAGAATTATTTGTGCGTATAGTAAAGCAGTTTTCTTTAAAGAACATCTGCGTTTCAAATAAATCATATCTAGTGCCTCACTGCTGCAGGCCATGAAACTTCTTCTACTGAATATCAGGATTGGGACTGCTGGAAATTCCTACGGGAGAGGAGATGCCTGATACGGTTGTCAGTGTGTACCCAAGTTTATGTGCGATATAGGATGTAACAAAAATTTTACCCTTTCAAATGCCTACTTAAAATATTCAGAAAATTTGAAAAATTGCCATTTAATTAATCTATTCTACTCAACAACGCAGATCTGAATAAGAGGCTTTCTCGTGTAAAACCATTTGAACTGGTATAATGAAAAGTATAAAGTTATTAATTTGTTAGTTAATAATTACTTGTTATATATTTTGAAGTGTTTTTAAATATCAATGATTAGTAAACTTTATAAATAGTGTATCAGAATATCAAACATAAACTAAGAACTATTAGTTGGTAAATTCTTAGATTAAGTACTTAGATAAATTAAGGGAGGAGTCTACCCAGTTTTATCACTAAAAATTAAAAAATAATTAAAAACATTTTTTTGGTTGATTATAAAACTTCAGGATTTTCTTAATCTAGCTATATATTTTGTTTTTATGTACGATAACTAGAAATTTTTAAAACATATTTTTTACATAATCGGTGTTAAGTGTAAGTGTAATTGTAAGTGAAACTTTACACTCAATTTTCTCGGCATTTCGTATTTCAGGTTTTCTTGATGATAAAATCCTTGTAACTTTCTTTGTATAATGCTATCTTATGATTTTTTTTTTCACTGTATTCAGAATTTATTGCTCTGTTATTTGTAGGTTAGCCGTGTTGAAACTTATTATAGGAGTTTTAAAAAAATAATAATAATGACCTTATCTGTATTTTTGGGTGTAAATATTTAAAAAAATCTGGTGTGAAACACTCACACAACTTTCTCTTGCCAATGCAAATAATTCACGCGGTCTTGGGTTCGAATCCCACTCGGGCATGGCATTTTTTCATACGTTACAAAAAATTTATTTCATCCTTCACCGTCTGCATTAGCAGCAATTTGCAAAACAGTCGGACGTTAAACCAAAAAAAAAAAAAAAAAAAAAAAAAAAATGCAAATAATTAATAATAAACCTAACTTTATTAATAAAATATTAGAAATAAACAAAAACTAACCTCAAAAACATAACCTTATTTTAATCATGAGTGAATGACGCAAAATGACAATCTAACTCAGTTTGGCTTAAAAATACGGAAAATCACTATTTCACGCTAAACTAGGCTCTGTAGAGAAAAATACGTTAAATAAAAGTTGTAGATCTTTAAATTTCTTATAAATTTGGTTATATACACTTTTGTCGTAAAATGCATACTAAGGCCAAAATCTTAAAAAAATCGATTTTTCACACGTTTTCGTGAGAAAAAATCAGAAAATCGCTAATTACTGCTAAACTAAGCGTCATACAAAAAAATGTTTGAAACAGAATTTGTAGGTTTTTAAATTCTCTACAACTTTTATTATATAAGTTTTTGCGCTAAAATTTATATTAAAGCCGTAATCTTAAAAAAACAACGTTTTTACGTGAAAACAGCCTCACCGAGAATTTCAGCAAACATGGCGCCTACCCTATCTTGTAGAGAATAAAAAATTGAGTAAAATAGGCGATTTTAAAAAAAATCGTAGGACCAGTTTTTGAGAAAATCGCAAAAAACTGAAAAATTATACGAATAAACTACTACTTCCGGTTGACCGATTTTGATGAAAATGTTCGTGTCGCGTCCGGTAGTGGTATGTAACTTAAGTTTCAAGTTTCAAGTTCGTACAATGTTCCGTTCTTGAGATATTCTGTTTACATACACACACACACACACACACAGACACACACACAGACCAATCGCTAAAAACATGTATTTTGGGTTCAGGGGGTCTGAAAACGTATAGATCCGGTGAAAACTCGATTTCGAAAAATCGACATGAAAACAATACTTTCCTTCCTATATATTCATATAGGCAAGAGAAAGTAAAAATAATTTTCTCTCCATTGTAAAGTTAAATGTAAACATGGAAGCCTCAAAAAATGAGCATAATTTTCTGATTACTTTGACACAAAAACCAGGTCTGTACCTCTAAAATTAACTAAATTATAAGCAAATAACGAAGATATGATTTTCCCCCTTCCACCCCTTATATTTTGGGTTGTAGTGAACAAAATTAACATTTTTTCATATGAAAAAATTAAAAATGTATTGTTTATTCACTTGCAAAACAGATTACTTATCTAGAGAGAATAAAAAAAAAAACTTTTTTTGAGTAGACTCCTCCCTTAAGGGGAGCACTATACCTCGAAAATCAATAAAAATTGATTTTTCTAATTTTGGCGCCATTGCCTTCTGTATATTTTTCTGTGTAATTACATATAAAAATTATAACTGTACCATAGAAATTACGGAAGCTATCCAGATTTTTGTTAAGTATTGTTTTGACCAGAATTTCTTTTAATTGAGTTAATCTGTGAAAACAATTAAGAGTTGCGATATTCAAAAAACACAGAAATCTAAGAAGGCAATGGAAAGTGTGTCAAAAGAAGCAAGACAAGAAAAAAAGAGGAAATTATTTGAGGAAAAGAACAGTCTGGTGAGGATCAATATTATGGTGCAGGCCGATTTTAGGGTAAGTAAAACTTTACGGCTCATTTCCTGCGAATTTACTTTTTTCCATGAAGGTACAGTTTTCTCAAAAACTATTTGACTTTGAAGGCTGAAATGTTTTGAGCATGTTTCTCAGTATAATTTTGACATATGGTACTAGAATCATTGCAGTATTATTACTAAGTTTGTAATAAAATAAAAAATTGTACAAAAAAAATTAAATTGTTTTTGCATTTTTCAAAAAAACTCTCGAAATGGTATCGCTAGCTCTATATTAATAATTCTAGTACCAGAGTTTAAAAAGATGTCATAGAAAAAACACAAAAAAATTAAAGCTCTAACTCTTTACGGTTTCCTAGAAACGTGTACCTAAAAAGAGGTCAATTTAACATGGGTTAGATAGGAGGTATCGTGCTCCCCTTAAGTTAGAACAAAATTGTTGGTTAGTCTTTAGACTAGACACAATAAATTTCAAAAAAAAATTTAATTTATTTACAAAAGTACCTATATAAAAACAAATACACAAACACCCTGCTAATCCGAACTCATTGGGCTCGGAACCTGTTCGGAATTCATAATGTTCCGATTATTAACAAAAAAATCTGATGTGAAACACAAATATGGCTATCTCTTGCTAATAATAAAACATAAAACCTATGTTTAATCATTAATAAACGATTTAAAATGTAAAACTTAAGTTAATTTTAATCATGAGCGAATGATACAAAATGGAAATAAAAAACTTTGTTTGGCTAAAAAAATCGGAAAATCACTACGTAATTGACGCTGAACTAGTTTGTACAAGAAAATGCTTAAAAAAGTTGTAAATTTTTTTATTTTCTATAACTTTGATCAGCCAATTAAATGACTGAATCATTTAAGAACAGATGAGGTATAGGCGTAAAAGACACTAATCAGAGTTATCTCCTCTGAAAGTAATGAATTTCACTATACAGCCAGACCCTGTGGTGAATGAAGTGAAGGTGTAATTTGCAGAGTGGAAAATTCAAAAAAAAAAAAAATTCCGGGGGGGCCCGGCCTGCTGATAAGCGTACTTTTCCACTCAGTAAGGAAGGCAATTGTAAACCACCTCATTCCTCATTTTACTTAGTAAAACCTCTACAGGTTCAAACCAGCCTTTTGGCAGATGACCTAAAAAACAACAAACTTTGATTATAAACATTTGTCGTAAAATTCAAACTAAGACCACGATTTATTAAAAAATTTCATATTTTTACTGATTTTGATAAGCAAAATACATTAAGTCTGTAATTGACGCTAAATTACGCGTTTTACAAAAAACGCTTGAACAAAAGTTGTAGGTTTTTGAATGATCTACAACTTTTATTATTATAACATTTCTGCCCTGAAATGCATATTAAGGGCGCAATCTTAAAAACAAAATTTTTCCTACGGTAGTACAGGCCCCCCCCCGCCAAGAAATTTAGCAAACACTCTTATCCTATTTTGTAGAGCATAAAAATGTAGTAAACGAGGTGATTTTTAAAATATTGTAAGAGCTGTTTTTTGAGAAAATCGCAAAAAAGTGAAAAATTGTACGAATAAACGACTACTACAGTACTTCCGATTGACCGATTTTGATGAAAATATTCGAGTCGGGTCCCCTAGTGGTACCTAACTCAAGTTACAAGTTTCAGCTTCCTACTATCTTCCATACTTCTGATATTTTGTTTACCCACACGCGCGTGCGCACACACACACACACACACGCAGGGGGTAGGGGAGGGAAATAGAGAGGAGAGAGATTGAGACGTACCAATCGTTAAAACATGTTTTTTTTGGGTTAAGGGGCCTGGAACGTTAACCCAGGCCCGGTAACGTGCTCGCCTCTTATTATGCGGTCTTGGGTTCGAATCTCATTCAGGCACGGGATATTTTCATACGTTACAAAAATCATTTCATCCTTCACCGTCTGCATTAGCAGTAATTGCAGAACACTCGGACGTTAAACCAAAAAAGGGGGCCTGGAAGTGTATATCCGGTGAAAACTCGATTACGAAAAATCCACATAAAAACAATAAGTACATACTTTCGTTGCCTGTAATTCATACAGGGCAAGAAAAAGTCAAAATAACCCAAAAATAATTAATATACTGCGCACACGTATTATCAGAATGGTGTTGGTTGTGAAAATTCAGACCCTAACTCGTTTTTGAACGAGTGCAGATCAGCTAACAATGAAAATCTTCAGTTTACAGACGAAGAAATAGTTTCCGTAATTAAAACTCCGACGAAAGTCCAGAAAAATTGATAAAATATGTAACACGGAAGTTAATAATGTACTATTTAAATGTTAATTTAACATGTTCTATTTAAAATAATTATGAAAGTGTTTTATTTAGTAAAGCCTCTAGAGGTTCAAACCAGCCTTTCGGCTGATTACCTAAACAACAACATAAAATTATGCCAACACTTGTTTAGACTAACTTGGAGCATACATATCAAACGGAAACGTTTATTACTGAATTCCCGACTTAAACTTCTATATTTCCTACTTCACAAACGATCAAAATTACCAATGGCACAAAAATTACGCATATATTGTTCTCTTTTGAAACCTATATGGACCTACGGGTCCCAAATTTACGGTTCAACCAAACCCTCTTACTTGCAACAAATTCAAGCATTCCAGTCAAAAACATTATGCCTTATAGCAAAAGCACCTCTTTACGTTAGCAACAAAACCTTACATATAGATTTGAAAACACCACTTGTACGAAATTCCATCGAATACCTATACAAACGCGTTCACAAGTCACATGAACACGAGAACCCACTGGTGCGTTCACTTCCCACCTTCCGTTTACCTGATAATCCGCTTAGACGCCTTAAAAGACGCTGGAGTAGAGATCTGCTAATTTGATACACAAATTTCATTCTTGGGGAGGCACCAATGGGGGCCCTACCCCTCTCATGCCTATCATGTCATTTACATTATTATCTTAATCATCACATTTCTGCCCATAACAGACAGATGGAGAGTCAAATTAATTACTCTCAATCTGTTCGTTGCAGGGCTAAAATAAATAGTTCTGTTTCTTATCACATGGTCAGCCAATGAAATGACTGAATCATTCAAGAACAGAAGAGGTAGAGGTGTAAAAGACACTAATCAGAGTTATCTCCTCTGAAAGTAATGAATTTCATTATACAGCCGGACCCTGTGGTGAATGAAGTGAAGGTGTCATTTGCAGAGTGGAAAGTATGTGCTTTTCAGAGGCGCCGGCATGCTGATAAGCATATTTTTCCATTCAGTGAGGAAGGCAATGGTAAACCACCTCACTCCTCATTTTACTTAGTAAAACCTCTACAGGTTCAAACCAGCATTTTGGCTGATGACCTAAACAACATCACATTTGCCTGTTGTAAAATTTTACAGTTGTAAATAAAGAATTAAAAAAAACAGTTTAAAAAAATAATCACGGATAACCATATTACACAGTAGAGAACAATTACGGATCAATCACAGGAAAAATGGAATAAAACATTGTACCTAAATCGGTCACTTAAGATTTAAAAATTTTAAAAATTTCAACCACTAATATTTTTTGCAAGCAAACTAATCCACCCTTTAGAGCTAAATATTTTCATTTTAACATCTGTTTGATATTTAAACATTTTCACCCCGATAGAATAAAATCCTGCCCATTACAGACAGGTGGAGTGTCAAATTTTTTACACTCAATCTGTTCGTTGCAGGGCTAAAATAATTAGATCTGTTTCTTATTACATAGTCAGTCAATTGAATGACTGAATAATTTAAGAACAGAAGAGGTAGAGGTGTAAATGACACTAATCAGAGTTATCTTCTCTGAAAGTAATGAATTTCATTATACAGCCAGACCCTGTGGTGAATGAAGTGAAGGTGTCATTTGCAGAGTGGAAAATGTGCTTTTCAGAGAGCCCGGCATTCTGATAAGCTTACTTTTCCACTCAGTGAGGAAGGCATGGTAAACCACCTCACTCCTCGTTTTACTTAGTAAAACCTCTACAGGTTCAAACCAGCCTTTCGGCTGATGACCTAAACAACAACAGAATAAAATCAATACAATGCAATTCGGTACATAAAAAATTGAATAAATATTTTAATAAAAATAAAAATATCATTCATACAATACAATACCATTCCATATTTATCTGCATTAGCAGCAATTGTAAAAGAACCAGACGTAAAAAAAAACCATACATTTAGACAAAATCAAATTCAATAGAATTAAACACAACGTATAAGCTGAGAATAAATTATTTTAAATCAATAATAAAATTTAAACAAGTTACGTATAAAAATTAAGTAAATATCTGTAATCAAATAAATTTTCTAAATATTATTTTATTTGAAATCTGAGAAAGAGAACGGTTAACATTATCGTTCCTATATTGCTCGTATTTAATGAACCATCCATATTAGTGCAGCATATTCTGTCTCCATCGACCAGTTCCGCGGTAGCCGTGATCGTATAGTGGTTAGTACCTTGCGTTGTGGCCGCAATAACCCAGGTTCGAATCCTGGTCACGGCAAAGGACAATTTTTTACTTTTTTATTCTTTAAAATGACATTAATTTTATTTTAAATAAGTTATTTATTAATAATTTTTAATTATTATTTATTTAGAAATTTGTATGTCTATTTGTCTAGTGTAAAATAAAATCAGAATTTTTTACAAATGATATTTTTGTTTTTTTATTTTCTCTTGCCCTACATGAATGTATATGGAAGGAAGGTATTGTTTTCAAGTCGATTTTTCGAAATTGAATTCTCAGCAGTATGGAAATACAATATTATTATCAGAATGTTAGGCTCGTATAAACTTGAAACATAAGTTAGGTACCACTAGAGGACCCCCGACTCGAACATTTTTATCAAAATCTATCAACCGGAAATAATAGTTTAATCGTGCAATTTTTCAAACTTTTACAATTTTCCCAAAAAACGACTTCTACAAATTTTTTTCTAAAAGCGCCTCATTTACTACATTTTTTATGCTCTGCAAGATAGGTTAAGCGCCATGTCTGCTAAAATTTTTGGGAAGGCTGCTCTCTTGTAGATAAAAAATTATGTTTTTAAAATTATGACCTTAATATGCATTTTAGAGGTAAAGTCTATAAAATCAAAATTGTAGAACATTTAAAAACCTACGTCTTTTATTTCGAACACTTTTTTTGTAACGCTTAGTTTTAGCGGCATATAATGATTCTGTTTTTTTTCATCAAAATTGGAAAAAATTAGATTTTTGAAGATTGCGGCCGATATATTTTACGAAAAAAGTGAATATAATCAAACTTAGAGAAAATTTAAAATTCTACAATTTGTATTTTTACCATTTTTCTCTAAAGAACCTAGTTTAGCGTTAAAATTAGTGATTTTCCGTATTTTTATGTTTCGCAGAGGATAATTTTCATTTTGCGTCATTCACTAATGATTAAACACAGGTTACATTGTTCATTATCCACATTGACAAGAGAAAGTCGTATGAATGTTTCACACCAGATTTTTGTGTTTTTGTTTCATCGTAGAGCCTTTCTAGAAGTGCTACAAAATTTAACGTTCTTTTTAATACAATATGTTTGGTTTCATTCTGGTCTTGAAAAATTTGTTTAGGCTACATAATTGTTTTGATTTAAACTATAACTCAATTTCATATATTCCAAAAAGTATCTTAACCAATTGCAACTTACGGATAATGGTCGAAAAATAATAAATATATATTTTCTACTTTTGTTGTGAATACTTTTGTCGTAAGATTTTGAAAAATTTACACTCACGGATCAACGTCTTTTGAAAATAGGTAAGAAGTGATAATGTTACATAAAAAAACGTAATCAAATTACAAGAACATTCTTCAGTAGGTACAGTATTTTATTGTCAAAAGTATGTTATAAAAAATTTATGGTGTGAAATTCACACGACTTTCTCTTGCCAATATAAATAATAAGCAACATAACCTATGTTTAATCGTCAGTGAATGACGCAAAATGAAAATCAACCTCTGTAGAACTTAAAAATACGAAAATTCATTAATTGCCTTAAAACTAGGTTCTGTAGAGAAAAGTTCTTTAAATAAAATTTGTAGGATTGTTTTAAATTGCCTATAAGTTTGGTTGGACACTTTTGTCGTCAAATAAGGCTGCAATCTCAAAAAATCCCAATTTTTTACAGAAAAAAATGTTTTTTCATGTTTCTCATGAAAAAAATAAAGTTACTAATTACCGCTACACTAAGCGTTGTACAAAAAATTTAAATAAAATTTGTACGTTTTTTTAATTTTCTACAAATTTACTTACAACTTTGCCCAGAACGCGTATTAAGGCCGCAATCTTAAAAAAAATTTCTACGAAAGCACAGCCTACCCAAGAATTTCAGAGGAGCTGGCGCTTATCCTATCTTGTAGAGCATAAAAAATAGAGTAAATGAGGCGATTTAAAAAAAACGTACGAGCTATTTTTGAGAAAATAATTGCAAATACGTAAAAAATTACACGAATAAACTACTACTTCCAGTTAACCGATTTTGATGAAAACGTTCGTGTCGGGTCCTCTAGTGGTATTTAACTTAAGTTTGAAGTTTCAACTTCGTACGATGTTCCGTTCTTGAGATATTTTGTTCACACACACAGACCAATCGCTAAAAACATGTTTTTTGGGTTCATGGGGTCTGAAAACGTCTGTACCCGGTGAAAAGACGATTTCAAAAAATCGAAATGAAAACAATACTTTCCTTCGCTACATATTTACATATGGCAAGAGAAAGTAGAAAATTTGTGATCTTATAGATTCAAGAAGTGTTTTTGGATTGACCAAGATGAACCAATGTAATAATTCAAGACATAATTTACGGGAATCACATAACCATTCTAGTGACAGTAAAACAGTAATTCTTCTGTAGATCCCTTTTCACTTAGGAATCAAAGGGATTGAGAAAGCCAAGCACGCAAAGCCAAACACTCGACTACATGCGCCAACGGAAGAAATAACAGAGACCTACAGAAGATGTTCAAAAAGAATTTACGATTAATTTGGAATGAGCTGAGGAAGACTTTCTACTAACCTGCACATAGTACGGACTGACATTCATGACTTACAACCAGAAATTGTTAACAGCAGACTTTTTCTTTATCCCTAATTTGTGTACTTTGTAATCTGTTCATTTTAAGAGGGTCGGAAGACCGAAAATTTCATTTTATGGACTTTCTTTGGTTTTTACATTTTATAATATTCCAAAATGCCCAAAACGGGCAGGTGGAGTGTTATTTTAATTGCACTCTATCTGTTTGGTCCAGGGCTAAAAAAAATAGTTCTGTTTATTATCACATTGTCAGCCACTTATATGACTGAACTATTTAAGAACAGAAGAGGTAGAGGTGTAAAAGACCCTAGTCAGAGTTATCTCCTCTGAGAGTAATGAATTTCACTATGCAGCCAGACCCTGTGGTGAATGAAGTGAAGGTGTCATTTACAGCGTGGAATGTGAGTGCTTTTCAGAGGGCCTGGCATGCTGATAAGCATACTCTTTCAACTCAGTGAGGAAGGCAATTGTAAACCACCTTACTCCTCGTTTTTACTTAGTAAAACCTCTAGAGGTTCAAACCAGCCTTTCGGCTGTTGACCTAAACAACAACAATATTCCAAAATCTTATGATTAATTTAATTTAGTATATTTACTATTGTTATACGACGTAACTTTCTATTTTAATGTTTTTTTATCCCTAATTTGTGTACGTTGCAATCTGTTTAATTCAGAACAATAAGCAACCCCATGACCCAATGAGATGAGGGTGATGTGTATGACGTGTAAATGAGGTGTAGTCTTGTATAGACCCAAGCCGACTATTCCTGGGAGAGTATGGTTAATTAAACCCCAACCATCAAAGTACACCGGTAACCACTGTCTAGTATTCAAGTCCGTATAAAAGTAACTACCTTTACTAGGATTTGAACCAGGGACCTTCGTCTCTGAAAATCAGCTGTTAAACAGCTTACTCGTGGCGATGACTTTTCTTATAGACCAACCCGGTGGGTTTCTTCTGGTTTTAATGTAATTGTTTTTTTAATTTGTGCTGCAAATAGATGTTTCTTCAGTACGTATTTGTGAAATTAAGTCGAATTTTTTTATGTAACTTTGGTTAGAACTACGCTAACGTGATTATTTTAGTTTTCACTAGTTTAGAACTTCCCTATAGTGCCCCAGTAGTTATTAAGACGGTCACAGAATGTTTTGAGTATGACCACATCTCGGACCTTGCCTGTTTCAATGAACTTCCCTATAGTGCCCCAGTAGTTATTAAGACGGTCACAGAATGTTTTGAGTATGACCACATCTCGGACCGTGCCTGTTTCAATGAACTTCCCTATAGTGCCCCAGTAGTTATTAAGACGGTCGCAGAATGTTTTGAGTATGACCACATCTCGGACCGTGCCTGTTTCAATGAACTTCCCTATAGTGCCCCAGTAGTTATTAAGACGGTCACAGAATGTTTTGAGTATGACCACATCTCGGACCGTGCCTGTTTCAATGAACTTCCCTATAGTGCCCCAGTAGTTATTAAGACGGTCACAGAATGTTTTGAGTATGACCACATCTCGGACCGTGCCTGTTTCAATGAACTTCCCTATAGTGTCCCAGTAGTTATTAAGACGGTCACAGAATGTTTTGAGTATGACCACATCTCGGACCGTGCCTGTTTCAATGAACTTCCCTATAGTGCCCCAGTAGTTATTAAGACGGTCGCAGAATGTTTTGAGTATGACCACATCTCGGACCGTGCCTGTTTCAATGAACTTCCCTATAGTGCCCCAGTAGTTATTAAGACGGTCACAGAATGTTTTGAGTATGACCACATCTCGGACCGTGCCTGTTTCAATGAACTTCCCTATAGTGCCCCAGTAGTTATTAAGACGGTCACAGAATGTTTTGAGTATGACCACATCTCGGACCGTGCCTGTTTCAATGAACTTCCCTATAGTGTCCCAGTAGTTATTAAGACGGTCACAGAATGTTTTGAGTATGACCACATCTCGGACCGTGCCTGTTTCAATGAACTTCCCTATAGTGCCCCAGTAGTTATTAAGACGGTCACAGAATGTTTTGAGTATGACCACATCTCGGACCGTGCCTGTTTCAATGAACTTCCCTATAGTGCCCCAGTAGTTATTAAGACGGTCACAGAATGTTTTGAGTATGACCACATCTCGGACCGTGCCTGTTTCAATACTAGTGGTTGATACTACCCCATTTAGTGACTGATGGTCCTTTTTTGTCACGTTCTGTCGAAGCCTGCTGATAAATCTCTATTTTCGTTGTTACTTTAATCTATTTTCAAGCACAACCTCGTTAACAGCTCGCTTCGTACGGTATGAAGCAAGTTTGCTACTACAATCTTAGTGACTATGAAGCTGAGATGCATTACGTAAGTTTAATTTTTCAGTTTTATTTTTAATTTCCGAAAAATTAATTTTTTAGCACAAAAGGAACATTTTCTTAGCAACCCACTCAAACAATTTTGATGAAACTTTTAGGGTAGTTAACCTTCATAAGAATGCATAGTTTCTACGAATAACATTTTATAAAAAATGTTTTCTAAATTATTTTACAGTTATAAATGTTTCAGAATTTCATAGGTCTGAAAGGTGACCCAAATTTAATTTTTTATCTTTGTTAAAAATCAAAATATTACAAAACTGTTATATTCAAAATGTATATAAAAGCATAATAATTTTCTAAGAAGAAACGTATAATGTTCTACTAAGCAGTACAAACTGAGAAAAGTTTCCTTAAAGAAGAATGATGAAGTATAGGACTCCAGTGTCCTATACTGTGACAACTCATACACCTGTTTCAATATCTGTAAACGAATACCTTGCAGTCGATGAAAACGTAACACTGCTCCAGTTTTAACCGACAGTGAGATTTTGGACTCCGTTCAGCTTAACAACGATTGCAATAGTGATAGTGCTGACGAACCTGATACTGAAGAGAATAGTAATTTATCGATATCTACTTCGGCCGACGTACTTTCGTTGCTACATCGGATGCGGCACTATTTAGAAGCGAATTCGAATGACGAAATGTCTGAATACGTCGATAAATTAGAAAACTTTGTAGAAAATAAAATAGTGACAAACTGCATTCAAAAGAAAATAACCGATTTTTTTAATTAGATGTTAATTTATACAAACAATAATCACTAATTTTATGTGTCTTACTAGACTTTAGTATTTTATTATAGTGTTAGATTTTTTAAATACGTAGTCAGTTTAAAAATATAAATCAGGCTGCTAAGGAAAATATCTTCATGTAACTATTGACAAATGTTTTAAATACCATAAATAAATAATATTTTATTGTATTTATATTGTGTGTTTATTCATACTACCGCACCTACGTACTTTTTATTTCTCCATCTCTCTTTTGTTGTTACGTTGTTTGTTCGGTTAACACGAAAAAAACTGGTCCCGGACATTTCGTGTTAACCGTGTTCCACTGTACATTGCATATGGACTTTCCGTACTTCATTCTGATCGTGAAATCAACTATAGGACTTGAACCAGGAATCTTCGTCTCCGAAAATCATTTGTTGAACAACTGAGTCGCGACGACTTTACCTCTAGACCAACCAGGTTGGTTATAAGTGACAATAAAAGTTTATTTTTTTATTTACTTTGTAGTTGACGTGATAAATATACCTCATTGCAGCTGTCTAGGTGATCGGAAACTTAAAAACTTAATAATGATTCAGTCAGTCAATCAGTCAGAACTTTCACATTTATGTAAACAGATTATGTAATTATAAAAATTAAGTATAAGTACTGAGATTAAATTAATTATTCCGAACAATAAAATTTAATTAATTTAATTAAGAATCGTTGCATTTATTTTTGTATTTTTATTGTTTTTTATCTTCTCTGTTTTTAAATTTATTCTTTAACGTCGACTACTAACAATTGCGTCATGTGAATTTTTCAGTGTAACCGTTTGGAAACACAAAGTGTGAAACGGTTGGAAAAGGAGGTGGAAAGTAAACAAGGGTTTTAATTAGTAAAACACGTTGTCATTTGTACCGTTTTGCGCCCTTTCCCGAACGTAAAATGTTATTCAAAATATTTAGCTTACTATGTGTAATTACACAGCCGCCTCTCAATTGCGGGGCTTAGATGAAAAGAGAGTGGAAAATTTTAAACAGGAAATATAGGTCAATTTTACGTCACATCCGAATATCCAATGTACCTTGAGTCTTGTCGTACCGCGCACCTGCAAGCCGACTAAAAATACACGCCGTATCAGGAAAGTACACTATTAGGAAAATGTGTATGTACATCTAGTATTACCAACTGAGCGGATTGAAATTAATATAAACAAAAACTATTGAAAACCAATAGTCCAAAAAATAATTTATGTTGTTACAACTGTATTATCAGGTAGATTTTAATAAAATTTGTGATTGCGGTTGTATTTTATTTGATAGAGCGACAGTGGACTGTAGTGCGGTAACATAAATTAATTATAAATATGCGAAGTAAAATTTAATGAAATCTTGACTTACCCCTTTTTCCAAGACAAGGAAAAATAAAATAAAAGGAATACCACCTGCGCAGGAATAAGGTACAAGGTTTCCAAATTGCGGTGTTCCGAACTCCCGTGTTATAAAAACAGCGGTCATATGCGGTTAACGAGACAGCGGTAACAAAAGGCGACGCGCACTGTACGATGGTCACTCATCAACTGTGTCGAGTTATCTGCTACCTCTATTTACTACCGATAGCGGCGATAACAAAAATAATTTAATTATCGGGCCTAAACATCCTCCCCGCCCCTGAAACGACAGTTTCTGAACCCCAAAAAAATAAATAAGGAAAAAGAAAGGAGACATCTTCACTTCAGCGGGGGCTGTCACTGAAGACTTGCGAAGGCGAGGTGGCCCACGGAAGAAAGGGAAAAAGAAAGGATAATTAAGAAAAATAGCGTAAAAAATATATGGAAAAAAGTAAAATAGAAAAATCTAAAGGCGTAGTTTCCGTGTAAAAACCTCTACACACAGATTATTTACAAACACAATAAAAAATAAATAAAAATTACAGAAAAGATATCGAAATCTTATTGCGAAAATAGAATAGAAAAAACTAAAATAAAAGATACCTTGAATAAATCATTAAAAGAGAATCGAAATATTACTGGGTCGGCAACGGACAAATTTTAGTCACCGACCGCGTAAGTACTCCTGTTCGAGTGCGAACTTTCACGACTCGAATAATTCCGTCCGGACCAGGAATGACTTCTTGAATTACTCCAAGTGGCCACTGAAGAGGCGGACAATTATCAGTTTTAATGATGACGATTAAACCGGCCTCCACAGGTTTAGCGGGAGAGTTCCATTTTTGTCTTACTTGCAGGTTGTGAAGATACTCCACGTTCCATCTCTTCCAGAATTCTTGGATCAACCGGTCTAAAAGCTGATATCTAGTAAGATGATTCAGTGGTTCATCCAGTAGGTTGCAAGTAGGCAGTCCTTGTAGAGGTTGTTGCACTAAAAAATGAGCTGGAGTAAGAGCTGAAGGGTCGCTTGGATCCGAGCTTAAGCAATAAAGCGGGCGAGAATTGAGAATAGCTTCAATTTGTGAAAAAACGGTGGAAAGCTCTTCAAACGTTAAAATTTGTTGACCAATTACTCTATAAAGATGGCTCTTCACAGACTTTACATTGGACTCCCACAAACCGCCAAAATGCGGAGCATAAGGTGGGTTAAACTTCCATTCAATTTGGTTCACGGCTAGCTCTGACCCCAATGCATGGACGTAAGCGTCTGATTTTATTAATTCGTATACTTCTTTCAACTGAGTTCTGGCTCCAATGAAGTTTGTTCCACAGTCAGAATAAAGCGTCTTGCATGGCCCACGGCGAGATATAAACCTTTTAAAGGCAGAAAGGAACGTCTGAGTTGACAAATCAGATGCTAATTCTAAATGTACTGCTTTGACAGTTAAGCAGATGAATAAGCACAAGTAAGCCTTTTGAGGGCGAGCGCCCCTGCGTCTTGTCCAGGACACCCAGAATGGTCCAGCGTAGTCCACACCGGTGTGCAAAAATGCCTTACTTGGCTTCACTCTTGCAGAGGGTAGGCTTCCCATAAGAGGAAATACGGGTTTTGGTCGAAGTTTAAAGCAAATATTGCAAGAACGGATCAAGTTTCGAATTATGCTTCTTCCACCTAAGATCCAATATTTCTGGCGTAGTAGCGATAACACGAGCGTCGGCCCTGTATGGAAATGCCTTTGATGAGAATGATTTATGATGAGATTCGTGAAGTTATCTCGTTTTGGAAGAAGTATAGGATGTTTTTGCTCGTAGCTTATTTCCGAGTTAATTAACCGTCCACCAACACGTAGAACACCTTCTGACAAGAACGGATTGAGCTTCCTAATTTCCGAAGAGCAGCCCTTTCCTTCAATAAGCGATTGTATTTCCGAGGAAAAATGTTCCTTTTGTACTTCTCTGACTATAAGTAATTCGGCGGCGGCTAAATCAGATGCGGATATGAGACCATCAACGCAAGGAAGTCGTTTTAAGAACCGTAAAACGTAAACAGTGGCTCTGAGCAATTTATTGTAGGACGAGCATTTGTCTATTAAGTCTCGAAGCGGGTAATCTGCTGACTCCGTAGCAATCAAAACACGTTGTTCATCGACGAATTCTTTTGACGAACTGATCGGATACTTCGGCCAGAGAGAATAATCTTCTTCTAGCCAGCTTGGGCCTCGAAACCATAGCTGATGGTCAACCAAATTATTTGGCAGTAGGCCGCGAGAGAGACAATCGGCCGGATTTTGCTCTCCATTTATGTGAAACCAAGCTGAAGATTGTAGATTTTCTTGTATATATGATACGCGGTTAGCGACAAAGGTTTTCCACCTCGATGCAGGGCTATTGATCCATTGAAGCACTATCATTGAATCCGAGAATGCGAATATATTCTTGAACTTAAATTGAGTTTCACATGCTTTGGACACAAATGAAATCAATCGAGCAAGCATAACTGCTGAGCATAGCTCTAGCCGCGGAATTGTATTTATTTTCATAGGTGCAACACGAGATTTTGCACATAAGAGATTAATTTTGAATGTATTATCTGGTTGCTGAGCTCTAATGTAAACTACAGCACCATAGCCCTTTTCAGACGCGTCGCAGAAACCGATAAGATCTGCTGTGTGTCCTTCAGAAATAGCGACATGGCGAGAAATTTTTAATTTTAATAGTACTGGCAGTTGCGATTGAAAGTTGGTCCAAGTCTCCACGATTTGTTTTGGAGGGCTTTCATCCCAGTCTATTTTTAATGACCATAATGTTTTTATTAAACATTTTGCTAGCAGCGTTGCGGGAGCTAGAAATCCCAAAGGATCAAATATCCTAGCTATTGACGACAAAATGTTGCGTTTTGTACAAATTTTATTCTCAGAGCATATCTTGAAACTAAAACAATCCGATGATGCGATCCACTGCAAACCCAAAATTTTTCTTGTGTCATCATTTTGGAAATTTTTAGAATTCAGAAGTTGATCTTCAATTGGAATTACAGAAACTAAATCAGAGGAATTGCTTGACCATTTGACCATTTCGAACCCACCAGCCTTAAACAATTTTCGTAAGTGATGGTATAGCGTCTGAGCCTCTTGGAGGTTCTTTATACTGGTGACCAGATCATCCATATAGATGGAATTATTTATTGCGGCAACAGCTTCAGGATATTTGGTTGCTTCATCTACGCCTAATTGCCGAGTGACTCGAATCGCGAGAAATGGAGCTGGCTTGACACCAAAAGTCACAGTATTTAGTGTCCACGCGCGCACTTCTTTATCTGTGGAAAATTTCCATAAAATCTTCTGAAATTTTCGATGTTCGGAATTGACTTCAATCTGCCGATACATCTGTTTCACGTCTGCAGTAACTGCAATCGGATATAAGCGGAATCTAACAAGAATTTCTAATAAGTCACAATGTAATTTAGGTCCTGTATAAAGAAGATCATTAAGCGAACGATTATTTGAAGCCTTAGCGCTTGCATCGAAAACTACTCGAAGACGTGTGGTTGCGCTGTCCGGTTTTATTACGCAATGATGTGGCAGATAATAACTGTCGTTAGTAAAAGTTGACAGAGACATGTGACCTTGTTCGATGTAGTCTTTCATGAAGGCATGATATTCTATCTTCATGTCTTGATTGGCTTTAAGTCGTCTTTCTAAAGATGAGAAGCGTTTTTCGCAGACAGGTAGTGAATCTCCGAGAGTGGAAGGATCTTCTTTAAACGGCAGCGAAACAGAATAGCGACCAGTCGGTAGTCTCTGGTGGGTGTCGATGAAATGTTTTTCACATATCTCGTCTTGTTTGTCCAAAAAAGTGGGTTGCGGGATTTCTTCTAGACTCCAAAATTTCTTCATTAAATCATCCAGTGAAGTCTCAGTAGTAGACATGTAGACTTGATTTTCAGAACGATTACTGTGCGAATGATCCGATACAGTTCTTCCCATAAGAATGTAACCGAAAAGCGTATCTAAAGCGACTGGAGTCCCGGGAGGTCCCGTTATTTTATGTGATTTTATTATACGCGAAAATATTTCCGATCCCAACAGAATGTCTATCTGACTGGGAATATTACACGTATCATCAGCGAGCTGAATATTTTTTAAGTGCGATAATGACTCCAATGAAAAACATCGGCTGGGTAAACTATCAGTTATTTTATCTATAACAAAAGCGTCTAATTTAAGTACCCTTTGCGTATCAAAGCGGGAGGCGATAGAAAGTGATGCGTTAAATTTAAGAGGACGAGTGCTAAGTCCAATTCCCTGAACCGCTGAATTTACTCGTGATACCTTTAACCCCAGCTTGCGTTGAAATTCGGCAGTAATAAAATTTGATTGGCTGGCGTTGTCAAGAAGCACACGAGCTTCATGAGCGCGGTTCATCGTATCAAAAATGAGAATTTTTGCAGTTGATAATAGAACTATCGATTCTGGCGGAGTATTTTGAGAAGTCATGCTAACTGACGATGTTGAGCAGTGCGCGAGCGAAGAATCAAATGAGGTAACTTGTTTCGAAGTGTCAACAGAAGAAGTCCGAGTATCCGATTTACTTGCGTTCAGTTCCTCAGTTTTCGTCACAGAAGGTTGACTGTCACGATGCAAGGTAGAGTGGTGTCGTTTCTTGCAGAAAATGCAGGTCTTAAAACTCTTACAGTTCTTAGTAGTATGCTGAGATGACAAACAATTCACGCACAAATGTTTTGTTTTTACAGCCGAAAATCGGTCAGCGGATGATAACCGTTTAAATTCAGGACATTTAAAAACTTGATGCAATTCATTGCAAATTGCACATTTTGGGGGTTGATAATTATTATTCTTACTCGTCAAAAAAGTATGAGTAGGTTTACTTTTGTTATTTTTATCTTTAATTTGAGAATTCTCGAGTTTATTAAATTTTGAATTACGAAAAAGAATTTTTTCGTTTTCTTTTGTAAAAGTTAAAAGTTGATCGAACGTAGGGATATCATCCTTCCTACAATGCATTTCAAAATAGCGCACAGTTTCTGGATCTAACTTTGAGAGGGCTAAGTTACCGACATTAATAGCCTTAAGAGCATCAACGGATGCTACAAAAGAATGCAAAAAGTTTTCTAATCCTTGAGAAGATTGACAAGTAAGAGGTTTAAACTCTAAAATTTTATTTAAATAAAAAAACGCTAAATTTCTTTTATCTTGATATTTATCTACAAGATTTTTCCATAAAATAGCATAATTTTCAGCGGTAGGCGGAATTCCGGAAGTTACTGCTAATGCTTTTTTACTTAGTTTACCTACAAGGTATCTAACTTTATCGGAATCGGATAAGTTAATATTTTCGTGAATATTACTTTTAAAACTTTCAAAAAATATAGGCCATTCCGAAAGTTCGCCCGAAAATCCGGGTAGTTCTAAAATCGGCAACTTAATTTTAGGCTTAATTTCAGTAACTTGTTTACTTTTTTGTTCACTGTTGTTAATTTCTAATTTAAGCGAATTTTCTGCGGTTATAATAGCACAATATAAATCTTCTAAAGCATCAACTGCTTGAAAACTAGGTTCAGTGTTATCATCTATTTTTAATGACAATTCATTTATTTCATCCATAATTAAACGAAATTCATTTCGGGTTTCTTTAATAGTTAAACATTTTTTTATGAATAAATCTTTACAAGCGGGTATATCCAGCTTTAGGCTGGCATCATACGTTTGCTGAACTCTTTGGTAGAGATGGTTTTTCTTAGCTTCTAATACCCTTAACCTTTTTTGATCGGTTGCCATATTTTTTATTTATTTTTTTTTTTTAAATATAAGAAATGAACCAAATAACAGGGTTATAAATGCAAACAAGTAGCACGGAAATCGCGTAACTTAATTAAAGAATAATTTCTTTAAATTAAGTTATAATAATTAAAAATAATTTAAGGATTAAAGAATTTATTCATGACGATAATCAAATTGAAATGATAAAATTATAATTATTGTGTTTATCGAAATTTAAATTTAAATGTTAAGTTTGTAGATAAGCCGATAACGAAATAACAAAATTTGTAGGAATAGGTAGCAGATAACCTAAAGCGAATAACAAGTTTTATGCAGGTTAAAACTCGACACAGCATACAAGAATTGTAATGCGTATTATGCTAACAATATATATAATTGAAAACGTAATTAAAGTTTTCCGACTTCTTAAAAAAAATGAACAGTTATGAATTTTATGCAAAGCGCAAATTTAACAAATATGCGTAGGGTAAAGGTGGGAGAGATGCCCTGGTTTTTAAAAACATCTTATATATAGTTATCAAAAGGTCAAAATAAAATGAAATTCGGTTAAGTTATTATAAAAATTGTTAATTTTATTAGAAATGTACAAAAACCTGGAAAAAATGAGATAGTATTATCTTAAAGCGACTTTTGTGCAAACATTACAATTTGCCATCTCTCCCCACTATGCGGGTAAGACGCCCCGCTAGTGGTGGGATAGATGACCTACCATGTATCTTCGTGCGGTATTAACTTCTTTTGTTTTTAATTTGTTCCTGGCCACAATTTCTGCACCGACCCTGAAATCTTGGAATACTGCATTCCTCATGTAACCACTTTCCACAATTTATGCACTGAATCCAGTCAGATTGAGATTTGGTTTCACAATATCTTTCCAGACATTCAACGCACTCATCACTACTGTTATTAGCTGACAGATGTTCTTCGTCTGAAGAGTCAACGAATTGTAGTTTCTTTTTTCCTTTTGATTGTTTGTTACATTTTGATGGCCGGTTTTCATCTTTACTGGTCTTGCGGCTCCTCTTGCTGTCGATGAACGAAGGTGATGTCAAGTGAGCTGCAGATTGTTTTCTAATTTTCTTCTCGGTAGGAATGGAGGGAATTGGAGAGATGTTATTCAACAATTTGGTTGGAGTGGGATTTTCTGATGGCATTGAAAGGCTGCATGATGGTTTACTGGAATCGAGTTCATTTGATGATAAAAATTGCGTTGCTTTAGATGAATTGGTACTGCAAGGTAAGGATTGAATTGGAGAAGAAATAACTGGAAAAGAAGAAGTCAATGATAGCGAATAAGCATACTCAGGTACTGCGTTAATATCTAATGGAAATATCCCAGTAGCACGAAACCCAGAAATTCCATTACCTCATGTAATATGTCATGTAAATAGAACCAGGGCATCTCTCCGACCAGGGCATCTTACCCCCCTCAGTGGTAGGGCATCTTATCCAAAGTGGTGGACAAGATGCCCCACGTTGTCACGTGGTACCAACATGGCCGACTATGTTATACTTCATGTAACATACTCTATTAAGATTATACTTTGACGATATTAGGAGGTCTACTTAATTCTGTTACAAAAACAGTTAAATATAATGCGATTTTGAATAGTTGATAAAATTTTTGCGTTTACTTTCCAGTAAAAAACGAAAGAAGTCTGTGGCACAATCGTAAACGAATCACTAAAAAATCAAACTACAACAAATTAACCTTTTACTACACAGTACTAAATCTGAATGACGCGTTACCCTCCCTACAAGCACTCAAGTAGGCGAAAGGAGGGGTAGGGCATCACTCCCACCAGGGCGTCTCACCCTCACTTACCTTATAGCGTGCAATAGCGAATAGCGTATTTTAAACAAATTAATGTTATTTACATTTACATTAACATAGCGATTTAACGTGAATTCAGTTGACATCAAATAAAACACAATGTAAAGGTATATCCTCGCGAAGGAAAACCAATGGTCTTTTCGAAGCTATCCGCCCGAAAGTTAATAATGTGCTTCTGGAAGATATCAGGTCCGGAGGTTACCAATGGTTGCGGTTGTATTTTATTTGATAGAGCGACAGTGGACTGTAGTGCGGTAACATAAATTAATTATAAATATGCGAAGTAAAATTTAATGAAATCTTGACTTACCCCTTTTTCCAAGACAAGGAAAAATAAAATAAAAGGAATACCACCTGCGCAGGAATAAGGTACAAGGTTTCCAAATTGCGGTGTTCCGAACTCCCGTGTTATAAAAACAGCGGTCATATGCGGTTAACGAGACAGCGGTAACAAAAGGCGACGCGCACTGTACGATGGTCACTCATCAACTGTGTCGAGTTATCTGCTACCTCTATTTACTACCGATAGCGGCGATAACAAAAATAATTTAATTATCGGGCCTAAACAATTTGTTTAATTGATTAACTCAAAATTAAATTAAATTTCTACAATAATTTTGATGAAAATATATTTTAAAAATGATTTTATTAGCCTTCTTAATTAATTTATTATTTTTATTAAATATTTTAACGTTTTAGACAATGTAAATTAACTTTAAAATATTTTTGTAAATTTCTTTTTACAGCCTACACCGTCAGAATTCGTTCACTGTAGACTTTCTTCGCTTTCTCTACTGCATTGTTGAAGTGGTTATTTGTCATCAAAGCGAAAATCAACGGGCCTTGTATTTACTGAATCTGTACGCTCAAGCCCTATACCACAAATCCGGTTAAAGAAAAGAAGAAGGAAAAGAAGTGGAAGAGAAGGAGAGAAGGTAACAAAAGTAGAAGGGGGAGGAAAGAGGAGGTGGACGAAGACAAGAAGGAAGACAATAAAAAGAAAGGAGAACACAACAAGAAAAAAGAGAAGAGGAAAAAGAGGATAACAGCACAAAGAAAACACAAAGAAGAAGAAGAGGAGAAGTAGGAGGAGAACGAGGAAGAAAAGGAGGACGAGGACAACAACAACCAAAAGAAGAAGAAGAGGTTGAGAGTAGGGAGGAGGAGAAAGAAGAGTTGGAGTAGAAGAAGATGAAGAAAGAAAGGGAGAAAGAGGGGCGAATGAGATGAAGAAGGAGAACAACAACGACTACGAGAAATGAGAAGAGAAGGAGGAAAAGAAGGAGGAGACGGAGAACACCAATGAAAAGAAAAATGAGAAGAGGAGGAGGAGGTGGATGATAAGAAGAAAAGAGGAAAAGGATGTGGAGGCAGAGAGAGAACAGAAAAAGAAGAAAGGAAGAGGATAACAAGAAGAAAAAGAAATAGAAGGGGAGAAAAAAGAAGAAAGTGTGGAGGGACGGTGGAGGATGACAGCGACGAAGAAAAGGAACATTTCACTAACACCTGTTCTTGAATAGGTACGTTACTCGTTTTAAATGACTTAAAGCGAAAGTACAAAAAAAACTATTTTTAATGCCTCTGGAACTAGTACGTACTACACAATTAAATAAACGTTCATAAACCTGCCTCACAGACAGACAGAAACCTTTGTTGTTGTTGTTTAGGTGATCAGCCGATAGGTTGGTTTGAACCTCTTTACAAGTAAAACGTTTTACTAAGTTAAACGAGGAGTGAGGTGGTTTACCGAGCCTTCCTCAATGACTGCAAAAGTATGCTTATCAGCACGCCAGACCCTCTGGAAAGCATCTACTTTCCACCCTGCAAATGACATTTTCACTTCGTTCACCACAAGGTCTCACTGTATAATAAACTTATTACTCTCATAGGAGATAACTCTGATTAGTGTCTTTTACACCATCTCTCCTGTTTTTAAATCCTACATTTATATAATTTGTTGACCATGTGATAAGAATAGAACTATTTTTTTTGTAGCCCTGGAACTAGCAGATCGAGTGCAACACTCCACCTCCCTGTTGTGGACAAAAAACCTTTAAGATCCTTAAAAAACTAATTGTTCGAATTAGCAATATTAAAACACACATTTAATATAAAGCGAAATGAAATATTTCTTCAAATTTATTTTGGCTATAATTTGGAACGCGACTTCTTTTGAATTGAGAGAATAAGTTAAGCTGTTTTATATATTAAAATAAAATCTTAAAGATATGCAATAACTCGATATAAATACATAAATACAAGTAATGTGGGTGTATAGAATACATAAGAATAGGGAACCCCTGTTGAGAAAAGGAGTACGTTTTAACTTTACTGCGGGAAGTGGTGCCGGCTGGGCTACGACAGATCAACGACCTACCATGACTTAACTCACTTTACAAATCAATAATTTTTTACTATTACTTAAATCTCGACCAAATAAAAATAACAATAAAAATATTTATTACTAAAAACTTATTTTTTATTATAGTATAAATAATTTAATGATATTAAATATTATAGTTGTTTTTTATTACATGTAAATTGTTGTCAAATTACCGAGAGTGTAAAAATTATTTTTTAGTAATTCGTTAAATTATTTTATTGTTCTTTTAAAAATGGAATATATTTTTTATGAAGATTTCAATGGAAATTTAAGTGTAAATTTATTGAAACAAAATAATAATTCATACGTAAAACGGATTTATCAAAAATTGAAGATCTATCTTATATTAATTTATAGTATTTCACTTTGAATTTTGTTTTATTTTTACATTTTTAAGTTATAGGTAATAACATTTAATTTTTAATTTTGATGGAATAAAAACAATTTTGTGAAAAAACAAGAAAAAAATTTAATAATTTTTTTAATTATCTTTGCTAGCCGATTATTTATGTTAGAATTACGGTCTGGTAGCAAAATAAAGAGAAATAATAAGAAAATAAAAGACGAGTTAAGAAGAATAAATAAAAAGAAATTTGGATTTCTTTTTGTACTCACAATCAATATCTTTCACATTATTTACTATTGACCGATTTCAGCAAATATGTGGAACTATTCACCGCACTTTAAAAAATAGTACCGGCAAAAGCACGAGGGTGAGATTTTATAAAACATTAGCAGTGCCGACTCTACTCTATGGCAGTGAAACTTGGGTGCTATCAAAGCGAGAGGAGAGTAGATTGCAAGCATCTGAAATGAAATTTCTTCGACATGCATATGGGTGTAGTAGAGAAGATAGTTACAGGAATACCGAGATAAGGAAAGAACTCAACATCTTCTCTATAAACAACAAGGTATCCCAGAACAGAATGCAGTGGTTAGAGCATGTAAACAGAATGCGGGAGGATAGGATACCTAAGCAGACACTGGGCTATAAGCCGGAGGGCAGGCGAGAACGAGGAAGCCCGAGAAAGAGATGGGCAGATTTAAGAGGTTCGGAACAGGCAGAGATGCCTAATCCTTGACAGGCAGAAGAAGAAGAAGGAGAATAAGAAGAAAAAGATTATTTACTAATGATTAAACACAGGTTATATATTGTTCGTTATTTACCTTGACATGAGAAAGTCATGTGAGTGGTTAACACCAGACTATTGTTATTTTACGTATTTATATATAAATATAAATAATAAAAAAATATAAATATATATCTATATTGTACTATGATATATTATTATTTTCCCTATAACGGACAGTTGGAGTGTTAAATTATTTACACTCAATCTGTTAGTTCCAAGACCACAAAAAGTAGATATGTTTCTTATCACATGGTCAGCCTATTAAATGACTGAATTATTTAAGAACAGAAAAGATAGAGATGTAAAAGTATGATTTATCTTCTCTGAGAGTAGTGATTTTTATTATAGCCAGCCCTGTGGTGAATGAAGTGAAGGTGTCATTTTCAGGGTGGAAGTAGGTGCTTTACAGAGGGTCTGGTATGCTGATAAGCATACTTTACCACTCAGTGAGGAATGCATGGTAAACCACTTCACTTTTCGTTTTACTAGTAAAGCTTGTAAAAGATCAAACAAGCCTTTCAGCTGATGAATTAAACAACAAAAATCATGTATATTATGGCTATAAATTAAGTATAGTGGAAAGACGGCTTGAATGTTAGTGTGAGACGAAGTGGGTAACAGAAACGCTTTCCCATAGATAGAACAAATGTCTCAATTGTCAAGGTGATAATATCGAAAATTATAATGGAGAGATGACTTGAATGCTAGTTTGGGACGAAGTGAGAAACGAGAAAGCTTGTCCACAGATAGGACAAGCTTTCCAGTTCCCCACTTCATCACACACTAGCATTCAAATCATCCCTCCACTATACTTTTTCACTACATATATTACTATTATTATATTATTATTTTTATGGGACTTTTTAAAATTGTTATTTATCTTCTTTTTTTTGTCCGTCCGTCCGTCACAACCAGATGTCAGAAACTACAAGAGACAGCAACTAACGATTTTTGGACTCGTAATCTACACTAAAAGTTAGTAGGCCTGGATTTAATTTGAAGTTCCGGTTTTGACCGGAAGTGGTCCAAAACTGGAAGTCAAAAAATCGAAATGAGAAACTACAAAAGATAGAAACAAACGATTTTTCGGATTCGTTTTCTACACAAAAGGTTAGTGGGCCTGGAACGGGTTTGAAGTTCCGGTTTTGACCGGAAGTCAAGAAATAAAATTCGGAATATGGAAACGAAAATAATGTCATTCGAATCCTGTTAAAGATCTGTTAGATACAGAAATCACTAATGGTTTTTACTATAAGTCTAAAGAAACCTTTTTAAAAATTACCACCAGCCATGAGGTGCGTCATTGTCTTATGAAAAGAATTTTTATTATTGAAGTTCCTTTTTCCTAAATTCGTCATAGTATAAGGCAGACCAAAATAACATGTTGAAGATTCAGGATGCAAATAATTGTCGGGACCACTGCCATAGATATAGTGTACAAAATTCAAAATGATAGAAACATACCAGATCCCTTTTTCCAATGCCCAAGTAATTACATATCTAGTAATCCTATCAGTTATTTCCAATAAGTAAGAGACATGACATGAATGTAGATGAGTTTACTTTGGTAAATTTACGGACATTTGGTTATTGATTAATTTTGTCACGCATCAGTTTCGTATAATATGTGAATGTGTGCGTACGTAATACATATTATACATATATAACTATTTCACTATAGGTTATAACCCATAGGAAAGGATCGGTTCGACAGAGCGCAGCGGTTTGTCCTCAATTTGCATAGAAATGTTTGAACGTTAATGCTAATCTCCAAAGGGCCTTTTAGCTTTACTACTACATACAGGAGCCGAACTGTATGTATTGAAATGGTATGGTACCATACTGTTCATTGCCCGAACGTTCTAAGCTATACTTGCCATTTTGCCCTCTCTATTCGCTTCTAGCTTTTCCATTGCTCTCTCACTCTTTAAACCCTCACGATTCTCCCTGCTTCTATCTGTCATCCATTTTAATATACTATTATAAGACATGTGTAGCAATCCTAAATATTTTTTTTCATTTTTAAACAAATTCTTATATAAATAAATATACAAGTTGTCCCATTAGTCGGTTGACACTCCTTTTAAGAACTATACTTCTTCACCTTACCTTCTCCTCCTTCTCATCCTTTTCGTTCTCCTCCTTCTTCTTATTCTTCTTCTTCTTCTTATCCTCCTTCCCCTTCGTCTTCTCCTGCTCCTTCTTTTCGTTTTTTCCCCTCCTCCTCCTCCTCCTGCTCCTTGAGTCTTTCTTCTTCTCCTTCTCCTCCTTCTCCGCCTCCTCCTCATCCTATTCCTCCTCCTCCTCCTCCTCCTCCTTCTTTTTCTTCTTCTTCTTCTTCTCCTTCTCCTTCTCCTTCTCCTTCTTCTTCTTCTTCTTCTTCTTCTTCTCCTTCTTCTCCTTCTTCTCCTTCTCCTCCTTCTTCTCCTTCTCCTCCTTCTCCTCCTTCTCCTCCTTCTTCTCTTCTTCTTCTTCTTCTTCTTCTTCTTCTTCTTCTTCTTCTTCTTCTTCTTCTTCTTCTTCTTCTTCTTCTTCTTCTTCTTCTTCTTCTTCTTCACCTTTTACTTTTCCTCCTTCTTTTCTTTTTATGGATTAGGCATTTCTAACTGTTTTGGCACCCATTTCTTTTTTGGGCTTCTTATCTCTGCTATTCTTTGGTTTGTACCTTGTTGCTAAACCAGTTGAACGGCATTCTGGGAATCCATTTAAATGACCGACCCATTGGGCACGATATAATTTTTTTTTTTGTAATGGAACAATTTTCAATTCTTGCCTTCTATCTTCATTTCTGATCCTGTCTAGTCTTGCACAACACTTAAAAACTTTAAGAAGTGGTGGTTTACCATGGCCTTCCTCACTGAGTAGAAAGTATGCTTATCAGGATGCCAGGCCCTATGAAAAGCATCTACTTCCACCCTGCAGATGCCACCTTCACTTCTTTCATCGCAGGTCTGGCTGTATAATGAAATTCATTACTCTCAGAGAAGATAACTGTGACTAGTGTCTTTTACACTTTCACCTCTTCTATTCTTAAATGCTTCTGTCATGTAATTGGCTGACCAAGTGATAAGAAATAGAACTATTTTTTGTAGCCCTGAAACTAGCTGATCGAGCGTAAATAATTTAACACACCACCTGCCTGTAATGGGCAAATATATTAATTCGTTTTTTTATTATTTTTTTATTTTTTATGTTTCGGCTGAAGAATTGGATGGTTTTGAATAGCCAATTAGAAGTGACTTTTATCTATCGTCCGATGCGGTCAGTTAGAGCTCGCCCCAGTTTTTAAACGCTTTTATTTAACTTACTCTTGGAAGCATCAAATCTTGCAACTTAAAATTTTAATACTTCTACCGTATCAATATGAATCAAACTTTGCACACTTGTTTATCTTCGATGACAATACGCTGTGGAGGTGTTTGTAAAAAAAAATTTAAAAAACGCTTTTATTTAACAATTACTTAAAAAAATTAACTAAAAAGAAACAAATAAAAACAAATTTACAAAAAAAAAATTAAAAAAAAAATTTACAAAAAAAAAATTAAAAAAAAAAATTTTAAGAAACGCTATTATTTAACAATTAATCAAAAGAAAAATGAACTAAAAAGAAAAAAAGAAAAAAATTTACAAAAAAAAAACAATCACAGACATTACAGTTAAAATAAAAGCGTGGCGCATTAATATATATAATATTACAACGAATATTTTACAATAAATATTATATATATTAATGCGCCACGCTTTTATTTTAACTGTAATGTCTGTGATTGTTTTTTTTTGTAAATTTTTTCTTTTTTTCTTTTTAGTTCATTTTTCTTTTGATAATTGTTAAATAATAGCGTTTCTTAAATTTTTTTTTTTTTAATTTTTTTTTTTTGTAATTTTTTTTTTTATTTCTACGTAAACCGTGACACATGATCGTAAAACCGCTTGTCTTATGGTCTCGTCCATAACACCAGTCTATTTCAGTAAATCGTGCTACACACTCGCGAAACCGCATGTCTTTATACCCATCCATATGCCAGCATATTTCCGCAAATATTTTCATAAAATATACTATAACGCGAATAAACAAATACACAGGGTTGGTCTAGAGGTAAAGTTGTCGAGGTAAAATCAGCTGTTTAACAGCTGATTATCGAAGGTTCTTGGTTCAAATCCTAGTAAGAGTAGTTATTTTTATAGGATTTGAATTTAATCCTTTATAGGTCTTTGGTAAGTATACTTACCACTGGCAATAAGGTCGATTTTCTATAAGAATAAGCTGTGCGGTTGAACCTTATTGGCATTTTATGGTTTTATAGATGTTCTCTGGTAAGTAGGCTATCCACATTTTGAAATTAGCGCGCAGTGACTATTTGGTTTGTTAGTTACACGAATGTGGTAAGGATTCATACCAGCGTAAGCTACCATGTTGTCTTGTTGTTACATTTGTACAGTGCTTAGAAAATTCGAGTTTTTTACGGAAAAGCAAGCATTCATGCTAATATAAAGTTGAGATAAGTTATTCTAAACATTTTTCTGTTATATAGGACTACAATTTGTTTTAATAAGCATTCTTACCAATAAATAGGCTATTATGTGATTTCCATTTTAATAAACGTTCCTTGGTAAGTATACTTACCAAGGCTGAACATAAAAAATAAATATCTTGCTGTTCTGGCACTAGAAATACATTATCCAAGTCCCTATAAAACAAAATTTAACATTTTGCAACATATATATTTTTCTCCGTAGTAATGCCCTATAAAGGGTTAAGGAAGTGGTTACCGGTGTAAATTGTTGGTTGAGGTTTAATTAACCATACTCTCTCAAGAATGGTCGACCTGAATGGTCTGTACAAGACTACACCTTATCTACACGTCATAGACTACACATAATCCCTATCTCATTGGGTTATGTGGTTGCTTATTGTTCTGAATTGAACAGATTGCAACGTACACACATTAAGGATTAAAAGAAAATAAATAAATAAATAAAACTTATATAGGCGAGTATTAGACGTGCGTGGACGATTCAGAATTTGGCACCTACGCAGCATCGCTGAATCGACGCCTGCATTTTCCACTCCAGTGTGGTAAGCACTGTATCACAAGAAACCTCTTTTGGTGATTACTGTTTAGTTTTTTTAATGATCCAAAAGAAAATTATTTTACGTAATACGGTACCGTATTTTTTTTAAATCCGTAGATTTTTAGTATTATCTATTAGTTAAATTTTTTTTAATGGGCAACAATGATAATTTTCTATTATACTGTAATGATTCTTCAAATAAATTCTATAAAACATTTAAAAAAAATTAAAAAATAGTTCCTGCCGTGACCAGGATTCGAACCTGGGTTATTGCGGCCACAACGCAAGGTACTGACCACTATACGATCACGGCTACTCAGGAACCGATGAAAATAAATTGTATTCTCGAGTACATTAAGACAGCTTTCTATGGAAAAACCGTTATGGTTTGTGGTAATTAAGTAATATGCAATGGCAACAAACTGAAGTACACCTTTTATAAAAAATAGTGTTGACTAAATAGTCTATCTGAACAGAAGTAGGCGTTAAGAAATATATTAAGTGTTACTGCAGATACTATTGACGGCGTACAAGAATTTTATGTGGTTGTTTTTGTTTTTACTTTCTCTTGCCTATATGAATATATAGGAAGGAAAGTATTGTTTTCATGTCGATTTTTCGAAATCGAGTTTTCACCGGATCTATACGTTTTCAGACCCCCTGAACCCAAAAAACATGTTTTTAGCGATTGGTCTGTGTGTCTGTGTGTGAACAGAATATCTCAAGAACGGAACATCGTACGAACTTGAAACTTCAAACTTAAGTTACATACCACTACCGGACGCGACACGAACATTTTCATCAAAATCGGTCAACCGGAAGTAGTAGTTTATTCGTATAATTTTTCAGTTTTTTGCAATTTTCTCAAAAACTGGTCCTACGATTTTTTTTAAAATCGCCTGGTTTACTCAATTTTTTATTCTCTACAAGATAGGGTAGGCGTCATGTTTGCTGAAATTCTGGGTGAGGCTGTTTTTACGTAAAAACGTTGTTTTTTTAAGATTACAGCTTTATTATGCATTTTAGCGCAAAACTTTATATAATAAAAGTTGTAGAGAATTTAAAATTCTACAACTTTTATTTCAAATAATTTTTTGCATAACGCTTAGTTTAGCGGTAATTTGCGATTTTCGGTTTTTTTTCTCACGAAAATGTGTGAAAAATTGATTTTTTTAAGATTTCGGCCTTAGTATGCATTTTACGACAAAAGTGTATATAATTTAATTTATAGAAAATTAAAAGATCTACAACTTTTATTTAAAGCATTTTTCTCTACAGAGCCTAGTTTAGAGAGAAAGAGTGATTTTCCGTATTTCTAAGCCAAACTGAGGTTGATTTTCAATTTGCATCATTCACTCATGATTAAAATAAGGTTATGTTTTTGAGGTTAGTTTTTTGTTTATTTCTAATATTTTATTATTAATGTTAGGTTTATTGTTAATTATTTGCATTGGCAAGAGAAAGTTGTGTGAGTGTTTCATACCAGATTTTTTACTTTATTCGATATTATAAAGTATATAAAAAGTAATATAAAGGAATACTCAGGGCTACAAAAATAGTTCTTTTTCTTATCACATGGTCAGCCAATTAAATTACAGAAGAATTTAAGAACAGAAGAGGTCTAAAAGACACTAGTCACAGTTATCACCTCTGAGAGTAATAAATTTCATTATACAGCCAGATCCGGTGGTGAATTAACTGAAAGAAAAGTTGGGAAAAAGATGATTTTTAGACGGCCTGGCATGCTGATAAGCATACTTTTCCACTCAGTGAGGAAGGCAATGGTGAACAACCAACCTACTTATTTTACTTAGTAAAACCTCTAGAAGTTCAAACCAGCCTTTCGGCTGATAACTCAAACAACAACAAAGTAATATAATCGTGTAAAATTTTCGATACACGGATTTAAATTAAACGTTTCGCGAACTCCTGAAGCCAAAAATGTTGTTTGTTGGATGTGTGAATACTATTACATTCTGGAGAAAAACCTTCCGATGTGACTAGGAAAATTTGAAAACTTTCCTTATTTGAAAATTTAAAAACTTATAAATACACAACCCCGCTATTCTGAGATTTTGAATAATCTGAAACTGATTTCTAATTTTTTAAAACATGCTTTTTACGTGTAAAACATGTAAAATTAAAAAATTAAGTGGTTTATCATGAAAAAATTATTTTCGATACACTTCTGAACTTAAAAATCAAATTACATTACAATTTTGTAAAAATTTCAATCCTCCAATTACAATCACGCACTCGTCTGCCAAAATACAAATTTTACACGAACACTATTTAAAATTAACAATTATTTAGGAATAAATTTGGTAGGGAAAGAAGCAGTTAAGAACAGGTTTTTTTTAAAATTTAGATCAGATTTAGTTTATGACCACAGTATTCTAGTATTTAAATCCGTATAAAAGTACCTACCTAACTGAAGGTAACAAGTAACTACAGTGGAGCGTCGTTAATGCGAACGTCAAAAATCCGAACGCCATCCGAGGATTTTGCGATATTTTAATTTGCGCGAGAAAGGCAAAAGTAAAACACGGTTTACACTGTGTAACGTTTTTATAAACTTTTGTTTAAAAACATTTTTTTTTTAATTCCTAACATGTGTACGTTGCAATCTGTTCAATTCAGAACAATAAGCAACCCCATGACCCAATGAGATGAGAATGATATGTAAGAATGAGGTGTAGTCTTGTGCAGACCCAGGTTGACCATTCCTAAAAGAGTATGGTTAATTGAACCCCAACCATCAAAGTACACCGGCAGCTACTGTCTAGTATTCAAACCCATATAAAAGTAACTGCCTTTACTAGGATTTGAACCAGAAACCTTCGTCTCCGAAAATCTGCTGTTGAACAGCTGACTATGTTCCCATCGTACGAATTTGAAACTTGAAACTTAAGTTACATACCACTACCGGACCCGACACGATCATTTTCATCAAAATCAATCAACCGGACTTAGTTTATTCGTGTAATTTTTCACTTTTTTGCGATTTTCTCAAAAACTGGTCATACGATTTTTTTAAAAATCGCCTTATTTACTTAATTTTTTATGCTCTACAAGATAGGGTAGGCGCCATTTTGCTGAAATTCTTGGTGAGGCTGTTTTCACGTAAATAATTGTTTATTTAAGATTGCGGCTTTATTATGCAATTTACCGCAAAAATGTAATATTAAAAGTTGTAGAGAATTTAAAATTCTACATCTTTTATTTCAAATATTTTTTTGAATAACGCTCAGTTTAGCGGTAATTAGCAATTTTTTGTTTTTTTCTCACGAAAACGTATGAAAAATCTATTTTGTTAAGATTTCGGCCTTAGTGTGCAGTTTACGACAAAAGTGTATATAATAAAATTTATAGGAAATTAAAAGATCTGCAACTCTTATTCAGAGCATTTTTGTCTACAGAGCCTAGTTTAGCAAGAAAGAGTGATTTTCCAATTTTTTGAAACCAAACTGAGGTTGATTTTCATTTTGCGTCTTTCACTCAAATTAAAATTAGGTTATGTTTATTGAGGTTTAGTTTTTTTTTATTTCTACCGTTTTATTACTAATGTTAGGTTTATTGTTAGTTATTTGCATTGGCAAGAGAGAGTTGTGTGAGTGTTTCACACCAGATTTTTCATTTGACTTGGTTATGAACTTATATTACATTTTCTAGTAGTCGTAGCCTATATTTGTGTACTGTTGAAAATTTCAAATTAAAAATGAAAAAAAAAATTAACTTTTTGAAGAAATTAAAATTATTTGTATGAATTTTAATTGATCTACAAAATGATGACGTAAGTGATAAAATACTATCATGTTCTGTGTAGATGTATTTAATAAATGTAAGGCGAGGTGTTGGTACGTAAGATACGTTTATTTTAATTAACTTAATTAATTATTCACTTAACTCTAACAGTGTTACAATCTGTAATTATAATTATTTGACACTGAATCCTATTCTAATTTATATTCACTGTGGTTTTAAATGAAATTTCAACCATGTAAAAACGAGGTACTACACTCAAAATCTGTATAACCTCTACAAATCTATTTAACATATCTTTTCCTATTGTAAAAATCTAATGTGAAACTCTCACATGACTTTCTCTTACCAATGTAAATAATGAAAAATATAACCAATGTTTTTTTATCCCTAATGTGTGTACGTTGCAATCTGTTTAATTCAGAACAATAAGCCACCCCATGCCCAATGAGATGAGGATTATAAAAATAAATGACGCGTAAATAAGAAGTAGTCTTGTACAGATCCAGGCCGACCATTCCTGAGAGAGTATATTTAATTGAACCCCAACCATCATAGTACAACGGTAACCACTGTCTGGTATTCAAATCCGTATAAAAGTAACTATAGCTACGCCCGTGTAACAACCGGGCTGAATGACCGTTACAAACAATGGGGAAGAAAGGAGTAGAAGTATTTTATGACTGCAGTCGTGCGTTCCTGAAAATATTGTCTCTGTCCCGCTATTAACAAATTCCGCCTTCCATTGTTGTTGTCACTGTCTTGTCAGTGCTATCCTAGCTGTTGATCGTTGTAGTTGCATCTCTCTCTTTCTCTTCTGCTGTTTAGTTGTACCTATAGTAGTTATTTTTTTAATAATTTTTTTTTTTTTATTGAGTGATGATGCCTACATAAGCCATGGACTTGTGCGTAGGTAATGATATGTGGTGATATACAGATGAAAAAAATGCCAGACCTGACCGGGAATCGAACCCGGGACCCCGGCATAGTAGCCAGTTGCGCTGACCACAGCGCAACTGTGGTCAGCGCACAGTTGCGCTGACCACAGTTGGTCAGCGCACCAACTGTGCGCTGTCATCAACTGTCAGCGCAACTGACAGTTGCGCTGTCAGTTGCGCAACTGACAGCGCTGTCAGTTTCAGTTAAACTGTAGCTTACGTTTTCTTACAAATTTAGTTTATTTATTTATTTATTTAGGTATATTTAGATTTATTTATTTAGTTAACTTTCTTATTAATTAGATTAATAATCCTACAACTCCCATCCTTCCCATTTCTTTAGAAAATAAAATTAATAATAACTGTAAAAATATAATTGTACCTGTATATGTATAACGCAAAAAATGTTTATGAATTAGATAATAAAAACAGCAAAAATGTAATTGTATCAAACATAACAAAAATGTATAACAATAACAAAAGAAAAGCATGAGTTTAACATATTTGCGCATGTGCGTGTGTGTGGTATGTGGTGTGCGTATTGCTTCTTTTCAATTCTTGGAAATAGATAGAGCGAGAGAGTGCGGAGGAGGACGAAGAGCGGTGTACGGAAGGGTACATTGAGTTGCGATAAATGTTTTTGTTCATGGTAGTATACTAAAGCTATGACGTTGCATATCCCGGTTGTTATGTAAGCCTATCTATACAATGGTAACCATTGTTTGGTATTCAAATCCGTATAAAAGTAACTACCTTTACTAGGATTTGAACCAAGTACCTTCGTCTCCGAAAATCAGCTGTTAAACAGCTGACTCGCGGCGACGACTTTACACCTAGACCAACTCGGTGGACTTAACCGAATAAGAAAATATATTTATTTATTTAATAAAAACATTGAAATTGTAAGATCAAACATTGAGATAAATTATACCAGTAAAAGAAACCACTATAAAAAAAAACATTAAAGAAATTTTAGTAATTAGAAACCCGTTAAAAAGAGAATGGTAAAAATTTACATATTGTCAAAGCATTTTAAATCATTAAGAGGCAGTTAACTGATATTTTTTATTCTTTTTACAAAACACAATAAGTACTCAAGTACTTTCGTTAATTATAAAGTAGTTTTAGAAGCTTTAAAATACGCCCAGGTTACGAAGAAAAAACAAGTTTGTTTTCATTTTTGTTTAAAGTAGTCCATACGGATAAAGGAAATTTTTCGATTTCCTGTCTTTTATATTTTTTTAAACTTGTTTATGAAATTAAATTTTAGGTTGTTTTTATTTCTTTTGCCTTTTTCTGAAATCGGCTTTTCTTTAGATTCTTGTACCTTTTCTTAGCTTCCATAACCGATAAAGAGATGAAATTTTGAAAAGGTAACTTAACCTAGTTTTACATTTTAAGTGTAATACTTTTGTTACACAAAAATTTTAACAAAATTTTTTCAAAATTTTTACATGCTAATGTAAGGTCTTCTAAAACGCTAACGATGGGATTAAGGGTACCAGAAGAAAATTTAAAATTTTCACATATCCGGTTTTTAGCATACTATTGAAATAAAGTGTTTTCTGCATCCAGTGATATATCATTTGTTGGAGATATTGCAGTTTTTACAACCCCCAAAAAAAGTAATAAAAATATGTAGAAACCTTACGTTATTTTCTAAACTTTACCCCGTTTTCATAAACATCAATATTTTTTGAATGACAAAAGATAAAGTTAACAATTTTATTTTTATTTTTTATGATATTTTTTGTTTTAAAACTTTAAGTTGACATTAGACCAGCTGTAAATGTAACATATTGAATTCTGTGTGTAATGAATTTAACAGGTAATCGTGTTTATTACCTTATATTTTCTTTTTAGTTGTTTCTTGTTTCCCGTAAATTACAATTTTTAACACATAGGAACATTTTCTCAGCCAACTGTAAATGGATTTTAATTAAATTGTTGCACAGCCTTTTATAACATAATTTCAATGCACTGAGTTAATATTACAGTAAAATAATGTGAATATTTATTTTCCACATCAAAAGGAAAAACGATAATGATTTTCAAAACGGGTAATTTCAAAAAATGCTTTCTTACTTCTAAAAAATATACGAAGACGCTATTAACTCAGTGGGTGTAGAATAGCCTAAAAAGTAATCACAAAAAAGTTGGACAGGATAACTCTTAACAGTTTTTTGAGAAAATGTTCCATACATTAAAATTATGGAGTAGGTATTCCGGTTACCTTTAGCTGAATGGATTACTTCGTTAACGCACTTCCATCCTATGTACACAGTATTACGTCACATATATTGAAACATAAACTGAAGTATCATATCATATCGATCTCCTGCCAAGAACTTCAGAAATGTTTCCAAAATAATTTATAAGTAGGTATTAAAATTAATATTATTCTTCATATTCGTGTAAATTTAATGGTATTTATCATTTACATTCAATGCTTAAAAAAAAGAAACTGTACAACGTAATTCTTGTACCCTTTTCAGATGTTAAAATATTATTTTTAATAGTAGTTATAAGTATTTTTGAAAATTTTTTAATAAATTTTTTTGTATAATCCAATGTGCGGGCAGGACTCTTTGTGGAGAAGAAATTTTGCGTATAAGTATATTTAGTTTAAAATATTGTACGTAGCTCAGTATAGTAATGAATTTTTATTTATATTTTACTAAATAAAATTAATAAATAAATAAAAACATAAGATAAATTATGCTGATGATACAGCCAATTTTTTAGATTCAGTAGTGAGTTTTAGAGCTTGATGAATACCGAAGAGGGAAAGGCTCTTGGTCTCAAAATTCGTCCACTAAAAACTAAGGTGATGGTGATCAGTAAGATTCCTCACACTCGATGTGACTTAACTATTGAAGTATTGTTTAGGTGATCAGGGTGGTTTGAACCTGTAGAGGTTTTACTAAGTAAAACGAGTAATTATTTTTATTAATTACTGTAAACAGCTGTAGGGCTAATTTTGTTTTGAAAATCGTGCAAATGTCAACATGGGTAAGATAAAAGAAATGGACTTCACTAAAAACAATTCTCACAAAGATAGAAAAAATTTTGTTCATCTGATTTGTTTAGTTATTAGATAGTATTTGATAGATGAAATTTCAATTCAATTCCCGTTTTTATTCTTTAAATAATTAATAACGGGTGTTTTATTAAGGACGCAACCCTGATTATAAAAAGATAGAAGTAATAAATCGGTAAATTTTCTGTCCCCCAATCGGTACGTTGGCAACAGTGTACTCAAGGCCAACTACCAAGACAGTTAAAATGTTCCAGTCAAGCATTAGTGTGGTGACAGCAGTTGTTTCGTTATATTGTGTCAGCAATGGTTTTTTCCAAGGAAGAACCGGGTGTTTTATTAAGGACGCAACCCTGATTTTAAGAAGATAGAAGTAATACAATGTTTTCATTGCAATTTGCTAATCATTTGTAAAATAATAATTTAGATTAATTAATAATTTTTAAAGTACGGAAAATAAAAACATGCCGTAGATTGTGACCTTTAACATAGGGTTGCATTTTTAATAAAACACTCGGTTCTTCCTTGGAAAAAACCATTGCTGACACAATAAACGAAACGACTGATGTCACCACACTAATGCTTGACTGGAACATTTTAACTGTCTTAAGTAATTGGCCTTGAGTACACTGTTGCCAAAATACCGATTGGGGGACAGAAAATTTACCGATGTATTACTTCTATCTTCTCATAATCAGGGTTGCGTCCTTAATAAAACACCCGTTATATTCTGAACATGGTATAAAATTAATGTTGTTTGAAATAAACTTAACATAATTGTTTTAACTCCAAAAACTTCGGAAATTATATTATTTTCCTAAAATTTACTTAAAATTTAGTTACTGATAATATTACAGGTAGGAAGTTTTATAAATTTCTATTAACATAAATTTTAAAAGTTGTTAATTTAACAAATAAATCGAAAATGAATTCATAAATTTTGTTAATTTAAACTATGTTCATAACAGACAGGTGGAGTGTTAAATAATTTGCACTCGATCTGTTTGTTCCAGGTCTACAAAATTAGTTTTGTTTCTTATCATAATGGTCAGCCAATTATATGACTGAAACATTTTTAAGAACAGCAGAGGTAGAGGTGTAAAAGACACTAGTCACAGTTATCTCCTGTGAGAGTAATGAATGTCATTATACATCCAGACCCTGTGGTGAATGATGTGAAGGTGTCATTTGCAGGATGCAAAGTAGATGCTTTTCAAAGAGCCCGGCGTCCTGATAAGCATACTTTTACACTGAGTGAGGAAAACAATGGTAAACCACCTCACTCCTCGTTTTACTTAGTAAAGATTTTAAGAGATTCAAACCAGCCTTTCGGTTGATCACCTACACAACAACACATTTAAAACTATTGTCATTAACGTTAGACTAGTATAAATTAAGGAAATATTTTTTTTTTTTGTAATTCCTAATGTGTGTAAGTTGCAATCTGTTCAATTCAGAACAATAAGCAACCCAAAATTTTATGCCCAAAACGGGCAGGTGGAGTGTTATTTTAATTGCACTCTATCTGTTTGGTCCAGGGCTAAAAAAAATAGTTCTGTTTCTTATCACATAGTCAGCCACTTATATGACTGAACTATTTAAGAACAGAAGAGGTAGAGGTGTAAAAGACACTAGTCACAGTTACCTCTTCTAAGAGTAATGAATTTCATTATACAGCCAGACCCTGTGGTGAATGAAGTGAAGGTGTCATTTGCAGGGTGGAAAGTGAGTGCTTTTCGGAGGGCCTGGCATGCTTATAAGCATACTCTTTCAACTCAGTGAGGAAGGCAATAGTAAACCACCTCACTCCTTGTTTTTACTCAGTAAAACCTCTAGAGGTTCAAACCAGCCTTTCGGCTGTTGACCTAAACAACAACACAACAAGCAACCCCATGACCCAATGAGATGAGAATGATGTGTATGAAGTGTAAATGAGGTGTAGTCTTGTACAGATCCAGGCCGACAATTCCTGAGAGAGTATGGTTAATTGAACCCCAACCATCAAAGAACACCGGTAACCACCGTCTAGCACTCAAATCCGTATAAAAGTAACTGCCTTTACTAGGATTTGAACCAGGAACCTTCGACTCCGAAAATCAGCTGTTGAACAGCTGATTTTGGCGACGACTTTACCTCTAGACCAACCCGGTGGTCTACCTCGTTTTACTTAGTAAAGCTTTTCAGAGGTTCAAACCAGCCTTTAGGCTGACCACCTACACAACAAAAAATTTAAAACTACTTTAATTAACGTCTTTGTTAGCCTAGTATAAATTAAGGAAAGATAGGTAATTACTTGTTTAAATGTTCAGAATCTAACCAAAAATCAAACCGGGACTTTGTGATTTAATTTAGTACGGTTACCACAATTCAATGTAACAGATAAGATTGATCTTAATTAAAATTTTTACCGAAAAATATGACAATTAAGGTAAGACTGGTATGATGGTTTTGACTGAAAATTTCGATTTTCGGTTTTTTATGTTTTTCAACAGTTCAGCCCTAGATATACAAGAAAAACCATTAAATTACGTCAAAAACATTATTTTAATAAACAAATTAATTTTTTACCAGGTCTGCCCAGAAAAATTATCATGCAACCAAGAATGAATATTTTTCATAATTTTATACTGATCGTTTTAAAACAAAGCAAATTTTAGTTTTTAAAATATCTTAACCCACCGGGTTGGTCTAGAGGTAAAGTCGTCACCAAAATCAGCTGTTTAACAGCTGATTTTCGGAGACGAACGTTCCTGGTTCAAATCCTAGTAAAGGTAGTTACTTTTATACGGATTCGAATGCTAGACGGTGGTTAACGATGTACTTTGATGGTTGGGGTTCAATTGACCATACTCTCTCAGGAATGGTCGAACTGAGTCTGTACAAGACTACACTTCATTTACACGTCATACATATCATCCTCATCTCATTGGGTCATGGGGTTGCTTATTGTTCTGAATTAAACAGATTGCAACGAACACACATTAGGGATTAAAAAAATTAATAAAATTTAAAAAAATAAATTAATTAAGTTTTTACCAGGTCTGCCCAGAAAAATTATCATGTAACCAAGAACGAATATTTTCATACATTTTATACTGATCGTTTTAAAACAAAGCAAATTTTAGTTTTTAAAATATCTACATCACTATTTTTTAATATTTTCAGCTGTTGGTTCATCTTTCTACCCAACTGTTGATGAGAATTTCCCAACAACATTACTTACTATTACACATTACTTATGTGTGTACGTTTTCTTTTTGGTTTTCTGTTTTTTGCCTGTTCTCATAAGATATTAGATATTAAAAATTTGAGGTACATTTTTCTCAAAAACCATTAAATCCAAATGCCTGAAACTTTTACCAGTTATTCATCTTGTACACGCACATATACCGGCATTTTTATGACTTCCTTAAATGCTCCAACAATTAGTAATATGCAAAAAATGTATAAAATAAATTTATAAAAATCTATGTGATTCATTATTTTGTTTTTAATTTTATGGTCCGACAGATTAAATTGAAAAAACGTCAGTAGCTAAATACACCTGACAACTATACGTGTGTAAAGTTATATTCCCCTATCTTTTATCAATCCTTTGAAAAATGTACCTAAAAATTCAAATTTAACATTGGTGGGATACAAAGTGCAGTCTCCCCTTAAATAAAATAAATAAATATTTTACCCTTAAATCATTCACAAGATAGTAGACAAACAGTAAAAGTTATAGCGAAGAAAGAACTGTACATGAAAAAACGAACGATTCGTAAACGAAGACTACATTTTTACAGACAGCTGTATAGAATGGATGACAAAACAAATTGTTAAGACACTAAATAAAAGACTTACGGTATCGACAAAAGGTATATTAAGAAAACTAAAATAAACAGAGTAAACATACATGTATCGAATCAAATTTAAACAACTAATTACTGATTTTCAGTGCTTCCACAAAGAGCAAAATAAACACTAGATGGGCAGAAAAAAGGAGAAAAAAATTAAATGAACCAATAATGAAAATGTTGGCTACCATATGAAATGTGTAAAATCACTTAACATGATCTAAAAATATGTCCCGAAACGGAAAAACATTTATCACAGAATTATTATTATATACGGTAAAATGATTATTCTAATCAAGAGAGAGAGAGAGAGGAATTGGTATCGTTACAATATTTATTATTAGAAGAAACCAAGAAAAACCTACCAAAAACATTGATCAAAAATTGAAAATTTACTTTTAAAAACCCATTAAATATTTTATTTTACACTTCTTTAATTTTATTACTATTATATGAATTGACAACGAATTTTTAAATAACCAATAAAAATAATAAGAAAAACATAACAAAAACTATTATTTTTATGTACACACGAATAATTTATAATCAATTTAGATATTGAAATATATTTTTCCTGAAGGTAAAAATTTTAAATAAATTTACATTATAAAGTTTAGACTGTTTAAAATAAACATACTGATATAAATAAAATAATAGAATAAATTTACTTACCTCGGTTATTTTTTAATTATATGATATGAAGTTTATTTGATGAAAAATAAATAAATTAAAAATGAAATTGAACTACAGAGAAAAATAACGATGAAAAATTAACTAGACGAACAAAATATTGTTTATATTATGTATTAGTGATATTTAACTACAGTTACTACACCTAACATGGGAAAATGTTTGTATAATAATAATATTTAAGACACTATAATGTATGATATATTATATAATATTAGTAATTTAAGTCCACGAATTATAATATATTTAAGAAAATAATAATTAGGAGTATAATAATTATTCTGTTCCAAAAAGAATGCACTAAATCCTATTAAAACCGACGACACAGAACGTTACACGCACTCGGGGCAACTCAGGTTGTTCGTTGTTCCTGCGACCAACCCCTGTTTCAGAATATAACTGTTTGTGCGCACGCGTGCGAAACAACCCCCTTTTTTACTCACAATCGGAGTCGCTCGCCGCTCACTCTGCCGGCTATTTCTTTATCTTCTACAACACCAGACCTCGTTTCTCTTCTTTTAATGTTATAAAAATCGACCGATATGCTACTCTACAACACTATAGTATCCAACTTGGTTCGATTGTACTACGTACTGAAATGTTTTCCCACTATCTACTCGATTAACTTTTATTGATGTATAAATTAAATAAAATTTTCAATAATTCTTTCAAAATCAAAACGCAAGATATAGTATAAAATTGGGATTAAACACTCATACGATTTTCTCTTGCCAATCCAAATAATAAATAAATAAATCTTTATTTGTCAACGACCAAAAATTAATAGTCATCGTCAAATACAGTTTATACGTCCGTTTAAATCTATTTTACCAAATAATTTTTGTTTACAATTAAGTCTTAACTAAACAAAACAAAAATAACTAGTTCCTTAAATTACTACTTCAATTATACATAGGAATTCTGTTACCTATTTATTTACACTAATAATGTTTCATAATTCTAAATTCTACACACATTACATTTAGAGAGCATTCCTTGCAAGATAATTTAAGAACTCCTGATCAGAATAAAATGCATGTTTTGTTAAAAAACCTTTTACTTCCCGATCAAAAAATTTTTTAATTAAGGAGTCTTATTTTAGATGGTAATCTGTTGAAAAACTGAACGGAATTGTTGTGAATTCCTTTCGAGAACTTTAAAGTTCTATATTTTTCAGTTCTTAAGTCATCATTGTGTGGTGTTTCATTAGGCTAATTCTTTTGCTGAAATTAAGAAAGAAAATCCAATAAACATGGGTCTGAAAACCATTCTTTAGCGAGTTATGGCTAGCGAAAGATTTCGTCCGGATTTCAGTTTCTCCCGTTAAATAACACGTCACTGAAATTCTGGATGGTTATTAGCCTGAAAAATTTAATAAAACTAATCCCAAAACTGTAATCTTTGCGGTTGTTGAGAAAAATGGTAAAAATCGCAAAAAGATCGAAGATAAAATTGACACTTTTTTAGGTTTGATAGCAAATAACTCAAGAAAATTGGTGATAAACCCGTTAATCTTTGTATCAGAATTCGTAGAGAATTTAATTCTGAAAAAAGTAATACAAAAATTATTAACAAAACGACAGAAAACGTAGTAGTCGACCAACTCTCTTGACTGATGACGTTTAAATTATACGCTTGTTTAAATCTGGAGGCTGAAGCTCTTTGGAGGCTCATTACGCGATACGGATACAATTTCAATTTTATAGCAGCTTTCTGAACACTCGATATGACAAACCAAATTGGGGGGAAATTTTTCGTAAACTTTTCCTTGGAGAACTGAGCAATTTTGTTTTCATATTCTTTAAAACGTCATCTCTGCCAAGAGAGTTGGTCGACCACTACGTTTACTGTCGAACACACAACCTGTCTTTCGAAATCGGTTTGTTAGCCTAGAAATATACATTTTCTCAGGTGAAGGAACACCAACAAATTTAATATTTGAAATTATTCTTTTACACTCACGTACGATTTCGTAGCAAAATATTGTTAAAGAAAGAAAACCCGTTATTCTAGGGTAAAAGACATGCTATTCGTAACACGACCGGAAACGGCACGACATTTTACACAGCTCAAATAGAATCAGTTCACATTGTCGTATCTATACCGGTTGAGTACAGCTACCAACTTTGTGTCTCAAAACAAAATTTCCCTTTCTTAGAAAAAAATTACCAGACATTAACGATTGGGTAACAGGACTAAAAAATCACTCTGTAGTAACTTTAGCTGGTAAAACTGCGTTTTATATTATTTTTTCTCTTGTCTCTGTTACGTAGGTACTCCAAGTTAACCGTCTGTCCAAGTACAAGAGAAAGCACAGCTACGCCCGTATAACAACCGGGCTGAATAACCGTTACAAACTTTTAAATATTTTTGTGATCAATTTAGTTTGTAATCAGGCTAATTCTTTTCCTGTAATTTACTAACTGTATTAATTGATGTAAGTTATTAACTTGTAATAAATATGTCACCGGATGGCGACATTAAGTGGCGAACCTTATTAATTTGGTGGCCCTGAAAAGGGCCGTTTAAGCGGTGGTCGTCTGTCGTAGTCGTCGTGGCGGTCGAGGAGCTGGGTGACACGGCGTGTCGTCATCCAGCGGAGACGTTATCTTCTTCCCTTGCAGTAGTGCGTCGATGGCTGCTTCGTCGGGTCCGGTGGGCGTAAGGCTCGTTCGAGGGACCGCTGTGAGCATCGCTCGCGTCAGCGAGCAATGACGGTCCGGTCGACGGCCTACGGTGACGGGACGGCGAGCGGAAGCATCATCTTCTTTCTTGCGGGGTCGTCGATTAGTTCTCGCTGGAGTCCGGCAGCCGTGTGCCGTGGTGGACGTCTTGTCGTTGTCTGGATCGGTAGTGAATCCCTCGGTGTCTTGATTGGAATTGAATCCCTGCTCAGTGCAGCGCTCTTTAAATAGTCGCCGAGAGCGCTGTGATAGAGAGCGGCTACTGGTTTGGCCTTGATGACAAAGGGCTTTGCGGTGCGCAGCCGAAAGCTTTGTTACTATGCCGTCAAAGGCCGGGAGAACTATTGAAGCCGGCAACACAGTAAATGATTAATTAGAAGGGGTGGCGGTGACAAATAAATTTGTAATTTGTTGTAACTATGGGAAAGAAAAGAGTAGAGGTACGTTATGACTGCAGTTTCATGCGTTCCTGAAAACATTGTCTCTTCCTCGCTACTAACAGATCCCGCCAAAAAAATATATAACAACAAAAAGAAGCATGAGCGCATTATATTCGTGCACGTGCGTGTTTATGTTCTGTGGTGTGCGTATTGCGTATTTCTAATTTTTGAAAGCAGAGAAAGAGCGATAGATAGAGAAAGAAGGAGGTGGAAAGAGAGGGGAGGGGAGGGGAGAACGAAAGGGGGAAGAAGAAGGAGTGGGAGAGAGAGGAGAGAAAACGAAGAGCGGTATACGGAAGGGTACATCGAGTTGGGATAAATGTTTTTGTTCATGGCAGTATACTATATAGTATACAGTATACTATATAGTAATGAATTTCACTATGCAGTCAGACCCTGTGGTGAATGAAGTGAAGGTGTCATTTGCAGGGTGGAATGTGAGTGCTTTTCGGAGGGCCTGGCATGCTGGTAAGCATACTCTTTCAACTCAGTGAGGAAGGCAATGGTAAACCCCCTTACTCCTCGTTTTTACTTAGTAAAACCTCTAGAGGTTCAAACCAGCCTTTCGGCTGTTGACTATTATTATTATTATTATTATTATTATTATTATTATTATTATTATTTTATTGTAACTTCTACTTTTAATTTTATTGTTAACAATCTGTGTTATTGAATTTTTGTATTTTTAATTTTATTGTTTATTTTGTGAATTTACTTTTGTATATTTCTGTCGACAGACCCAGGTCTGACGGAAATTATCTTTGTAGAAAACGAAAATAAAATGAATTGAATTGAATTATTATTATTATTATTATTATTATTATTATTATTATTTATTTATTTATTTAGATTGTTTAGACCCATTCAGGATCACATAAAGTCAATTATGAACTGTTGCCGCCATTCCTCTTGTTTCTCCAGTACTCCTTCATAAATTCGCGGTGTCTAACACGACGTTCATCCGTCCATTTTGCCCTAGGTATCTTCGGCTTACCCTCTGATGCAACTTCCCAGGTATGAATTTTATGCCTGAAGGTTTTACGGTCTTTGAGGTCTGAAGGTGTGATATTTGCATCTCTTAGATCGGATTGCACTTGCTTGATCCAGACGGTTGTAATTTTGAGTTTCTGTGAGTGCATCAGAATCTTCTTTATAAGCCGAGAGTCATCCAGTCTCATTATATGACCATAAAATCTCAGCCGTCGTTTACGGAAATCAACTTCAATGTTTGAGTATTTTTCCGTCACTGTGTGTGATTGTAGACGATATCCTTCATCTGTGAGTTTCGGGCCAAGAATTTTATTATTATTATTATTATTATTATTATTATTATTATTATTATTAAGTCGTTGATCGACCAACTAAGGATCACGTTAAGCACTATGCATTTTGGTCTCTTCTTCTCAGGATGTCATTCCTCTTATCTGCCCAAAAAGCCTTCATTCGTTCGGAATGCTCCCTTCTTCTCTCATCCGTCCACCTCCCACCAGTACCCTCTCTTCTTGCAGATTGCACAGTCAGACTTATCCTTTTGTCATTTGTCTTCTGCCTAAATTTGTCTCTATCGTAAATGTCCTCTTCTTCAACTCGAAATTTTTTTAGATCCTCTTTAGTATTGATAAACCACTTCAAAGTAGTCTTAGTATTATCAAAGTTATTCAAAATTTTCTTTGTCAGTCTGTTATTGCTCATCCTCTTTATGTGCCCGTAAAATCGTGTTCTCCTTCTTCTGAAAGTCTCTGACATCCTCTCTACATTTTCATACAATTTGTTGTTTGAAACGTTTTTATAGGTATTGTGTTCTTCATCATATCGTGGCCCATAGATCTTTCTCAGAATCCTTCTTTCTCTCTTCTCGACATCCTCTATAAGTCCTTTATTTTCTGAGGTCAATGTCTCTGATGCATATAAAGGCACAGGCTTTACTACTGTTTCGTAATGTCTTAACTTTGCAGTTCTTGAGAAACATTTTTTGTTGTAAATATTTTTAGTAGCTAAATATGCCAGATCCAATTTCTTAATCCTGGCTTTTAACGCCTCTTTGTCACTTCCATTCTTCATGATTATTTCGCCCAGATATTTGAATTTATCCACAATGTTAATATTCCCATATTTTGTTTTCAATGCCTTATCCGTTATACCTTTTATTGTTGTCATCAGTTCTGTTTTTTCATACGAAATTTGTAGTCCTGCCTGTTCTGCAACTTCCTTCAGTAGGTCTAGTTGAGCCTTAGCTGTTTCTATGTTATCTGTGAGCAATGCTATATCGTCAGCAAACGCTAGACAGTCTATTTCAGTCTCTCTTTCAATTTTCAAAGGTCTATATAACTTCCTAGACTGTAACTCTTCTCTCCAATTTCTTATTATCTTCTCCAACACACAATTAAAAAGCAGAGGTGATAGGCCGTCTCCTTGTCTCACTCCTGTTTTAACTTCAAAGGGCTCTGAGAGATGTCCTAAAAATTTAATTTTGGATTTACTTTCTGTCAAAGTTGCTTTGATCATGGCTCTAAGTTTTCTATCTACTCCAAATTCTTCTAAGATCTTAATTAAAACTTCTCTATCTATACTGTCATACGCTTTCCTGAAGTCTACGAACGTGGCAACATATTTCTTTGACCTAATGGCATAGTACCTTATAATTGTTTTAAGGTTCTGTATTTGTTCTACTGTTGATCTACCCTTTCTAAAACCTCCTTGATACTCTCCCAATTGGGTTTCTACCTGATCCTCTAGTCTTTCTAAAATTGCAAGTGAAAGAATTTTATATGTCACAGGAAGCAGGGAAATTCCTCTATAATTGTTCACATTCTTTGTGTCACCCTTTTTGTGAAGAGGATGTATAAGAGCCATTTTCCAGTCTTCAGGCAGCTCCTCTTTTTCCCATATTTCCTCTACTTGTTGTTGTAGATTTATCAAGGCTTCTTCAGGGGCATATTTCCAGAGCTCTGCAATTACTGAGTCTTCTCCTGGAGCTTTGTTATTTTTCAGTCGTTTAATGTGTCTTTCAATTTCATTTAAATCTGGTGGTAAAGATTCACTCTTCAGACTCTCTAGAGGTTCTGTTTTAAGGGGGTTTTGGGGTTTTTCACAGTTCAGTAAGTTTTTAAAGTATTCTGCGAGGATTTTGCAATTTTCTTCGTTTGAGGTAGCTAGTGTTCCACCCAGCCTTTGGAATGCTAATGATGGGGGTTTATAACCAGCGATTTTCCTTTTAAATGTTTTGTAATAGTTTCGAGTTTCATTTCTTCTGAAATCGTCTTCTATTTGCAAGAGGAGAGACTTCTCATATTTCGTTTTTTCGCTTCTTAGAATTTTAGCTGTGTTAGACCTTTGTACTTTGTATTCAGTCCAATCATCTTCCAACTTTGTGGAGTAGAATTTCTTCCATTTTGCCAGCCTATCATTTAGAGTTTTATCACACGTACTATTCCACCAAGCATGTTTTCTAACCACTTTTAATTCTGACACTTCCTTAGCTGCCTCTACCATCCTTTTAACAGTGTTGTTAAAGTTTTTATCTGTTGGCTTGGCAAGCTGTTGGAAAATGTCTTTTTCTGTTTTCAGTTTCTCTCTGTCAAACTTAGCTATTTTATTTTTAACCCTTTTGTTATTGTGAGGGATGGGGCGAAATTTTATCATAGATAAATAGTGGTCAGAGTCAACATTTATACTCTTTTTAACTTTAACATTTTGAATTTCAGGGCTGTATTTTCTAGAAATTGCAATATGGTCCATTTGAAATTCTCCCATAAATAAGACTGGAGACCTCCATGTTGTTTTCGAGCCAAATGTTTAAAATGCGTGGACATTACTTGTAGGTTATGACTTTCGCATAGTGAGATAAGGTGCTTACCATTAACGTTTGTCTTTTTATGAGCCGGGTAGTTTCCCACTATTTTTTTGTATCTTTTTTCTTTCCCTAGCTGTGCATTAAAATCTCCCAAAAGAATCTTTACTGTATTTTCTGGGAGTGTCACCATTCTTCCATCTACCTTATCCAAGAATTTTTCTACTTCTGTAGGGGCTGATCTGTTTTTATCATTTGTAAGTGCATGGCAGTTTATTAGTGCATATCTTTTATTGCCACACTTTATTGTCAAAATAGAAAGCCTATCATTCACAGGTTCAAAGTTTACCACAGACTCCAATACGTTAGTTTTGACTGCAAAGGCCATGCCACACACTACAGAGTTGTTTAATACTTTTTTACATGCTTTACTTTTAAAGAATCGGTAGCCATCAGATTCAAAAATCTCTTCGTCTCGGGACCTTGTTTCTTGCAGGGCAATTATTGATATATTGTTCTCATGTAGTGCCTTAGTCAACGATTTAATTTTTCCAGGTTGGATAAGGGAGTTAATGTTGAAGGTGGCGAGGAATGTTTTTGTCTTCGTCTTTAATTTAAGTGTCTTCTTGTCTGAAGTAGGAGTTTTTCTCGCCGCTCCGATACGACGATAGCATGAAGGCGGGCTTCCCCCAGAATCCGAACGAAGCCCTTGCACCACTTTATGTAGTGGAGGATTGACACCCCCTGGGGTAGAATTTTTTGTAGAATTCTCCATCATGCTCAGTACTTGATTTTATTGCTGGTGCTTACGCATCAGTCTAAGACTAGAGTAGTTAGCTCTAGAATGTTTGCACACTGCCGCGGCACTGTGCTTGAGGGAGGCTTCAGCTTATTTACTGGCGGCTGATACTCGCCATGTCACAGTGTCATTTTCAGTACTGTGGTATTTTATAGGTGTACCATTTCCCCCTAACAGCACCCCACCACACCTCTGACACTGCCGTTGCCTGTCCGCGACTGCTTATTCAGATACTAGTCAGTACCCTATTCGCAGCTAACCACCATATCTGGTGGCCATTCCACTATCCGCAACCTGTGGACGCGCCCTTTTGCCCGCAACTAGGCTCCCAATCCCTAGGGATTATTATTATTATTATTATTATTATTATTATTATTATTATTATTATTATTATTATTATTATTATTATTATTATTATTATGAATATTATTATTATTATTATAAAAACAGCTGGACAGTTCTGACATCTGAGATAAAGGTGATATGTTAGAATTTAGGTTAATTTATTTTAATTTTTTACTTTTTAAGTCGAAGTTCTATGAGGTTGAGATGGGATTGAATTAAATTATAAAAGGAATTTTGTAAAAGTGTGTTATTATGTCTGAAGTGACATCATAGAACTGATGCTAAGTTGACAATGAGCTTAGTTACCATATTGTTTGTAAACTATATAATGTTAATATGTATCCTGGACATATGTGTTTAACCACAGTTGGATATTTCAATTTCCACTAACTCGGGAAAAATGTTATGAGTGAGGTATGAATAGTAGAGTAATACGAGGTGTGGCTATTAAATAACGAGACTGACGTTGTAAAAAATTTAATTTTAATTTTATACATAATCACTTATTGTCATCATCAATATACACTTCTTCTCTATCCCTACAACGCTTCATGCAAATTTTCCATTGTTGGAAACAGTGCTGGAAGTCATCTTCTGTCAGCTCCTTAAGGACACAAGCCGCTTTCTCTTTTACAGCTTCCACAGACTCAAATCTTGTCCCTTTTTATGGAGATTTCACCATAGGGACCTACCTGTTCCCTAACGTGAAATCTGCATTAAAATATAAAAGGGACAAGATTCGAGTCTGTGGAAGCTGTAAAAGAGAAAGCGGCTTGTGTCCTTAAGGAGCTGACAGAAGATGACTTCCAGCACTGTTTCCAACAATGGAAAATTTGCATGAAGCGTTGTAGGGATAGAGAAGGAGTGTATTGAAGGTGACAGTAAGCGATTATGTATAAAATATAAATAAAATTTTTTGCAACGTCCGTCTCGTTATTTAATAGCCACACCTCGTCTACTTTTTTGTGTAGATTACGAATCCGAAAACCGTTTGTTGCTATCTGTTGTAGTTTCTGACATCTGGGTGTGACGGACGGAGATAGGAAATGATAAATGACAATTTTAAAAATTGAGAAATATAATTTCTGAAATAATTGGGGAGGGGCTGTGCTTTCGTGGTAAAAATTGGGATTTTGTAAAATTTTGGCTTTAATATGCGGTCTATGGCAAAAGTTTGTAGCCTATACTAAAAGTTGTATAACATTTAAAAACCTACAACTTTTATTTAAAAAACATTTTTTGTACAACGATTTGTTTAGCGTCAATGACTGATTTTTTTTTAATTTGCTCATCAAAATCGGTAAAAGTAGAATTTCTTTTAATATTGCGGTCTTAATATGCATTTTGGGACAAAAGCGTGTTCGTAAACGTTAAAAAATATTAAAAATCTACAACTTTTATTTCAAACATTTTCTTCTATAGAGTTTAGTTTAGCTTAAATTAGTGATTTTCCGTATTTTTAAGCCAAACAGATTTTCATTTTGCGTCATTCACTCGTGATTAAAATTAGGTAATTTGGTAGAAAAATAAGCGGTTCAAAAAACAATAAATTTTTTAACTTTACACAATATTTCAGATTAAATATAATTATAAAACCAATTTTCCATAACGGGCAGGTGGAGTGTTAAATTGCACTCAATCTGTTTGTTCCAGGGCTGCAAAAAATAGTTCTGTTTCTTATCACATAGTCAGCCAACTATATGATTCAACTATTTAAGAACAGAAGAGGTAGAGGTGTAAAAGACACTTCTTCTTCTTCTCATAGCGCTACAGTCCGTGGTGAACCTTGGCTTTCTCTACGATCGGCCTCCACACGTCTCGCTCCATCGCTTTCCGCTTCCAACCTCTCACTGACATTGCTGTCAGATCCATCTCGACATCCTGCGGTGTAAAAGACACTAGTCAGAGTTATCTCCTCTAAAAGTAATGAATTTCACTATACAGCCAGACTCTGTGGTGAATGAAGTGAAGGTGTCATTTTCAGGGTGGAAAGTGGGTAATTTTCGGAGGGCCTGGCATGCTGATAAGCATACTCTTTTAACTTAGTGAGGAAGGCAATAGTAGCCTAAATACCTCACTCTTCGTTTTACATAGTAAAGACTGTAGAGATCAAACCCGCCTTTCGGCTGTTGAACTAAACCACAAAATTATATTATTTCATATTTTTATTGTTATTCTTATTTCTGTTTAGTTTTTATTTTTACGTTGCCTAAATTTTCATTTAACATAACTAATTTTTAATTATGTTTTTATCGATGACCTTATTGTGTAAATTTGCGGCTGTTATATATTTTGTGTCTTCTTTGTAAAATAATTGTACTATAATGTATTTTATGTAACGTGGTCGCTAATGACATGGTAGTCGATACGACCTTAAATAAATAAATAAAAAATTAGGTTATGTTTTTCATTTTACATTGCTTACTATTGCCCTTAACAGACAGGTTGTGTGTCAAATTATTTACATTCAATCTATTCGTTGCAGGGCTAAAATAAATAGTTATGTTTTTTATCAGATAGTCAGCCAATTAACTGAATCATTTAAGAACAGAAGAGGTAGAGGTGTAAAAGACACTAATCAGAGTTGTCTCCTCTAAACGTAATGAATTTCATTATACAGCCGGACCCTGTGGTGAATGAAGTGAAGGTGTCATTTGCAGAGTGGAAAATATATGCTTTTTAGAGGGCTCGGCATGCTGATAAGCGTACTTTTCCACTTAGTGAGGAAGGCGCGGTAAACCACGTTACTCCTCGTTTTACTTAGTAAAACTTCTACAGGTTCAAACCAGTCTTTCGGCTGATGACCTAAACAACAGCAATTGTTTACTAATGATTAAACATAGATTATATGTTTCATTACTTATATTGCTAAGAGAAAGTCGTGTGAATGTTTCACACCAGATTATTATTGTAAAGAAATGAAATGAGAAAATAAATAATAGATGCGTAAACTGCATTTGACATAAAATTTGAAAAGTGATACTTCACAAAACTTACTGCTTTTGATGGAATGAACATTAGTAATTTCTTTGGATCATGTTACTATTGCTCTGTTTTTGATATTTTAAAAATATGTAAATTAATTTAAATAATTTTTCTAAAGTTTATAATATTTTAAAGAACCGCGGGTAAATTAAAAAAAGAAAGAAGCTACTTAACTTTTTTATTAATAGTACTTAGTACTTAGCGTTATATATTTGAAAATTGTGTAATTGACATCTCTCTAACTTTTTAAAATATTCAAAGAAGAAGAAGAAGAAAAAGAAGAAGAAAACAAGAAAGTTCCAGTTGAAGAATATTCTTACTGTAAATAACTTCATTTAAATATTTAGCCGGAAATAAAAAAATGTCGTGTGTTTTTGAGAATGTGGCTCCTCGGTGACAACAAAAATGTAAGATACCATTTACATTAGTGATGTTCCGTTAAATAAGCCAAACGACGCGCTGTCGTCTTATTTCCCTTATTATTTTCCCTTCTTTAAGAGGTTTATTTGTTTTAAAATTCTCAGGAACATTTACATTTCTGTTAAGAATAATAATCACATTATCTACGGACTTAACAAAAAATAATAGTCTATACATCTAGAAAATTTATTAAACAAAATGTAAGAGATGATATTGTTCGCATAATTTACTAAAAAAAAAAATTAAAAATAGATAAATTTTATATCAAAATCAATGGTAATGACAATTTTACACTACAAACTAAATCAAACAAATTCATTGCCATTATAGCAGTAACTAACACTCCATCATCTCAATCTCTTACACGAATGGTGTAAAACATGGAAAATGAAACTTAATACGGCCAAATCCCTTCACGTAACTTTCATACTCCGTCATGGTGATTGCCCACCAGTATACATAGGCAATGAACCTCTATCAAAAACAGATACGGTCAAGTATCTTGGTCTGACTTTTGATAAACGACTAACTTGGAGCACACATATCAAACGGAAACGTTTATTGCTGAATTCCCGACTTAAACTTCTATATTCCCTACTTCACAAACGATCAAAATTACCAATGGCACTAAAATTACGCATATATTGTTCTCTTTTGAAACCTATATGGACTTACGGGTCCCAAATTTACGGTTCAACCAAACACTTTAATTTGTAACGAATTCAAGCATTCCAGTGAAAAACATTACGCCTTTTGCTATAGCAAAAGCACCTCTTTTCATTAGCAACAAAACCTTACACACAGATTTGAAAACACCACTTGTACAAAATTCCATCGAATACCTATACAAACGCGTTCACAAGTCACATGAACACGAGAACCCACTGGTGCGTTCACTTTCCACCTTCCATTTACCTCATAATCCCCCTAGACGCCTTAAAAGACGCTGGAGTAGAGATCTGCTAATTTGATACACAAATTTCATTCTTGGGGAGGAACCAATCGGGGCCGTACCTCTCTCATGCCTATCATGTCATTTACATTATTATCATAATCATCACATTTGCTTGTTATAAAATTTTACAGTTGTAAATAAAGAATTAAAGAGAAAAAAAATTGGCCTCCAGGCCAGCCCAGTCAGTTAGCTGGTAGAAAGTCCCTCTTATTTTTTAAGTAACACCGGTTGGGCAAACGACTTTGTTTGGTGACCAGCTGACAGCCATCTATGACCAAACCCTACTGGGATTCCCTGTTCAAATTCATGCCTAATTCGCTTCAAAAAAAATACAGCGATCAAATTGGATAGTTGTCAATAATACAGTTCCCGATTACAAATAAAAGCTAAAAAAACATTTTTTGTTGAATTAACCGGGAAAAATTTTGGAATTAACCGTAAACGATAAAATTTTAAGTACAGCCAGTGTTTCCAAATAAGGTAGATATTTTTGAGAATAAATATTTCATATCATGAGAGAATTTTACATTATTTCATTACAAAAGAGAAAAAAAATTATATCAGTGACAGCTTCTTACCATATGGTGAGGAGCAACAATAACTGAACACTAACCTATTTTCCATTCTGGTTTAATTTATGTAATTTAATATTTTTATATTACAGAGTACAATACATTAAAATAAGATACTACAATTGAGTAGAAAAATTAAGATAAGATAAGATACTAAAATTCAGTAGTTCTACTGTGGCGGGTGAATAAGAGAAAAGACCCTTTTTTGAAAAATGCTACAAGAAATTTTGGTACTGGTAGGAACTATATATTTTTTCAATTAGTCATATTATGTGGATTTTGCATCCCAGAATTGCATCAGTGAGTACTGCTTGACTGGAAAAATACTTAAGTTTTTAACGTTCTTAGATCAAAAACCTTTTTTTACTTTCTCTTGCCTATATGAATATATAGGAAGGAAAGTATTGTTTTCATGTCGATTTTTCGAAATCGAGTTTTCACCGGATCTATACGTTTTCAGACCCCCTGAACCCAAAAAACATGTTTTTAGCGATTGGTCTGTGTGTGTGTCTGTGTGTGTGTGTGTGTGTGTGTGTGTGTGTGTGTGTGTGTGTGTGTGTGTCTGTGTGTGAACAGAATATCTCAAGAACGGAACATCGTACGAACTTGAAACTTGAAACTTAAGTTACATACCACTACCGAACGCGACACGAACATTTTCATCAAAATCGGTCAACCGGAAGTAGTAGTTTATTCGTATAATTTTTCAGTTTTTTGCGATTTTCTCAAAAACTGGTCCTACAATTTTTTTAAAAATCGCCTCATTTACTCAATTTTTTATTTTTTACAAGATAGGGTAGGCGCCATGTTTGCTGAAATTCTCGGTGAGGCTGTTTTCACGTAAAAACGTTGTTTTTTTTAAGATTACGGCTTTAATATAAATTTTAGCGCAAAAACTTATATAATAAAAGTTGTAGAGAATTTAAAAACCTACAACTTCTGTTTCAAACATGTTTTTGTATAACGCTTAGTTTAGCGGTAATTTGCGATTTTCTGTTTTTTTTCTCACGAAAACTCGAGAAAAATCGATTTTTTTAACATTTCGGTCTTAGTATGCATTTTACGACAAAAGTGTATATAATAAAAGTTATAGAAAATTAAAAGATCTACAACTTTTGTTTAGAGCATTTTTCTCTACAGAGCCTAGTTTAGCGTGAAAGCGTGATTTTCCGTATTTTTAAGCCAGACTGAGGTTGATTTTCATTTTTAGTGTTTCACTCATGATTAAAATAAGGTTATGTTTATTGAGGTTAGTTTTTTGTTTATTTCTAATATTTTATTACTAATGTTAAATTATATTGTAAATTATTTGCATTGGCAAGAGAAAGTTGTGTGAGTGTTTCACACCAGATTTTTTTTAATGTATATCCGTTTTCCTCAGATAAACTCACAATTCGGTTTAAAAACTCAGAAATCGGGATTAGATGCAGGGTTCAGTTTATTTATTTGCTGGTAAATCTTTTTCCTGCTGATCGTATAACTATTAGAACAGTCATGTACTAATAAATGTTTTTAAACGCCTTCATTCGCTTAGGTAGGCTTTTCCAACAACAAGAGCTTACAACAGCAGTACAGCTGTTTCATTCGACAATCCACTTTTATTATAATGATTATAACAAGATAACCTAATTTTTCCAGAGAAAGGCTTATTGTACTTTCTTTTATAATTCTTTTTTACAGTTCCTCGGTAGCCGTGATCGTATAGTGGTTAGTACCTTGCGTTGTGGCCGCAATAACCCAGGTTCGAATCCTGGTCACGGCAGGAACATTTTTTTTTGTTTAAAAAAATACATATTTTATTAGGTTAATAATAGTTTTTTTGGTAACCTCAAGGTGGAAATTTGAAAAGAAATTTATTTTTTAATTAATTAACCCATCTAAGGAAAAGGACTGTTATGAATGTATCCAATGTATCAGTTACACTAGATCTAAATTTACTGACAAAAAAAATCATCCAATAATACTTTATTTCCAAAAAATCTGGAGTGAAACATTCAAAGACTTTGTCTTGCCAATGCAAATAATGACTATTATACCCTAACATTATTAAACGACATAAAAAAAACGGAAAAATGTCCTCTTCCGAGACGTAGTGGATAGCGCGCTAGCCTATTAGGCGGGGATCCCGGGTTCGATTCCCGGCTAGGGCCTGGAAATTATTACGTGCCAAAACCCATCATTACAGTTTCTTAACCCACCGTAGTCGCTAATGATCAAGCTGTTGATGCGATCTTAAATAAACAAAAAACTAATCTAATTTTAATCATGAGTGAATGATGTAAAATGAAAACCAACGTACTAAGTTTGACTTGTTGTTGTCTAGGTCAACGGCCGAAAGGTTGGATTGAACCTCTAGAGGTTTTACTTAGTAAAAACGAGGAGTGTGGTGGTTTACTATTGCCTTCCTCACTGAGTTGAGAAAGAGTATGCTTATCAGCATGTCAGGCCCTCCGAAAATTACCCACTTTTCACCCTGCAAATGACACCTTCACTTCATTGACCACAGGGTCTGGTTTTATAGTGAAATTCATTACTCTCAGAGGAAATAACTGTGAATAGTGTTTTTTACACCTCTACCTCTTCTGTTTTTAAATAGATCAGTCATATAATTGGCTGACTATCTGATAAAAAACAGAACTACTCTTTTGTAACCCTGGAACCAACAGATCAAGTGCAATTTATTTAATACTCCACCTGCGCGATATGGGCATAAGTTTGGGTTAATAATACGGAAAATCACTCTTTGACGCTAAACTAGGCTCAGTAGAGAAAAATAAAAGTTTTAGGTCTTTTAATTTCCTATTAATTTGATTACATACACTTTTGTTGTAAAATGCATACTAAGGCCGAAATCTTTAAAAATCCAACAACCCAGATTTGAATCCTGGTCACACCAGAAACTATTTTTTAATTATTTTTATTAAATTTATTAAAGAAATTTACAGAATCATAAGAAAATTCATAGTAAAATTTTTTACTGAAAATAATATTTTCAATCACAACAAACGGTTATAAAAATAACAAATATTATTACCAATACTTCAGAATTTATAATGAGGTACTTGATTATTGAAAGGAGGTTTTTATGTAGTTTTAAAAAAATAATTAAAAAAATTTTTAACGACCATATAACACATTTCAAATTAACTTGCCATAACTGTTTAAAATAATTTAATAAAAAAGTTATCCATCATCATAGTTCATAAATTATTATTATTAACAAAAAAATAAAAACACGTAGAACTATCTGACCGTGTGATAAGAAATAGAATTATTTTTTGTAGCCCTGAAACTAGCAGATCGAGTGCAAATAATTTAACACTCCACCCGGCTAATATGGGCAATTTTCATTTTATGTTGTCTAAATTTTCATTGAATCCAAGTTTTCATCCTTGTTTTCTCGATGATCTTATTTGTATTTGAATCTATGTTACATTCCATACCATTAAAATTTAAATTACTAACATATAAGGCCTATCTACGACCGATTTGGAATTACGGTATAGAAATTTTTGGGACAGCAAAGAAAACTCACATAAAAAAAATTCAAACCCATCAGTCAAAAATACTTCGCATAATAACGAACGCCCCATATTACGTAACAAACCTAACATTGCAATCCGGCTTAAAAATTCCTTTTGTATCAGAAACTACTAAAATCTAATACTTAAATTTAACAGAAAGTTAACGGACCACATTAATCCCCTAATACAGCAAATGTCAAGACAAAACTTAACCCACCGACGCCTACGAAGAAAATGGAGTAGAGATCTAGTGTTCTAATTACAAAATATATAAATATAATGTTTAAAAGATAGCCGAATTATTTTACAGATTTCATAATTCTTTAACATTTCACTTTTGTAATTATAATTTATTATGTGTTATTCAGATCTTTATTACTCATGTACCCTAAATATTTTTCGTTTCTTATTTCATTTTGTCTATCGTACAATACCTTATACTATTTGCTATTTTTGTTACTTTCTACGCTACTTCTTAATTTAAGTACTTTTTATTCTACGTTATTCTTGTTATGTGTATATTATTTGATTTTCCTTTGTTTGTTTTCTATGTTTTCTTAATTTCTTTATACTGTTCAACATTTGAATTATCCACTGGAATGTATTCTTTAAAAAAAAAATTTTCTGTTTATTTTTCACGTCATTTGTTTATTCAAAATTTTGTTAAGCTTTTGAATGGTTGTACTGTATAGTATAGTTTCTAAATAAAGAATAAAAGTTAAAAAAATGTTCTATTGTGTTTACTTTGTAACGCGTGTAAAGAGTGATTTTCCGTATTTCTAAGCCAAACTGAGGTTGATTTTCATTTTGCATCATTCACTCATGATTAAAATAAGGTTATGTTTTTGAGGTTAGTTTTTTGTTTATTTCTAATATTTTATTATTAATGTTAGGTTTATTGTTAATTATTTGCATTGGCAAGAGAAAGTTGTGTGAGTATTTCACACCAGATTTTTTTTAATTATTCTTCTTTTTTAATTAGGTATTCTAACAAATATCCAGAACATTTCTTTTAAATGTTAGATATATTTCATTGAATTAATAATATTTCTGTTATTAATAGTTTATCGTGTTTTATTGTCATCTCTTGATAATGAGTTAATTGCACTTGACCTACAAGTTCCAAGGTTATAAAATATCAAACTTAAAAAAAATTGTCAAAAATCTGTGAAAACGGTTTTTAATTATGTGATTCAATATGCTGCTTGTGTAGAAAAACAATTCGATAATAAAATATTCGCTAATTTTAAGCCAGTATTAAGACTCATTTTTTTAGCTACATTTATCTTAACGTAAGCACCCGGCTTGGAATTAATTTTTCTTTTAGCAAAAGTATTATGTTTCTCTATTTTAATTAAAAAATTCGCGAATTTAAGGTTAATCACAATATTCAACAATTCTTTACATTTCATGCTCTGTTTCTTATTTAGGTCATCAGCCAAAAGTCTGGTTCAAACCTCTAGAGGCTTTACTAAAACGAGGAGTAAGTTAGTTCACCACTGCTTTCCTAACTAAGTGGAAAAGTATGCTTATCAGTATGCTTATCAGAAAATATCATTTATTTTCCACCCGGCAAATGACACCTTTGTTTCATTCACCACAGGTTGTTGTTGTTTAGGTCATAAGCCGAAAGACTGGTTTGAATCTGTAGAGGTTTTACAAAGTAAAATGAGGGGTGAGGTGGTTTACCATTGCCTTCCTCACTGAGTGGAAAAGTATGCTTGTCACCATGCCGCGCCCTCTGTAAAGCACATATTTTCCACTCATTCACCAATGACACCTTCACTTCATTCACCACAGGGTCTGGCTGTATAATGAAATTCATTACTTTCAGAGGAGATAACTCTGATTAATGTCTTTTCACCTATACCTCTTCTGTTGTTAAATCCTTTAGTCATTTAATTGGCTGACCATGTGATAAGAAAAAGAATTATCTATTTTAGCTCTGCAAGCAACAGATTGAGGGCAAATAATTTGACACTCCACCTGTCTGTTATGGGCAGCACCAACGGGTACAATGGGATAATAATGAAATTCATTACTCTCAGAAGAGACCCTGACTAGTATCTTTTACACCTCTTCCTCTTTTGTTCTTAAATGTTGCAGTCATATAATTGGCTGACCATGCGATAAGAAACAAAATTATTTTTTGTAGCCCTGGAACTAGTTGATAGAGTGCAAATAATTTAACAATCCGCCTCCCCGTTATGGGTAATTTAAGTCAAGCTCTATTTATGAGCTAAAAAAATCGGTTTCAAGAAAACTACAAAAGGTAAAATTAAATTGAAAACGTTTTAAAAGCTTATATACATTTAGAGGAAAGCTCTGATCGGAAAAGTAAGGAAAGTGACTGTTTTTCAGAGTATTGTGAAAAATAGAAGCCCTGTATGAGATTTATAAGATAATTCACTACGTTATCAATTACCATAAAAACCATAAAATAAATTAAGATATTATGTATAAACTTAATGTATCAGAAATTAAATCAACTATTCGAAAATACAGACAAGAGTAATTTAGCCATTTGTTGTGGATGCCAGATGATCAAACGCCCAAACAGGTGTTTACTTACAACCAAATGGAAAACGTGGTATTAGATGATCATGGGAAAGATCGGCTTCCTAACTTCTTTCAGAGACAAATAGATTACAAAATTTCAAGTTGGACAGGTCAAGATACCTAACCTGTGTCATTTACGAGGTGTGGCTATTAAATAACGAGACTGACGGTGTAAAAATTTTATTTTTATTTTATACATAATCACTTATTGTCACCTTCAATGTACACTCATTCTCTATCCCTACAACGCTCCATGCGAATTTTCCATTGTTGGAAACAGTGCTGGAAGTCATCTTCTGTCAGCTCCTTAAGGACACGTGCCGCTTTCTCCTTTACAGCTTCCACTGACTCAAATCTTGTTCCTTTTAATGCAGATTTCACCTTAGGGAAAAGGTAGAAGTCACTGGTGCAAGACCTGGTGAATAAGGTAGATGTTCTAACACTGAGATGCTGTACTTGGCTAGGAACCTCTTAACAGATAACGCGGAATGAGCTGGCGTATTGTCTTGGTGGAGAACCCATAATTTGTCCTTCCATATTTCAGGGCGTTTTTTTCTTACTCTTTGACGTAGTTTAGAAAGTACCTCAAGGTAGTTATATTGATTAATTGTTTGACCTTCAGAAACCCAGTGAAGGTACACAATCCCATGGATATAAAAAAAACAATAATCATTCCTTTAAATTTTGACTTGCTCATTCGAGCTTTTTCGCTCTCGGTGAAGTTCGGCTCTTCCAGTGCATGGATTGGCGCTTCGTTTCTAGATCATAAGTAAAAAACCACGTTTCATCACTTGTTATTATCGTTTCCAAAAAATTTGGGTCATTTTCAATCGCGTACAAAGTGTCAGTACAAACACTTTTGCGAGCTTCATTTCAAACATTTTTGAGCGGCACTTGTCCTGAAGGAGCTGACAGAAGATGACTTCCAGCACTGTTTCCAACAATGGAAAATTCGCATGGAGCGTTGTAGGGTTACTGAAGGAGTTTATATTAAAGGGGACAATAAGTGATTATGTATATAATTAAAATTAAATTTTTTATAACTTCAGTCTCGTTATTTAATAGCCACACCTCGTATAGTACAGATAAATAAGATAATGCAGATAAAACGAGGAAGTGCCTTGTATGAGGGACACTTTTCTTACTTGGCCTCCAAATTTTATAACCTGCTACCAAAACTGAACAGAATGAAATTCAGAAATTGATAATAAATTAATGTCGGAAGGGACAACATGGAAGTGGTGCTAGGTAAAACACAAAGTTAACGTTGAGTTCACTTAACGGGATAGTCAACTCAAGAAGACGATTTTTTTCAATTTTGATTGTTTTTTGCATTTATTTGAAGTTTAAAATTTTCTGAAGCACAACATTTGTTAGTTTGTATGTTGAAAAAAATTTATAAAAACATCTGTTTAAAATAAAGCTCACTAGTAAGGCGAGTGAAATCATTCCTTTAACTTTAAGTTTTCCGGAAATGTAATTTTTGCATGATTGTACATTCTTGGGAATTAAATATTTTGGTTTGTATTGGAGGTATTTGGATGATGTTTTTTTTCAAATGTTCATAATTTCTTGCTCTATTATCTGTGGAATGATTATTACAAAAAATGTGAATACATAAAATAATTTTTTTTGAAAATATGGTTTTTCTTCAATAAATTTCTTGTAAGAAAAAATACAATATACAAGCGCATACAACAGATAATAGACAGCAATTTTCCGTATTTTGTAGCATAAGAATCATGTTGATATCTTTCTTGGTTCCTGAGATATTTAATTCCCCGTAAAAGCCCGCTTTTCTAACCTCACCCTTATATTAGGGGCTGTAATTAATTTTTTGGCTTGGTCCAAATGGTAGATCATTACTAGTAAATTACTCTTTCATTTAAAATAAATAATGATAAATTATAGCCAGAAGTTTTCATTTTCATTTTCTGGGTTGACTACCTCCTTAACATATTTTTACTTTCTCTTGCCTATATGATTATATAGGAAGGAAAGTATTGTTTTCATGTCGATTTTTCGAAATCGAGTTTTCACCGGATCTATACGTTTTCAGACCCCCTGAACCCAAAAAACATGTTTTAAGCGATTGGTCTGTGTGTGTGTCTGTGTGTGTGTGTGTACAAAATATCTCAAGAATGGAACATTGTACGAACTTGAAACTTAAAACCTAAGTTACATACCACTACCGGACCCGACATAAACATTTTCATCAAAATCGGTCAACCGGAAGTAGTAGTTTATTCGTGTAATTTTTCACTTTTTTGCGATTTTCTCAAAAACTGGTCCTACGATTTTTTTAAAAATCGCCTGGTTTATTCAATTTTTTATTCTCTACAAGATAGGGTAGGCGTCATGTTTGCTGAAATTCTGGGTGAGGCTGTTTTCACGTAAAAACATAGTATTTTTAAGATTACGGCTTTAATATGCATTTTAGCGCAATAATTTGTATAATAAAAATTGTAGAGAATTTAAAATCCTGCAACTTTTAATTCAAACATTTTTTTGTAACGCTTAGTTTAGCAGTAATTAGCGATTTTCTGATTTTTTCTCACGAAAACGTGTGAAAAATCGATTTTTTAAAGATTTCGGGCTTAGAATGCATTTTACGACAAAAGTGTATATATTATAGGAAATAAAAAGATCTACTACTTTTATTTAAAGCATTTTTCACTAAAGAACCTAGTTTAGCGTGAAAGAGTGATTTTCCGTATTTCTAAGCCAAACTTAAGTTCGATTTTCATTTTGCGTCTTTCACTCATGATTAAAATAAGGTTATGTTTTTGAGGTTAGTTTTTGTTTATTTCTAAAGTTTTATTACTAATGTTAAGTTTATTGTTAATTATTTGCACTGGCAAGAGAAAGTTGTGTGAGTGTTTCACAACAGATTTTTGTGGTAATAGTTTAAAAAATCTGGCGTGAAACACTCACACAACTTTCTCTTGCCAATGCAAATAATTAACAATAAACCTAACATTAGTAATAAAACATAAGAAATAAACAAAAAACTAACCTCAATAAACATAACCTAATTTTAATCATGAGTGAAAGACGCAAAATGAAAATCAACCTCAGTTTGGCTTAGAAATACGGAAAATCACTCTTTCTCTCTAAACTAGGCTCTGTAGAGAAAAATGCTCTAAATAAAAGTTGTAGATCTTTTAATTTCCTATAAATTTTATTATATACACTTTTGTCGTAAAATGCATACTAAGGCCGAAATGTTAAAAAAATCGATTTTTCTCACGTTTTCGTGAGAAAAAATCAGACAATCGCAAATTACCGCTAAACTAAGCGTTATACAAAAAAATGTTTGAAATAAAAGTTGTAGGTTTTAAAATTCTCTACAACTTTTATTATATAAATGTTTGCTTTAAATTGCATATTAAAGCCGTAATCTTAAAAAAAACTATGTTTTTACGTGAAAACCGCCTCACCCAGTATTTCAGCAAACATGACGCCTACCCTATCTTGTAGAGAATAAAAAATTGAGTAAACAAGGCGATTTAAAAAAAAATCGTAGGACTAGTTTTTGAGAAAACCGCAAAAAAGTGAAAAATGACACGAATAAACTACTACTTCCGTTTGACCGATTTTGATGAAAATGTTTGTGTCGGGTCCGGTAGTGGTATGTAACTTAAGTTTTAAGTTTCAAGTTCGTACGATGTTCCTTTCTTGAGATATTTTGTGTACACACACACACACACACACACACACACACACACACACACACACACACACACACACACACACACACACACAGACAGACACACACACAGACCAATCGCTAAAAACATTTTTTTTGGGTTCAGGGGGTCTGAAAACGTGTAGATCCGGTGAAAACTCGATTTCGAAAAATCAACATGAAAACAATACTTTCCTTCCTATATATTCATTCATATAGGCAAGAGAAAGTAAAAGTTAGTGAAATAACTGTTTTTATATAAATATTGGCTATGGTTTTTTACCCATAGTTTGATATATTAATTTCCACCGCCTCGATTATTGGTATGAATATGGTGATAAGAATGAATAATCTTAAAATGTTAAGATTAAAATTGTACTCTTTATTTTTATAAATAAAGTATAATGATGATTTTTTTGTCAGTAAATTTAGATCTAGAGTAACTGGTAACTTTGGAAATATTTGAAGGTTATTTTCTAAGATAGGTTAATTAATAAAAAAATAAATTTCTTTGAAAATTTCCGCTTTGAGGTTACTAACCATTATTAACCTAATATGATTTATGTATTTTTATTATAAAAAAAATGTTCCTGCCGTGACCAGGATTCGAACCTGGGTTGTTGCGGCCACAACGCAAAGTACTAACCACTATACGATCACGGCTACCGAGGAACTGTGAAATAGATTTATAAAAGAAAGTATAATACACCTTTCTCTGGAAAAATTAGACAACCGTGTTATAATAATGTTAATCGATAAAGGTAACGGGTGTTTCAAAAATTTCGCAACCACAACATTAAGATGGTAGAAGTAACATTTAAGTTAATTTCATGTCTCGTTACATTCCAATTGAAGGGTGCAGGGGAAAAACCAACTAAGTCACAAAACAGGAATTTTGCGGGAGGGCAAAAACAAAGTTTAAAACGATCTGAGAGAAAGAGAAATTTAGAAATTAGAAGGCCAGCGCCTATGTCGCTGGCATTGGACTCAGTTAGTTATTCCCCTGATCCGAATGGACTGAGTGCTGCAATATTTCAAATGGCTATATCTTGTGATTAAATTAGTTTTTCCCCTGTAGCTTTCAGCACGTGAAAATATTTACCAAAGAGTATCAAATGGCATATTAATCTAAGTTTCGAATTTTTTGGACTAAGTTGCTTTTTCCCCTGTACCCTTCAATTGGCAACACTATTTTCAAGGTTAAGAGGCTTTTTTAAAAAATTAATGTCGTCTTGGGCACCAGTGCTATTCTAATATCCATTCACCTCTAATGTGTCAACGATGTTTTTATGCAACAAATTTTATTTTGAGAATTATTTTGCTTTATTAGGTAATTAATTTTACTAACGAGTAGAAGACGAGTTTTAGCAATTGACCAATTTAACAACAATTAGCAATTAGCAATAAGCAATTTAGCATTTACTAATTCTACGGTTCCAAAAAGTCTGTTCGTTAAATAAATTTCGTGAGACTGAAAGTAGGCTACACAAGACTGCAAAAGCACAGGTAAACCAACAGTGTTAACCAGGCAATTGTTATTCGGTGTGTTAGTCAGTGTACATAAAAAAATGTAAAGTAAGGGAACTGTAATCAATGGAAGCCCCTTAAATAATGATCTGCATTCCTTCCTTGTACATCTTTGAAGTGATATGTACGTAAAGCAAAATACCTTTTTACAAAATTTTAAAATGTACACAGCCATTACATAAGAAACAGAATTGATTACTTTGTCTCTAATCAAAACACTAACCTTTTTAAACAAAAACCTATTTATGGTGGTAGAAAATACATCTATATTTTACCACAAGCTTTAAAAAGTTGTGATATTTTGAGTTTGTTTGAAAAATAAGCTAAAAAAATACTTGAAGTTAAGCTTGGATTATTTTTTTCTCTTCAATTAACTATTCATAGACTATATTAATAAAAATTGACTTACTGCCAAAATTAACTAGCGATAGGAATATAATTTTGTATGAGATCGTGGAATAAAATAATCGTATGAAAGAGGTATACCACAATCTTATTTTTAATGACATTAGAAATGAATAGATAATTACTTCCTTTTAAAATTGTTATGTAGACGCATTCATTGTGTCTTAAATAAACAAGCATAATAGGTCTATTATCAATCAGAAACAGGTTGCTGAAAATTTTATCAGAAGACAGTACGCCCCACGCCAGGTAAGCTACTGTCTGTCTAAAACTTGATAGCCTCCCGCAGAGAGGAGCAGAATCGGCCCGTTACCAGCCTTCTCAATACAATTTATCATGTACCAATTCCAGTGTACTATTTAGTAGTAGCACATAATGAAATGTTATTGAGACGGCTAGTAGCAGACCGATTCTGCTCCTCTCTGCAGGAGGCCATCAATTATAGACAGACAGTAGGCTAGGCGTCCGGCACCGTGTAGCAACGTGTAACGGATTTACCACCCACCGCAAGGTCTACAGTTTAAAAGATTAATTCCAAAAGACTCAGCTGTCGCTGAATTAAATGAATAATTGATTTATGTTACTGAATCTACTGCGAATCCAACGGTGCCGGTCGCGAATTCAGAAATTAACCGGTTGGCGAGATAAGAAAGGGGGTTGCAAAAAGCGCAGAAAATAAAGAAATAAAAAAGCTATGGTCATTAGATTAAGTAGACACAATAGAAACACTCTAATCTATACTATGACGAAATTTCACTAAAATCGGATAAGTATGTACGAAGTTATAGGCCAATAAGTTTGCAAAATCAGTAAAATGTCTCAAAAACGGGTAATTCTTTGTTCTAATGTCAATATCACTTTAAAAACAAAATAAGTAAAAATTTCAAGTTTTCACCGTTCGATGTAGAATTAAACAGGCATTAATTTGACATATATTACGTTAAAATTTATGCATATTGTTTAACAATTGAGCTTCAAACTCAGGTTCCTATTACTTTTGACACGGACATTAGTAGCGCTAATAAGTTAATGGTAATTAATGAATTTAACATGTTGTTTAGGTCATCAGCCGAAAGACTGGTTTAAACCTTTAGAGGTTTTACTAAGTAAAACAAGGAGTCAGGTGGTTTACCATTACCTTCCTCACTGAGTTGAAAGAGTATGCTTATCAGAATGCCGGGCCCTCTGAAAAGCACATATATTCCACTCTGCAAATTACATCTTCACTTCATTCACCACAGTGTCTGGCTGTACAACGAAATTCATTACTTTCAGAGGAGATAACTCTGATTAGTGTCTTTTACACCTCTACCTCTTCTGTTCTTAAATGATTCAGTCATCTAATTGGCTGACCATGTGATAGGAAACAGAACTATTTATTTTGGCCCTGCAACGAACAGATTGAGTGTTAATAATTTAACACTCCACCTGTCTGTTATGGGCAGGAATTTAACGTATTGTTAAAATTTAGGCTTATGAATTTTATCTTGATATTCCCTGTACTCCCTCTTGGAGACTCCTGGATGCAGTTAAAAAAATATCATTGATCAACCTCTTATAAAAATTTTCTCCTTCCTTATTATTCTGACAATACTCTCGTTTGTGATTTTGAGGTTAGAGAATTAGTGGTGAGTAAATCAATCAGGCAGTGACACTTTTATATTTTTATACACTGGTACTTCTATACTACTATTATAAAGACATAGCGTACTTTTTTGTGTAAGCTAATTTCCAAAACTACTGGCGGATTTTCATGAAATTTTGACAGCATATTCGTGTTAATATTCATAGCAACATTTTATTTTAAAATTTATAAAGATGATAACCCTAAGAGTCCTAATGATGATTTTTATAAATGTGTGTATGTGTGTGTGTGTGTGTGTGTGTGTGTGTGTGTGTGTGTGTGTGCACATGTGAGAACGTATTGCTGCTGGAAGTAGATGAAGGGCTTGATGATGGTAAGAGACATACGCGGGGGAAATTACTAAAACGTCGTTGTGTGTGTATGTGTGTGTGTAATGCTGAAGACAGTGCATGCCTATAAAGAAAGACGTTCGCAGAAAATTTATCAAAACGGTGTATGTGTGCGCGTGCGTTGGAGTATACAGTCGATCTAGCACCTACACAGTTTTTGTTACATATTTATTTTTTTTGAAAATTGATTACTCATGTTTCGCGTGCGAAGCCGCGCGGGGCATGCTAATCTTTAAATAAAAGTGGATATATCCATATACCAATATGATAGAGAGATACCAAAAACAAACGAATATAGATTATTATTCCTTTGGTAAAGTTAATCTCCATTTAAAGCGATTTAACACTGTTAGATTTTAACACTAAAATATTTTCCCAAATAGGATTGCTCATATCAAAGGAGGAGAGAGTACGGTGAGGTAAAGTGAGAGAGTTATCTCTCCCCCAGTTTATACAGGGTGAGAGAATAAATGTGTGTACAAACGCGGACAGTGGGTTGATAGTTAAAGAGCCAAAGGGTTTGCCGGGGGAGTAGAAACGTTGCAGTGTTGGGTTATCAGCCACCGCTGGATTTTGTCCCCATAAAATGCCAATATTAGAGATAGATACTAACTGGCCTACAGTTTGTAACCCCTCCCCACCCCCTTATCCGAAATGTGTGCAAAACCACCAACACGATGACCTAAACAAAAGTAAGATAATATATTTTATTATATAAATGTAAATTATGTACCATTTATTCATGTTTTTTTTATTTAGCGGCTGCAACATTTATTTATATATTCTTCGTTACAATGTATTTAAATACAGTCGTTATTCTTTTTTACTTTCTCTTGCCTATATGAATATATAGGAAGGAAAGTATTGTTTTCATGTCGATTTTTCGAAATCGAGTTTTCACCGGATCTATACGTTTTCAGACCCCCTGAACCCAAAAAACATGTTTTTAGCGATTGGTCTGTGTGTGTGTCTGTGTGTGTGCGTGTGTGTGTGTCTGTGTGTGTGTGTGTGTGTCTGTGTGTGAACAGAATATCTCAAGAACGGAACATCGTACGAACTTGAAACTTGAAACTTAAGTTACATACCACTACCGGACGCGACACGAACATTTTCATCAAAATCGGTCAACCGGAAGTAGTAGTTTATTCGTATAATTTTTCAGTTTTTTGCGATTTTCTCAAAAACTGGTCCTACGATTTTTTTTAAAATCGCCTATTTTACTCAATTTTTTATTCTCTACAAGATAGGGTAGGCGCCATGTTTGCTGAAATTCTCGGTGAGGCTGTTTTCACGTAAAAACGTTGTTTTTTTAAGATTACGGCTTTAATATAAATTTTAGCGCAAAAACTTATATAATAAAAGTTGTAGAGAATTTAAAAACCTACAACTTTTGTTTCAAACATTTGTTTGTATAACGCTTAGTTTAGCGGTAATTTACAATTTTCTGTTTTTTTTCTCACGAAAACGTGAGAAAAATCGATTTTTTTAACATTTCGGTCTTAGTATGCATTTTACGACAAAAGTGTATATAATAAAAGTTATAGAAAATTAAAAGATCTACAACTTTTGTTTAGAGCATTTTTCTCTACAGAGCCTAGTTTAGCGTGAAAGCGTGATTTTCCGTATTTTTAAGCCAAACTGAGTTCGATTGTCATTTTGCGTCATTCACTCGTGATTAAAATAAGGTTATGTTTTTGAGGTTAGTTTTTGTTTATTTCTAATATTTTATTAATAATGTTAGGTTTATTATTAATCATTTGCATTGGCAAGAGAAAGTTGTGTGAGTGTTTCACACCAGATTTTTACTTTATGGACTAGATAATGTTATTTTCTTTATTAAACATTATTTTTCCTTTGTTTACACCACTACATTTATGATAGATATATAATGAACAGCCAAAACAAAACTAATAAAATATAACACTCATCTCAGAGAATTTCATTCGAGATCTTTCATCTCTCTCGGAGACATTCTCAGGAATTAATATTCTAAACACTAAACTCATACAACATTTAAAACAAATATAGTCGAAGACCACGACAAAGTCTAAACTATTACAACAACTATGTCTTTAGTAGATGTTTACTGCTAACGAAAGGGCATAAAATAAGCAGTCGCGTAAATAATTTAGAAATTATAGAAATATGTTTCGATAGTAACAATTTTTGGCAGCTGGAAATCACACCCGCGCACAGGTTAAACCTATGCGAGCATTAGGAAATAAAATGGGATAAGATTCATTGTACTTGTTTTTAGCAGTAATAAATAAACTAAATAAATAAATAAGGATTTCATAAGCACAAAATACAGTGAGTGTCCACTACTTACAGTGTATAATGTATAATGAACCAATAAATAAAGAATTTAGGACTTACGACTCAATTTTAAATTTAGTTATCTTAATTTGGAGAACACTACAGCACAAATATTTGGTATTTCTTATGTGTGAAATATTTACACCACCCAAGGTTAACAGTAAAATAGCTGCAATCACAAAATAAAACGTTTCGTGTGAAAATTTTAGCAATTTTATTATCTTTTCTTATCACATCATCATCTTTCTTATTTTTACTTTCTCTTGCCTATATGAATATATATAGGAAGGAAAGTATTGTTTTCATGTCGATTTTTCGAAATCGAGTTTTCACCGGATCTATACGTTTTTCAGACCCCCTGAAACCAAAAAACATGTTTTTAGCGATTGGTCTGTGTGTGTGTCTGTGTGTGTGTGTGTGTGTGTGTGTCTGTGTGTGAACAGAATATCTCAAGAACGGAACATCGTACGAACTTGAAACTTGAAACTTAAGTTACATGCCACTACCGGACCCGACACGAACATTTTCATCAAAATCGGTCAACCGGAAGTAGTAGTTTATTCGTGTAATTTTTCACTTTTTTGCGATTTTCTCAAAAACTGGTCCTACGAGTTTTTTAAAAATCGCCTGGTTTACTCAATTTTTTATTATCTACAAGATAGGGTAGGCGTCATGTTTGCTGAAATTCTGGGTGAGGCTGTTTTCACGTAAAAACGTTGTTTTTTTAAGATTACAGCTTTAATATGCATTTTAGCGCAAAACTTTATATAATAAAAGTTGTAGAGAATTAAAAATTCTACAACTTTTATTTAAACAATTTTTTGTATAACGCTTAGTTTAGTGGTAATTTGCGATTTTCTGTTTTTTTTCTCACGAAAATGTGTGAAAAATTGATTTTTTTAAGATTTCGGCCTTAGTATGCATTTTACGACAAAAGTGTATATAATTAAATTTATAGAAAATTAAAAGATCTACAACTTTTATTTAAAGCATTTTTCTCTACAGAGCCTAGTTTAGAGAGAAAGAGTGATTTTCCGTATTTCTAAGCCAAACTGAGGTTGATTTTCATTTTGCATCATTCACTCATGATTAAAATAAGGTTATGTTTTTGAGGTTAGTTTTTGTTTATTTCTAATATTTTATTAATAATGTTAGGTTTATTGTTAATTATTTGCATTGACAAGAGAAAGTTGTGTGAGTGTTTCACACCAGATTTTTCTGATTCTTATCTTTTCTTATCAGTTTTGTTTTAGGGGAGACCGGGGCTAGTAGGCGCAGGGGCAAGTAGGTGCACTCGGGACAAATCTGTTGTTTAGATGTTGTCAATCCAGAAACTTAGATCACGGTTCCGGCAGTCACTGTGAGTATTTCATTGTGTTTTGAGCCATTTACGAAAGCGTAACAACTTTTCACATTAATTTTTTTTTGCACAGGTAAGAAAAATGTCGGTTTCTCTGTTATTAATTTTTCATACAAAAGTATGGTTATATAACCCAGTAATATTTGTATCATTAAATTCACCAGTTCTTTGTGGTTTTTACTGTGCCAAGTTTAAGTAAATTGATTGCTTGGTTTTTTAACTACGCCATCCTTTTTTCCAAAACGATGAGTCGGGGTTAGTTGGCGCAACAGTCCCGGGGCAAGTTGGCGCATGCACCAACTTGCCACAGGATAGGTGAAAATTCTTTGGAAGCTAAAAAAAATGCAACAAGGGATAAAATATCTAGGAAGTCGCTTGCCAAAGATAAGAAACGTGTTAAAACTACAGAGAAGAAAGGAAAAGAACACCGTATCCAGTAAGACGAGGACGGCACACTATGTTTGTATTGTCTTTCATGTTACAAACAAAGGAGCAAACCAGGAGAGCCTTAGATAAGGCGCACTTCATGTTGTATGTGGTTGTGGGTTCATGAAGCTGTGCAGGAGAACCAAAAGTTTTTCTTAGGTGTGCTAATTGAGATTCATGTAACGACATTTAATAATTCTATGATTGTAGGTTCCTACAACGGTTTAAAATTTCCTAATGTTTATCACTGTATCCAAAATTAACCCAAATAATATAAAGTAATCTGTTTTTTGTTTTTTTTTAAGTAGTTTTGTAGTTCGTTTGGTTAAAATGAGTAAACCTATTCAACGTCTGATAAGCATTAAAATATAGATTTTTAAAACTGTAGATTACTGGAAAAATTAATTTTGTTTTCATTACCTGTTCTGGTATTCCAGTTTTATATTAGTTTATCAAAAACATTCATTAAAATAATTTGTTTCAGATGTTGTTCTATTTTATTAGCAACGCCACACACCTATATAACTATTTAATGAATGAATAATAACTTGCACCAACTTACCCCAGGTACTGCGCCAACTAACCTCGAAGTTGGGGTAAGTTGGCGCATGGGTTTTAATGACTTTAAATGTTCATAACTCACAAAATATTTAAATTAATAAAATAAAAAATTGAGACTTTAAGGCTAATATGTTAAGGTATGTCATCAGCATAAAACATAATCTAAAATACTTCATAAATAGCTACAAAAAAAAATATATGTAAAAAGTGCGCCAACTAGCCCGGTCTCCCCTATCTCAGGAATTTTTAAAAACCAATTTAAAGGAAAGACATAAATTTTCGAAGGATCAGATAAAGAACATTGCATAACACGGTTGTAGTATTTTTAACAATATTTTATTCTTAATATGCACACATTTTACTTAAAATGATGGGTGTTTAGAGTGTTTTATTAAGAACGCAACCCTATGTTAAAGCCACAATCTACGGCATATTTTTATTTTCCATACTTTACAAATTATTACTTAATCTAAATTATTATTAAAACGGGTTTTTATTAAGAACGAAACCATTTATGTTAAAAGCCACAATCTTTTCCTTGGAAAAAACCATTGCTGACACAATATAACAAAACGACTGCCGTCATCACACTAACGCTCGACTTTTTTTTGTAATCCCTAATTTTTGTACGTTGCAATCTGTTCAATTCAGAACAATAAGCAACCCCATGACCCAATGAGATGAGGATGATGTGTATGACGTGTAAATGATGTGTAGTCTTGTACAGACTCAGATCGACCATTCCTGAGAGAGTATGGTCAAGTAAACCCATAATGCTCGACTGGACATTTTAACTGTCTTAAGAGTTGGTTTTGAGTACACTGTTGCCAACATACTGATTGGGGGACAAATAATTTACGGATGTATTACTTCTATCGTTTTATAATCAGGATTGCATCCTTAATAAAACACCCGTTACATTGACAGGTGTAATTTTTAAATTAAGTAAGAATTCAACTCAGTATTGTTTTTTCTGAAACATTTCCTTACGCAATAGAATTGTTATTCCAATTTATTTATACCTTCTTATTGAGCACTTACAACTCAACTGATACCTTAAGATTTACAGTTAAAATTTTTAAGCTATATTGTTCTAGAGATTTTTTGATGAGAACTTGTTCTGTTTAAAATCAGTTTATTTATTACGTTACTACGTATGTAGTTCGACAGTTGAAAATGGGTGAATAAAGGTTTAGTTGCAAAAGTTTTTTTTGTTTACAATTTGAGCTTTAGACATACACTCAAACAAAATATGTACATAACATACTTCTTTTAAAAAGTGACTAAATAAAAACTACAATATAAATTTTACACCTATGAAGTAATTAATCGTAACTAATGAAATAAATAGGGTCATTAAAAATTGAATTATTAACTATATTATTCTGATAAATGTTTTTTAGGTACTAAATTATTTATGTATCAATTAAAGTCCAGCCTTTCTTACTTTGCTCCTACTGTAAACAAATAATGACGTCACTGAGTATGCGCGTAATATAAAAATGTGTACACGCTGATTAAAAAGTAAAAAAACAAAATACTTTCAAAAGTATTTAAATACAAAATACTTTTAAAAGTATTTTTATAAATGAAATTGTTAGGCCTACATCTTATCATGACTGATGTTTTTAGTACTTTGAGTGCTTGTAATTTAAAACATAGTTAACTTAATAGGAATACTACATCCATAAAGTCGTGGACCCTGGCGTGCACCCTGTAGTAGCTGGCTTTGGTTTTTTGACAGATGGAGCAAACTAAGGACGGCTGAACTTTAGAGACGTATTAACTCTACACAGCTTATGGTTGGAATCCGGAATGCGTACTCACACTATTAAACTGCGCTCCTATACCTAGATAGTAAATTTTTGAGTAATTTCTAACGACTTTATAATAAGTAATAATTAAGTATAGTAAAAATAAAAACGAAAGGTTCCGTTTTTCAGAATGTTTAAGTGCATGAAGAAAAAACTGCCACGATCCAAAGAGAAGAAAAAAAAATCCTAAACTATTTTTGAGTAATCTACTGTAGATTGATTTCTTGGTTAAAAAGTAAGTAAATTAAAAATCTGGTGTGAAACACTCACACAACTTTCTCTTGCCAATGAAAAATGACCATTATAACCTAACATTAGTAGTAAAACATTAGAAATAAACAAAAATCTAACCTCCAAAAAAATAACCTCATTTTAATCATGAGTCGAAGAGGCAAAATGAAAATCGGCCTCAGTTTGGCTTTAAAATACGGAAATCACTCTTTCACGCTAAACTAGGCTCTGTAGAGAAAACCCTCTAAAGAAAAGTATTAGATCTTTTAATTTCCTATAAATTTAATCATATACACTTTTATTGTAAAATGCATACTAAGGCTGAAATCTTAAAAAATCGATTTTTCACACGTTTTCGTGAGAAACCAGAAAATAGCTAATTACCGCCAAAATAAGCGTTATACAATATAATGTTTGAATTAAAGTTGTAGGATTTTAAATTTTCCACAACTTTTATTATACTGTAAACTTATGCGCTAAAATGTATATTAAAGCTGTGATCTTAAAAAAACAATTTTTTTATGTGAAAACAGCCTCACCAAGAATTTGAGCAAACATGGCGCCTACCTTATCTTGTAGAGCATGAAAAATTTAGTAAACCGGGCGATTTTTAATAAAATCTTAGGACCAGTTTTGAGAAAATCGCAAAACAGTGAAAAATTACACGAATGAACTACTACTTCCGGTTGACTGATTTTGATGAAAACGTTCGTGTCGGGTCCGAGAGTAATATCTAACTTAATTTTCAAGTTTGAAGTTCGTACGATGTTCCGTTCTTGAGATATTGTGTTCACTCACATACACACACAAAAACACACGCATACACACACACACAAATCAATTAATAAAAAACATGTTTTCTGGGTTCAGGAGGTCTGAAAACGTGTAGATCCGGTGAAAACTCGATTTCGAACAATCGCCATGAAAACAATACTTTCCTTCCTATATTCATATAGGCAAGAGAAAGTCAAGGGGTTTAGAAAAAACTATTGTATATTTTAAAAGCTTTAGAATATGTTCCAGAGAGATGATTTTCTGGAGCTCTTACATTATGTTCACAGTTCTATTGTTGTGAGGGAAGTTTTTCCGGTATGTACCAAGTCTCACAAAACTTATCTATACTAATACAACCCCATGCAGCAAGGAAACAATCAAAAGAATGTTTACAGACGTTACACAAGTTATATTGACTATGATCCCACGGAGCAATTAAAGTATTCTTTTCATTATTGCAAGTATTGCAACATGTACCACAAGCGTACAAAGCATAACCAATCAACATAAAAATTGTGAAGGGTATTAGAGCAACCACCATTGGTATCGTCATAAGCATGTGCAACCCGCGTTCACGTTTGAAAAATTCCCTTTTACGATTAATTTCTTCTTGTGGCTTATGATGTTTATAATCTCTACTTGTGATTGATTTGAAAATTGGTCTGCTTTCAACACACTCCTGAAACAAGATTAACATAATCAATAAAATAACATAAGCCGCATGGTTAAGCTCAATCACTTCCTGGAAAATTTTCAACCAAGAAAAGTTAACCAATTAAGGGGAGACTGTATAGATATCAGATTAATTAATGTACCATAGCCGAGCGTGTGAGATGGAGATATGTGGCATAACTACGCATGCGCTCAAAGGTCTTTACCGTTGTAATCCAAATCTGAAAACATACTTAAGTTGTACATATATGATAATGAACAGCTAAAACAAAACAATTAAATATAATACTCACTTCAGACTAACACATTTATTCAAGATCTTGCGTCTCTCTCTGAGACAACATCAGGAATTATATACACACACTAAACACACATAACATAAAACATTAAAACAATTATGATTAAAACAATTATTATTATTAACAATTTATTAACCACGCCGCGCGCGGTTTTTCGGCCGAATAACCGCGCGCGGCATGCTTAATGAAATAGAAAATAATTGCCATGGTCTTCGACCACAATTTTTTTTTTTTTTTTTTTATTTTATTTAACGTCGCATCAACTGCAATGGTCATTAGCGACGACGTTGGGGTGGAACTTTATGCGATGTAGGATGAAATTATTTTTTGTAACGTATGAAAATATGCCAAGCCTGAGTGGGATTCGAACCCAGGACCGCATGATGAAAGGCGAGCACGTTACCAACTGCGCCAATGCGGCCGGATCATATAAAAATTCAATTCAAAATTCATATAAAATGATCAAATGTTTGTTTTAATTACTGTTCTAATTGGTTCAATCCGGTTTCATTTTATCCTCGGAGTGGAAATCTGGACGAAATCTTTCGCTAGACTTATCTCGCTAACGAAGCATTTCCAGACATGTTTATATGAACTTTTTGTCTTGTTTTTAGGTCTACCATCACCTGTTAAATTGTTTTCTCTCCTCCCGGTCCACCCTGTATTTATGTCCGTCTTTACTTATTTTTTTTTCTAAACATTTAAAAAAACTATTTAGTTTTAGTTTAGTAGTATAGTAGTATATTCACTTGAGTCACGAGTTAGCCCTTGTTTGCAACGAGGGGGAAAGGGGGAAAAGCATCAGTGCGCATGCCCGACTGCTTTCATTTCACTACGACAAACATAACAACTTATACTAGGTATACCTAGAGCATATACAGTATATCGCGGAACCTTTTGTAGGTTAACTGTTAGGTACAGAAATGTCGGTTTCTCGAAAACGTGGTCGAACTATTTACAGTGTCGAACGAAATCTAATATGCAATGTAATAATCTGTTATGAAGTTGAAGCTAAACAAAAATGCTTATCGGTGCCTCTTAACAAGAGCCGTGAGCGAGCGGCTAACTACTGTGATGTTTCTCTTTCCACAATTCGAAAAATAAAGAAGGAAATTAAGGACGTGAAGAAGCTATTCTTTAACAGTTTTGTTGACACCTGGTAAAAAAAGAACGGTTAGATAGATACTAGAGAGACTGATAATCTAAACCCCGGTAACAGCAATAGTAAAGAAGGAGATTCATTCGTCATTACAGTAAATCAAACATTTCTAGTCATTTAATTATGCTATAGGCAATATTACAGGTTATATTTTATTTCTTATAAGTTGTATGAAGAAAACGTTTTCTCGGAATAAACCACAGCTTACAAATAGTATGTAGAAACTTCACGGTAGTGAAATGTACGAGTAGTGTTTCACTGTTGAGGTTGGCAGCACTGCAAATATATCCGTTCCCTTCCTCACAGCCAATACATACGCAAAACGCAATCTCGTGACTTCAGTATCTATACTATTAGTTTTTTTTTATTAAAAGATTTCTAATAACTAATGAAAACTATTTTTTTTAACTTAACAATACTTATTTATACGTAATATGCTAATTATTAACTAATTCATGTTAATGGTTAACTTATATAAAACCTAAATAATTATACGCTTAACATTTAGCGTCAAAACATTTCGTTCAGTGTTTACTTATATTAAAAAAATATATATCATTATATTGACCTCGAAAACAAAAGTTTTTTAATTACTTGTTATTTGATCTAAAAATTTAGAATTAACCTATTTTAATACTTTTTTATTATTATTTTGTTTTAATTATTCATTACTTAGGCCCAATAGGTGTTTAAATCGTCGCTACAATAATTGTGCGTTAAAACAATTAAGGATTTTCTATATATTTATCGATATTTTTTCTAGATCCAACTAAATTTATTTTAATAAAGACACTAATATATTTTATATGTTAAAATGAATTATTTCTTTCGCTTTCGTCTCACGTTTGAAATTTAAAATACTACAAATTTTATCATTACCTTTTATCCAATCCTAAATGGAAAACAGCACCTGTTACCACTAATCAAACACAAGTATAAAGATAGACTGACGATTTTCTTTTTTCACACACATCCGATTGCGACGCTTGTTACGGGCGTAAAGTAGGAAGTGAAAACCAATCACACTAGCCGTTTTGAAAACCGTGGACGAACTGGTAAAACAAACGCGTTAATTGGCCGCAGAAAGCGCTGAAGAAGCCGATGGTCAAAAAGTACGTAGAGCTGGAACAGAAAAATGTTTTCAGGGTCCGGAATTGCAAGGTAAAGGTATTTTCTTAACAGTGAAAACTGAAAATAGGCCCTTTAGGCAATTTATTTCCCACGAAAAAGCACGATGTACAAACATCCGACACCATGAAATATAACCAACTTGAATTAACTGAATAGGCTAAACGTGATTTCTTTATGAAATAATAAAAATTATTGAAAATAATTATGTTATGTAAAACAACAAAGTTTTGAAAATAAAATAGCGTTTTTGTTCATTATCGTATGAAGAAAAAAACACCATTTTAATTTAATTTAATTAGACCAAATTTGATCAACTCCAAGGGTCTACGGAGAATAGAAAACAAACATTACCAACAAAAGTCGAAATTTGGAATTGTAAAGAGTAAAACTTTATACTTCTTCATTAAAAAAAACCATACTTTCAGAAACTGCCATTTTAATTTAGAAACAAAATGGAAATTGTATTATGAACAAAACTGCAGTTAACTTATTTGCGAAACAATTATTCAAACAATAAATACAAGAAAATCTACAAAGCAACAAAAGTTACTGGGTAACAAAATTACAAACACTAACACTTTGTGATGAATTTATTAATTTACAAAATCCAAAATGGTCTAATAGAAGTTCCCGCTTTTCTTGCACAAAATAAAACGACAATTTCAGGTTCTTTTAAAAACCTGTTTGGTAATAAATTGTAAAACATTTCCTTTAACCATAAATGACAATTATTTATTGCAACAATCGCATCGGTTATTGCATTTTAAATTATTTAGACCAAGTAGAATTAAAAGTTTTATAACAACTACAAATTACATTAATCTTAATTAAAAATTAAATGAATAAAACTTCAAAAAAACTATATATTCGATAATTTCTTTAAATCGAACGTTTGCGAAACACGACTACACTCCGATGCTACTATCGTTCTCTCATGGCTCAAAACGCCTCCGCACTTATTAAAAATTTACATCTCCAATCGAGTTTTGCGCATCCTTCAGCAAACCACCGTGGAAATGTGGTCTCACATCCCAACTAGTGAAAACGCCGCTGACATCGCTTCTCGAGGCTGCGCTCCGGACTGTCTTCTAAACAGCGACATCTGGTGGCACGGACCTTCTCGATATCTTACCATCGCATCCGCCTGGCCTGCCGTCAGCACGCCTCAGCTTCCGAACGATCAGCTCGACTTACGTCCAACGCAAATCACGCTCGTCGCCAATTTAAAAGCCGAATTGGACGACCAACTACTAACGAGGTTTTCCAACTACAACCGAATGCTTCGAGTCATCGCCTACATGTATCGCTTCTTCAAACGTCTTCAAAGCAAAACGAACGAATTCGCATCGTTTCTCACCGCATCTGAGTTAAATCACGCTAGAATAGTCTGCATTAAACTCACTCAAGCAACGCACTTCTCGTCGCAACTAGCCGCTTGCGCCAAGGGTAAACCATTGGAATCATCCTTCGCCTCGCTCAAACCGTTCATAGACCAAGACGGAGCCCTCAGGGTGGGCGGTCGTCTATCTAACGCCAACGTCAACTTCAATCATCAGCATCCGTACTTGCTGCCCAAGCATTATCACCTCACACACTTGGTTTGTGATTATTATCATCACATTTCTTTACATACCGGACCTCAAACAACGCAATCTCTCGTAACGCAGCAATTCTGGATTTTCTCCGCTCGCAGTGTCATCAGACAGCGCATACGCCACTGCACCCGCTGCATTCGATTCAGCAAAACGACCATTCAACCGATTATGGCCGATCTTCCGTCATCCAGAGTTACTCCTTCTCGTCCGTTTCACTCGGTCGGCATCGACTACGCTGGTCCGTTCACAGTTAAGGTAAACTCACTCAGAAAATCCCCAACAACCAAGGGATACTTATGTTTGTTCGTCTGCATGTGCACCAAAGCTGTCCATCTGGAGTTCGTCTCAGATCTCAGCACGAACGCCTTTCTCGCTGCCTTCGATCGCTTCACTTCACGCCGTGGACTTCCCACACAGGTCTTCTCCGACAACGGAACCAATTTCGTCGGAGCCAAGAACGCCTTTCGTGACATCTACAACACAATCAAAACGTCTTCCTCGCAAATTGGCGCCAGTTTAGCCGCCAAAAACATCGAGTGGTATCTTAACCCACCTTCTGCGCCTAACTTTGGCGGTCTGTGGGAAGCAGCCGTCAAATCCGCCAAACATTGTTTGCATCGTCTTCTTCGTCAAACAATTCTTACCTACGAAGGATACGCCACGCTCTTCGCTCGCATCGAAGCCGTACTCAACAGCAGACCACTGCTGGATTTGTCTCCAGATCCGTCCGAACTCGAAAACTTTTTAACGCCTGGTCATTTTCTCATCGGAGCTCCTCTTTTGCAACCGCCTGAGAAACCTATCGCTGAAAATACATCGCTCACATCCAAATGGTTGCTTTTAAAAAACTTAACTCAATCATTCTAGAAATCCTGGTCTCGTAATTATTTGCACACTCAGATACAACGCCACAAATGGACCAAAGTCGGCCAAAATGTCGCCGTAGGTCAAATTGTAATCGCTCGTCAAGTGGACACCTTGCCATCCCAATGGCCTTTAGGTGTAATCACTAAATTGTTTCCTGGTCGTGACAATGTCGTGCGCGTCGTAGAACTTAAAACCCCTCATGGTAACTACATGCGCCCCGTATCATCGCTCATTCTTCTTCCAACGCACTAACTCGCCTTCTTTCGTCCTGGGACGACGTTAAACTCACCCCGCAGGACCTTCGCCTCCTGCGCTGTTTTTCTGTGCCTTGCCGGTCTTCTTGTCCGCAACGTTCAATCTTGTAGCGCACGTAATACTCGTACATCCTCTTGCCTTGTCTAATGGCAACTCAACGTTTTCTCAACGCCTTCGTCGCCGCTCAACGTCTTCTACCACTCTTCTTCTTGTTGGGCGCACACGATGCTGCGCTCGCTTCTCAACGCCTCCGGCAGCTGTTGCTCGTCCGGATCAACGCCTCAACGGAGTCTTCCATGCCTTCTCTTGGGTGGATTCTCGTCTCATCTCGTCAACGCTCAAGGCCTCAAGCTGCCTTCGCCATGGATCAGTCTGTGAATTGATTTATATTCGTCTCGTCTCATCTCGTCAACGCTCAGGACCTCAAGCTGCCTTCGCCATGGATCAGTCTGTGAATTGATTCATATCCGTCTCGTCTCGTCTCGTCTCATCTCTTCAACGTTCAGGGCTGTACGTAGCCTCCCACTCTGATTTGCTTGGAGCAATCAGAAACGTCTCGTTTCGCATCGTCGTCTTCTGCACTCTTTTCAACGTTTCACTTGAAGTTCTTCCTGTTTGAAGACTTCGAGTCTCTCTTCGCCTCCGCCGTTTTTCCGTCGTGACTGCTTTCAAGCCCTCGCTTGTGAGCACAGCAAAATTTCCGTTTTCTCGTGGGGCTCCCGTGTGAGTCCGCTCAAGATGTTCCTCTCTTCTGGGCCGCTTCAGTCCGCGCACTGGAGACGCCACCTCAAGATGTTCCGTTCTGAGCTTCTCATCGTCACCTCGTCTTCGCTTCTGCTTCTTCAGCTTCGTCTACGATCTCTACGTCTTGTCATCGCTCTCCCGCCTTTGGTGGGCGGAGATCTCTTCGATCGTCCGTTGTTTACTTTCGTCTTCTCGTCTTGCTTAAAAATCCTTTCCGCATTTTTAGGTGGGCGGGATGTTCAGTATTACAATAAGTTCAAATACCCCGCGCCGTCGAATATTCTAGAAAAAGATTCTCCCGCTCGATTAAATCCTTAATATTGATTCTGTATTGATCGCTGTACTAATTAGCTCAGCGCATGTGCGATTCCTGGCCACGTGCCGCTCTTCGCCAATAGCAAAATTCTATTAATTTCGTGCTCGCGCCATTGTTCCTTCTACCAGAATCCTTCTCACTGCAAGTTGCGCATTCATTCTGATCGGACGTGTATCGTTTCCTATCTTGGGGACGCCATGCCACGAGGCGTCAGTAACGCATAACGCCAGTCGCATTTCTCAAAGACCAAAGTGTTGTCGCCGTATAGAAATATGCTTATTCGGCCCCAATTAACGTGCAATTCGAAGCAACGTGCTTATTGCAATTAGCTATTCAAATTCATTTAACGGGCGTATATTCGATTAACGATCTTAACCATTCATGTGTGAACTTGTAGCGATATTCTACATTTTCCTAACGTGCCTTCCCTAGACTCTATCAATGTTAAAACTATTCGAACGATTTCAGTGCTAAAGTGATTTGTGTAAACTCTTATGTGTGACTATTCAAGCAGGCTTGCAGCCGTATTAAGTGTCAATTTCATCAGTGTGTGTAATAACGAATTCAGCAGCAATCTACGCACTCAAAACTTGTAAGTACCGAGTTAATACATGATAGAGTTTTCTTCCTTCTTATATTTTGTGTATTTAAACATCCTTACCATTGTACCTATAAATAACGAGCTAAGCTATACGCCTAATGTGCGCGTCGAAGCCACATCGCGCCTTTATGTGTACAAGCTGTATTCGATCCAGCTAATTAACGTAATCAAACCCCAGGGATACGGGAGTTGTACTACCATTCAGGTGCTGTATCCCACAGTCATTTGTATGATCGTATGTATAATGTACGAGTATTTTGGAAAAAACCCATAATATGGTGCACTCAGTACTGAATTTCTTAGGAATTTCCACGGTCTTACAGAGATTCCGGGATTTACGCGTCGTAAAAAAATTACCGGGATTTTGTGGTAATATCTGAAAGTAAGTTCGGCACATGCGTGCGCGCGCGTTTACACACCTATATAATATACATACATACTTATATATATATATATATATATATATATATATATATATATATATATGGGCATTCATAGGTACAAATGTACTATGTAATACTGTGTATTCCGATTAACCGGGATTTCGATTTTCCGGGGTGGGTGCAGCCGTAGGTCAGCTCGGAAAATCGAGGTTCGACTGTATAACGCAAAAATAGAATAACTGGTAAAGAAATAACAAATAAAAGGACAAGGTTGCCAGTGAGGATATAATAGAATCAAACTCATTGTAGGCAACAATAGCTGCCTTTCGGACAGAAACTGCACCCGTCAAAACCGACATAATGGTCATTGTCATGGTGTAACTATCATTCGTATTTCATTTTGAATCAAGCTTCTACACGCCAACAATTCAACGTTTAATATCTGAGACGCTCATTATTACTCCAAAGGAGAAACTAATAATTCATGTTTCAATAGAGAGAATATCCAATAATTTTTAATATATACGTTTTAAAGAATAGCAGTATTTGACACATCAACTTTGTAAATTTTATGGTACATTTAAAATTCAAAAACATGTCATTAACATATTCTTCGCTACACCATCGTAGGTACAAATATATATGTAATAAAATTTTAATTAGCATAATTGGCGTATATGATAATTATACCCATCGTAACATAACTAACAAAATAAAAAAATATATTATCCTACTTAAACGTTGATCGAGTATATTATAGAGAGAAAAACAACCGTATTTAATAATTTATATGCTGTATACCAAGTAAGAAAATAAAGTTAATTTTTATAAGAATGAATTTTATAACCGGTCATCTGCCGAGTTAGGTTTCTCATATCTATAAATAAAAAGTCTCAAAACGAAAACTAATATTCTCAGATAAATTCCATCTACTCACTATCTGATTGAAGGCCTGTTGAAATCGCCATCCAAAAAATTCAATGAACTCAATTACAAAATTCAAATTTTTAAACATTCTTAATTAAAATCACTATATTGTTAAAAAATGATAATTGTGGGAATGTGAACGAGGCTTATGATTAAGCATTGACGTGTTAGTTATTGACGAATGGTCGGTCTCTCGTTGTCTTCCTAGAATAGATAAGATTATTTAAACCCTATAGACTAGAAAATGAAAACAATGACAATAATGTAAAGGTTTTCCGTGGTATGCTACTAGCAGTTCATGTAAAAAACCGATGCGTTTACCATGCATATTTATTTTGGTAGCCTTAAAAACAGTCGCTATAGTAATCCCAGCCTGTTAAGGGGAGACTGTACTTTGTATCCCGCCAACGTTAAATTTGCAATTTTTAGTTACAATTTTCATAGGATTGGTTAAAGATAAGAAAATTAAACTTTACACACTTATAGTTGTTGGAAATCTCTTGCTACTGGCATTTTTTCAATTTAATCTGTAGGACCTTAAAATTAAAAACAAAATAACATAACATAGAATTTTTACAAATTTCTTTCTACGTGTTTTTGCATCTTTGTAATTTAAGAGCATTTGAGGAAGTCGTAAAAATGCCAGTGTATGTCCATGTACAAGGAAAATAACTGGTAAACATTTCTACATGGTAGGTTTAATGGTTTCCGAAAAAAATGTACCTAAATGTTAAAAATTTAAATTTCCAGGAACAAACAAAAAACAAAAAGCCACAAATCAAAAACAAAATGTACACAAACATGTAAATTTCCCATCAACAGTTGGGTAGAGAGCCAACAGTTTTGAGAATATTAAAAACAGTAATGCAGATATTTTAAAAATACTGAAATTCCCTTTACACTAAAAAGAGGAGTATAAAATTACGAAAAATATTCGTTCTTGGTAACATGATAATTTTTCTGTGTAAACCTGCCAAATACTTAATTTTTTTATTAAAATAATTTGTTACGTAATTTAATGTTTTTCTGGTAGTTCTAGTCTGAAGTACTGAAAAACATAAAAAACCGAAATTCAAAAATTTTAGTCAAAATCATAGTACAGTCTCACCTTAAGATATCATCCAAAATGATTTATTAGGAGAGCGACTCGAACATTCTTTTACACCCTTCAGAACTTCCAAGGGTATCACAGATGGCCAAGACTTTGCTTTTTCGTTCTTTTACTTCACATGAATCAGAAACATACTCAAAACTGTATCCTTATTCGAAGGAGTAGAATTGAGAAATGTTAACTGCAACTTGTCTATTATTCGTTCATGAGATTTATATGCGAAATAATTCTCAGGATTGAACACACTTTCGTGTTTCAAGAAACGACATCGTCCACACAGTAGAGACGAATAGAAACTAGAGCAGTACTAGTGCTCAAGAACTAAATTTTAATTCTTATAAAATCTTAACATTAAATACGGTGTTGCCGACAGTCATGTTAAATGACGTGAAATTTATAAATACTTTACCTCTACCTTCTTAAAGTTACGATTGCTTCGTTTTTGGAACACCCGATACTGTTAATTTGAGGTAACAATAGGCGTCTCTACAGATGGTCAAGCACTGCCAAATGAGATGATTGAGAGTGATTCCGATTTGTGCTCAGATAAACTTTGGATAATGTATAGTGAAGGAGAGAGATCGATGGTGTTGGATATGTGTGAAGCGTTTAACATAAATGTGTGTGCTAAATAGATCGATATTGAGAATTGAGGGGTACGAAAAAGAGACTGCTGTACGACAAAGTTGTTCATTGTCACCACTACTTTTTAACTTGTACTCGTAAATAAAAGAGGCTATAACTGAAGTGAAGGAAAAATTTGACGCAGGAATAAAAATTCAAGGAGAAACAAAAAAATTCTGAGATTCGCCGATGATATAGTAGTATTAGCCGAGACAAAGAAAGAACTAGAGGATGTCTTAAATGGAATGGATGAGATCTTGAGCAAGGATTACTTCATGAAAATTAATGAGAACAAAACGAAAGTGTTGTGCAGCAGCAAGAGTGGTTTAGAAGAAATGGGAAATGTAAAAGTAGGCAACGAGAACATACAGGAAGTTGGGGAATTCTGCTATCGAAGAGAGTAAAATAACAAAGGATGGTAGAAGCACAAGTGATATCAAAAATGGAATTGCTCAAGCTAGAAAAGCCTTTGAAATGAAAAACAGCTTACTGACTACAAACATTGATTTACAGATTAGGGAAATTTTTTTAAAACATGTTTGGAGTGTAGCATTATATAGGAGTGAAACGTGGGTAATAGGGGCTGTAGAAATGAAGAGGATAGAAGCTTTTGAAATGTGTTGTTACAGCAAAATGTTAAAGATTAGGTGGGTGGACAAAATAAGTAAGTAAGAGGTTCTTAGGCAAGTGGACGAAAAAAGAAGTATATGGAAGCATCTTACCAGAAGAAGGGATAGGCTAGTAGGGATCGGTTTGTTACATGAACTGCTAGTAGCAGACCACTGAAAACATTTACATTATTGTCATTGTTTTCATTTTCTAGTCTATAGGGTTAAAATCAATCAGTCTATAGGGTTAAAATCAATCTGTTAGTCGCACGGCTAAAATAAATAGTTCTTTTTTTTATCACATGATTAGCCAATTAAATGACTGAATCATTTAAGAACAGAAGAGGTAGAGGTGTAAAAGACATTAATCAGAGTTGTCTCCTCTGAAAGTAATGAATTTCATTATACAGCCAGACCCTGTGGTGAATGAAGTGACGGTGTCTTTTGCAGTGTGGAAAATATGTGCTTTTTAGAGGGCCCGGCATGCTGATAAGCGTACTTTTCCACTCAGTGAGGAAGGCAATAGTAAACCACCTCACTCCTCGTTTTACTTAGTAAAACCTCTACAGGTTCAAACCAGCCTTTCGGCTGATGACCTTAACAACAACAGAGTTAAAATAATCTTATCTATTCTAGGAAGACAACGAGAGACCGACCATTCGTCAATAACTACCACGTCAATGCTTAATCATAAGCCTCGTTCACATTCCCACAATTATCATTTTTTAACAATATAGTGATTTTAATTAAGAATGTTTAAAAATTTGAATTTTGTAATTGAGTTCATTGAATTTTTTGGATGGCGATTTCAACAGGCCTTCAATCAGATAGTGAGTAGATGGAATTTATCTGAGAATATTAGTTTTCGTTTTGAGACTTTTTATTCATAGATATGAGAAACCTAACTCGGCAGATGACCGGTTATAAAGTTCATTCTTATAAAAATTAACTTTATTTTCTTACTTGGTATACAGCATAAAAATTGTTAAATACGGTTGTTTTTCTCTCTATAATATACTCGATCAACGTTTAAGTAGATATATTTTTTTATTTTGTTGGTTACGTTACGATGGGTGTATACGCCAATTATGCTAATTAAAATTTTGTTACATATAGGCGCTACGATGGTGTAGCGAAGAATATGTTAATGACATGTTTTTGAAACTGAAATGTATAAAGTTGGTGTGTTTAATACTGGTATTCATTAAAACGTATATATTAAAAATTATTGAATATTCTCTTTATTGAAATATGAAATATTAGTTTCTTCTTTGGAGTAATAATGAGCGTCTTAGATATTAAACGTTGAATTGTTGGCGTGTAGAAGCTTGATTCAAAATGAAATACGAATGTTAGTTACACCATGACAATGACCATTATGTCGGTTTTGACGGGTGCAGTTTCTGTCCGAAAAGCAGCTATTGTTGCCTACAATGAGTTTGATTCTATTATATTCTCACTGGCAACCTTGTCCTTTTATTTGTTATTTCTTTACCAGTTATTCTATTTTTGCGTTATACAGTCGAACAACCTCGATTATCCGGGCGGACCTCCAGCTGCAACCACCCCGGAAAATCTAAATCCCGGTTAATCCGAACGCACAATATTATTACATAGTACATTTTTGTACCTATGAATGCCCGTATATATATATATATATATATATATATATATATATATATATATATATATATATATATATATATAAGTATGTACGTATGTATATTATAAAGGTGTGTACACGCGCGCACACGCATGTGCCGAACTTACTTTCAGATATTACTACATAATGCCAGTAATTGTTTTACGACGCGTAAATCCCGGAATCTCTGTAAGACCGTGGAAATTCCCAAGAAATTCAGTACTGAGTGCACCATATTATGGGTTTTTCTAATATACATTTTACATACAAACATACATAATGACCCTTCAAGAAAATCAGGTATACAAGAGTTGCGGCCACGCCTACAATTATGTCTCATCAAAAGACAAAATATATTTTCCCTATCGCGACCGGAAAGTAACTTTTGTTTCGGCGCCGATGCAGGTGTTTCCATTATCACGATCCCGGATTATCATGACCCGGTTAATCCGAATCCCGGATAACTGAGACCCGGATAATCGAAGTTGGACTGTATAAGTTATTTCTGTTTGTTTATCGTTGTCTGGATTATTCTAGTGTACGACGGAACAAAATAATCTCGTTTTCTGCTTACCAATTGATAAATCATTGATATTCCGTGGATTCATTTAGTGTGTTTGCTCTGATATATATATAAACAACATGGCTCTTACGTTTGTTTGTACTGACAGTTTTTGGACACGGTAAAGTGAAAGCGATTGAAGCGTAGTCTATTAGTTTTTGAAACAAGTTCAGTACTAAACGGCCCACGAGTGTAGTAAATTTTTATAATTACAGTAGGGTGTAAACTATTCGTTTGGTTTGAAGAAATTATCGAATATATAGTTTTTGTGAAGTTGTATTCATTTAATTTTTAATTAAGATTAACGTAATTTGTAGTTGCTATAAAATTTTGAATTCTACTTGGTCTAAATAATTTAAAATTTAATCAACCAATGCCATTGGTAAAATAAATAATTGTCATTTATGGTTAAAGAAAATGTTTTATAATTTACGTATTATCAAACAAGTCCTTAAAAGAACCTGTAATTGTCGTTTTATTTTGTGCAAGAAAAGCGGGAACTTCTATTAGGACCATTTTGGATATTGTAAATTAATAAATTCATCACAAAGTGTTAGTGTTTGTAATTTTGTTACCCAGTAACTTTTGTTGTTTTTTAGATTTTCATGTATTTATTGTTTGAATAATTATCGTTTAGCAAATAAGTTAGCAGTTTTGTTCATAATACAATTTCCATTTTGTTTCTAAATTAAAATGGCAGTTTCTGAAAGTATGGTTTTTTTTAATGAAGAAGTGTAAAGTTTTACTCTTTACAATTCCAAATTTCGACATTTGTTGGAAATGTTTGTTTTCTAATCTCCCTAGAACCTTGGAGTTGATCAAATTTGGTCTAATTAAATTCAATTAAAATAGTGTTGTTTTTCTTTATACGATAATGAAAAAAAAAACACTATTTTATTTCAAAAACTTTGTTGTTTTACATAACATAATTATTTTCAATAATTTTTATTATTTCATAAAGAAATCACGTTTAGCCTATTCAGTTAATTCAAGTTGGTTATATTTCATGGTGTCGGATTTTTGTACATCGTGCTTTTTCGTGGGAAATAAATTGCCTAAAGGGCCTATTTTCAGTTCTCACTGTTAAGAAAATACCCTTACCTTACCATTCCGGACCGTCACCTGGGCTCATTTTCTGTTCCAGCTCTACGTACTTTCCGTAGAGGGACCTTCGGCTTCTTCAGCGCTTTGTGCGGCCAATTAACGCGCTTTTATACACCAGTTTGTCGACGGTTTTCAAAACGGCTAGTGTGATTGGTTTTCACTTCCTACTTTACGCCCGTAACAAGCGTCGTGATCGGATGTGTGTGTAAAAAGAAAATTGCAGTCTATCTTTATACCTGTTTTTGATCAGTGGTAACAGGTGCCGTTTTCCATTTTGGATTGGATAAAAGGTAATCATAAAATTTGTAGTATTTTAGATTTTAATCATGAGACGAAACCGAAAGAAATAATTGATTTTAACTTATAAACATGTGTTAATTTTAAAAAAAATAGTTGAATTTAGAAAAAATATAGATAAAATGTAGGATAAAATCTTAAATTGTTTTAACACACAATTATTGTAGCGACGCTAAATTTAAACACATATTGGGTTTAAGTTACGGATCATTAAAACAAAATAATAAAAAAATATCAAAATAGGTTAATTCTAAATTTTTAGATCAAATAACAAGTAATTGAAATAATTTTGTTTTCGAGGTAAAAATAATGATATATTTTTTAAATATAAGTAAACACTGAAAGAAAAATAGTTTTCATAAGTTATTAGAAATCTCTAATAAAAAACATGGTTTTTTTAAATGTTTAGAAAAAAAAGAAAATTAAGTAAAGACGGAAATAAATATATAATTTGTAATCTCGTTTTTTTTAAATAATTGATTATTCTAAAAAGAATTACAAAAATTCTTAGTGTGAAGGAGGTTGAATATTTGTGAAGTGTTTGATCTATATGTGCTACTAAATAGTTTGATGAAGAGCGATAACAAGGGGAAATCCACATTCTTTAGTTGTATATGTAGTTTTGAGATTAATATAATGTGTAATGTGTTTACGATCCTTTTTGAAAAAATATAGTAACGGATTCAAAAGCCAACTGTAACGGGTTTTTTAAATAATTTTCTTACAGTTGTTAAGGTGTTATGTGAAACTAAAGGTAGGAATGAAATGGCTAGCCCCTGCACCGAAGGTTTAAGGCAAAGGTTCTGTAGGGATATTTATAAGAGTCACCTGGAAGTTAAGTGCCTGAGTTTTACACCATCTGTGTAAATGTGGAATGGCCAGTGTAATATATTATTAAGAAAATGTTTGAAGCTTCTGGGGGTTTTTGTACATGAGTGAATATCGAACAGAAACGTGTTAGTTATTTTTTGAGAGAATGAATTTGTTATAACACCTAAGTTTTTTGATATTCAATGACGCATATATAAGTAGCGACAAAACCGTTCATTCTATGACTGAATTTTTTTGGTGGTCATAACGACCATAGGAAAATTGTATCAGCTATTCAATCAAAACTTTTAGAAACAGAACTTTTGTTGTTATTTGACAATATCAGATTTACTTAAACGTTTACACGGAAAGATCAACGTTCATTTTTACTTCTCTTCCCTATATGAATATATAGGAAGGAAAGTATTGTTTTCATGTCGATTTTTCGAAATCAAGTTTTCACCGGATCTATACGTTTTCAGACCCCCTGAACCCAAAAAACGTGTTTTTAGCGATTGGTATGTGTGTGTGTGTGTGTGTGTGTGTGTGTGTGTGTGTGTGTGTGTGTGCGTGTGTGCGTGTGTGTGTGTGTGTGTGCGTATGTGAGAGTGTGTGTGTGTGTGTGTGTGTGTGTGTGTGTGTATATGTGTGTGTGTGGGAGCACCCAAACGAGGAGATTTACGAGTTAACACAGTACCATACGAGGAGGCAAAACAAAACGAGGAGATCTCGTTTTGTACACCCTGTTTTTTTATGTTAGTTAGACGTAAGTCGTCATGATTCGTAAAGATTTTTCATTTTTTTTAATTCTCCTCGTTTTGTATTTTTCTACTTTTTTTTGGTTCTCAGTAAAATCCACCAGGGCTGCGCTGAATTTCATTTGAACACACTTATATTACACACGCGTAAAAACAACCCAAAGTGAGGTCCCTTTAAATATCTCCTCGGTTTAGCTTCTCTCGACGACTACCACTTAAAAATGTTTACGTTCGACTCCCTCTCCTTTTTTACATTGTTGCCAATGTAGTCTATACGTTATGAAGGTCACCTTACATTTTAATCGTAACTTCGCTTCCAGTCATTTGTTTTCTTAATTTAAAGCCCACTGTAATCATCAACTCGGGGCAATGAATCTTCGTATTCGGAACCAAACTTGTCTATTTTCCTCCTGCGCATACTATCAGAAACCCCTTTAGATCTTATAATATGTTAAATTCCGTTATTCTGACTTGACCGTTTATACGATCTCTTAAGTAATACAGAATTTATTTATTAAATGAAAGTGAAATTATAAAAGAAGTAGAGGCATACGGTGTTTTTCTAAATTGCATGATAATTATGGTAAAAATTGAAACTAAATTCTTCACGAAAGAAAATTATAGTAATCCTAAAAATTAATACATCTAAACAAATAGAAAAATTGGGGCTTACAAAAATTAACCCCGTAACAGTGATAAAAATTAAGTATCTAAAAAATGTTATCAAAATAATGAAAGTTTTACAGAGAATTACATTTGTAAATTTATTGACAATATTGTAATAATAATAATAATAATATAATATCAATGAAGGAATAAGTGGAATGCAACATTTAAAAATAAAATAATGTAACCGTCTTAACAACAGTTTATTTTATTACTTAAAAATAATACAATTAAAATTAATTTAATTGATTGCATATTTTAACTTATAAAAATAAGGATTTACCTTGACGAAATATTGCTTAACACGTGACAAAAATACAATATTAAAATATTAGGAGCAAAATGAAAGGTCTTTAAGATTAAAATTTACAAATTCACAAAGATAGTTTTGAATATAAAATTTCAGAAAAAAATTATTGGTAAAACTCCAAAACTCAAAACTCAAACAGTACGCAAGAAATAATAATTTTTCAATTACATAATGTTCTTTTTACCTACATAAAAAATTGATAATCGTAATTCTGTCAGTACACTTAGCTGTTTTGTTTAATTAATCGAAATAAGAAAAAACTTAAATATTAACCTGGCCTGTTCTTTTATTTTTTTGTATTTTGTTATATACTTTCCACTTAATTAACTTCCATGGTTTAGATGAGAGGCATTCACTGTTTTCCAGGCACTGAATGCATTTATCTTTTGAAGGAACAATATTTCGCACTATTTCTTTTTTGAAAAAGTTTTCAACAGCTTTAGTTTGGTTTTCATCCCAGATTTCTCTTTCCACTGGTTTTTTAGCTTTTTTGCATTTAGTTTGCTTTTTCCATTGGTCCCGTTTGTTTTCTACTTCGGCCTCGTCTGAATCAGTGGTATCTTGCATACGAGTATTACGTGTAACATTTCTCCTAATTTTACTTCTTGTTTTTCTTTTTGTCGAAGTTATTTTAACCTGTAAGTCATCTTTATCACCACCATTTTCTTCTTCAGCAGTGTCCTTTTCTTCATCATCACTGTGATCTTCCAGCTGCGGTACAATATCGTCTATGTATAAATTGACTTCATCAAGTGACTTTCCATGTTCAAGTTCGCCTCTTTCAAACTGAATTAATAATTTGCTGACTTTAGCCAGTTGAATTGTTGTATCCGGTAAACGATAATAGTCGCGATGAACGTTAATACTGTGACCGAGATGGTTTGCGTAGTGTTCAAGCTCATTATTTGTTAAATTTAAAATCTGTGATACTGTGGCAATGTGTTTTCTTAAATTGGTAGAAGTTAAATAATTAGAATTTGTAGCGCCACATTTTTGTGCCGCTTCTCTTAATGCGTCACAACCACGAATATGCGAGTCTCCGTTCTGTTTAGGAAACAAGTATTTATTAGTGCCAGGAACGCAGAAATTTTTTCTGTTAATGATTAAGCAATCAATGTTCTTAACCATGGTAGGGGTCAACAACAAAGGTACTCCTCTATCATGTTTCCCTCTTATTGTCAGTAGCGTCATTCTTTTGGTGAGTAATTTTTCACATTTTGACAACGATGCTTCAATTTCACCTTGTTGCTGATGATGAGGTCTTTCTAAATAAGTATTTAACTTGATCTTTTCCACATCACCAACTCGTTTTCTGTTAAATGTCACAACATGAGCGAGAGTAAGAATAAGCATCTCCTTAAAATCCCCTGCGTTTCCTTTTGAATTACTTAACAACTTGTACAGTTCTTCCTGTCTTTCGTTTATATAAAAATTAAATTTCTTTATGTCTTCAGCAACTGGTAGCAGTGATGGTTTATTCCATCGACTTTTATCCAGCATTTTTTTAGCGCGTTGTAATATTCCATGTGACCACTCCAAATCATAAAGTACCATTAAATCATCTACCATTTTTCTTTTTGTTTCATCACCTTCCATAATTGCTTCACACTTTACTATCCGGCACTTTTTTAAAGTGTAACCAATCTTTAATGCTAAAGAAGGTCTTGAACTTTCCTCTCCCAAATTATTCAACCCTCCAATGTCTCTAGCACACTGAATTAGTAACTCAAATTTGGATGGATCAAGTAATTTTCGAAGAGTAATATCATCCTCGAATTTCCGTGCTACTATTACCAATCGTGCTACCTCACGAAGTTTCTGAGAAATGTACGATGAAAGATGATCCTGTCCTTCAAATTATTCGCACAACATAGCACCGTATTTCATTATTAGTTCATCATTTCTTGCTACTAAAGAAATGTGATCATTTTTCATGTTTTTTAAAATTGTTTTCAGTTTTTTAGTAACTACATCTGGATTACTGAGAAGTATTTCACCCACAGTTACAGCATTGTTGCGTTTCTCGTTTATTTTTGGATTTAATTTACACTTCCGGACATGAACTGATATTTTGCTTCTTTTATAAAAACCAAGGCAAAATTCGCTAGGTAAAAATTTTTTGGGACTGCATGAAGAGTCAGGCCTGCGACAAGTTAAAAGCGTTCCTTTCCGTTTTAAGAGAGCGACTTTATTATGAATGAAATTTCCTTTTCTACGGAGAACTGAAATTAATAATCGCCTGTCTGACGAACCTTTCTTTTTCCCAAGAAATTCGTTGACTTCTTTTTCCTCCGAGTGTACACTCTGGAAATGTTCGGGTAATTTTGATATAAGTTTTCCTCAGTACAAACAAGCGTCTTTCTTATCCCAAACTCTACAAAATTTAGAATTTTTTGTTTGTGAAACAACTATTTTTCTAGGAGAATTTTTTTTATTTGTATTTGATTGGATTTGTTCATTGATTTCATCTGAGTCGTAGTTCTGAGACGAAGACGATGCCGTATCTAGAATTGGTGAAAATGACTCCTTATTTGCCTTCTCATTCCTTATAGATGGGATTTTCTCATTTACTGTAACTGTTTCATTATTACTATTCTTTCTTACATCTGTAGGAAACGCTTCCTTTATTTTGCGACCATCTGATGAATCGTCACTGCTACTATAAGGCACCAAACTCGTTGACGAAACATTGAACTTTGGAAAATTTACTGGGGTTCTTCTTTCCTTTTTGTCTAAGTCAATTTCAGTTTGATTTGATGTTGATTTCTTACTTTGTAAAGTTCTTTAAGATGTACCAAGAGAATTAATTTTCACATAAATATCCGTGGAACCTGTAAAAAATTAATTGAAAGACTTAATAAAAGAATTCGTGTATAAATGAAAAAAAAATAATGATGTGATAGCAAAACACAAAGTCTCGCAACGTGGAATGTATTAGGCCATAGCATCCCCCGTCCGTGTATTGAGTGAAATATTTTTTTAATTCATTATATATTAACACCGAAAGCAAGCTTACAATGAAGTTTATTGGCAATGATATGTAACACGTCTTCGCCACAGATTATGATTTACTGAGAGATACAGTATTATTTTTAACAGAGAAAATTTTAAACCTCTCTTGTATAGACCAATAATATTTTTAGTTATACAGTTTGACGTAACATCGAAAAAAGGTCATTTCTATCGTTGTATATGTCTTCTACTTCTTCCACCGACATTCAAGATTTTTTACATCCTAAATTTTCCTCGCGAGTGTGGAATAATTACTTTTAGGGCTATAATACAAAACGGGATACATTCCTCAAATGTGATGTTTTAAAAAAAATACACGTTTTTAAAATAAAAAAAATTAATTAAAAATTAATATCTCAATAACCGTGTAGGCCAACACGATAATCGGGTAAGTATAATTTTTCATTCGTGTATGCCTACAGTAATTTTGGCAAAATAAATCGTTAAAAAATAACTACAATGAATACAAAGTTATAAAAGCGAAAATAACTGTGTTAAAAATAAGTAAGTTACGGTAATGTTTGGGGTCAATAAAATACAATAAAAAAACCAATCAATAATCTAAAAAAAATGAAAATCTTTACAATTTTCCCTCTTTTTCTTGGAATTCTGTAAATAATTATTACATACCATTTGAAAGTAGATAATATTAATAGAGAAAATAGATAAAGTAATAATAGAAAATAGATAATCACAAAACACAGAAAAAAAAATTAACCAAAAAAATGTCTCGCCAGAATACCATCAGATGGTATTCGCTAACAACAGAGATCATGCACCCTTCATTTTAGGAGATAATGCGCTATTCGCTGCTCTGTAATCTACATTTCTTTTTAGCAAAGATATGTACTCGTGAAGGTTTTTCACAGAAAGATAAAATTAAATAAATTTTAAGTGAAATTTTTAGATGAATTTTGTAAAATTTTATAACTTTTTCAAAAGACAAATTTTACATAATTTAATGAAATAACTGATTCATGTCGCAAAATTATGAACACTAATAAGAACAATGTAGGGCTTAAATTTATTTTAAGTCGCACAGACTACTTCGGTTTTATTTTTATTTTTTATTTTATTAATTTATCAACTTAAAATAAATTATTTGAAAAATATCATGAAGACTTACCTGAGATAGAAGTTGTTTTTCTGTTCGTCGCATCTTCCTTTCACATGACAATTTAACTTAAAAATATGAAAAATGTGTGAGTTCCTCACACTTTATTTCCGTCGCAGTAAAAGAAAAAAATGAAAAAACTAAAAAAAAATCAGGGTCCGTATCATAATTCGCAACTTGTTAATTTTTTTCATACCCCTGTCTCTATTGAGTATCAAGGTGGTCTGGTTATAAAACATTTTAAAAATTACTTTCTGTCCACAAAAACTACATTTCATAGGGCATTTTAACCGTTGTATTTTCCTTCTCATGTACTCACAAATTGTTCCTTGGATTCAGATAATCTAAACTAACCATATATGAAGCGCAGTAGCACACTGTTGGTGAGTTACTCTCGATATTATGCCAGTGGCAAAGGAAAATGAAAATACGACTTAACGTAAAAAAAATATATATAGTTTAGTGCCGAGTTTTTGTACCATTCATATTTCTGAATTTTCATTAAAATGGTTTCTTTTATTTATTTTGTATTATCGGAAAATTTAGCACTTAAATCAATCTTTTGTTAAAAAAACAAATCTTAAATCCTTTTCGGAAAATTATTTATTTATTATTAACGTAATAGTAATAATTAATTTATAACCCTATAATAAATACTATTTTAAATTATCACAATTTGTATAATTTTTTTTATTTTTTGCACTTGGTTTGTCACTACTGATACACTTGTTCAGGGGTGGATCCAGGACTGATTTTTGGAGAGGCTCCGAAGTTTGGAGTCCTGCATACCCACCCAAACTCGAAATGGCAGGTCTGGGGTTCTCCCGGAAATGTTTGTAAAATGTTAACAAGTAAATATCTTTTTCTGATTACCCTTATACATCTGATGATTACTTTTTAAGTTTATAAATTTTTTGTTAAAAATTAGAAAAACATACATCAGGAAATAAGAAAAAAAACGTACACAACATTAATTTATAAGAAACCTAGAGTATATGGTAATTCGTGTGAAAAACATACGCCCACATTATTGTATCAAGACTGGGGAATAAAATAAAAATACAAAAGTTCCTTCTAATTTCTATTTAATACTTAATTGTTAATAATTCTCAACAACACTGATTTTCTTCATACTTAATATACTGTGTTTCAAGGTCATTATAAACAAGAAAATTGAAAAAAGTTTCGCAAAATGACAGCTAAAAAAATGCAAAAATGTTCCGGAAACAGAGGTTGCTCGTGAGATGAAAAAAGTAGGAGTTTTACCGATGTTGCTATGAAATTTCAGACGTTTTGAAGGCAGAAAAGATGTTTCCCTGCCCTCATGTTTGCCTGCGTTAGGTAAAGAAAGATTTTTTTTTTCAAAATTGTTTACCTTAAAGGTTATCATGGCAAGGTAACCATGTAAAGGTTAAGTTACTGCAATCTTCGATGTATAAAAGACATCACCAATCAGTGAATCTCCGGAACTACAATTCATAGGTCTACGATATTCAAATTTGAGTGCTCACGAAGGATTTTAGAAAGTTCACTTTATAACGGCCAAAATCCCGGTAAAATCGTCAAAATTTGTAAAACTATCCCTCCCAAACAATAACATCTTCGTAGGACTGCACGAAATGCGGCAACTATGGGCCGCAGGTGTTAGTGTCGTGTAGGGGTTTTTTGTAGTTTTACTTCGGATTTGTGTGTCCTTTCGGCTAATCGCAGAAGATGATAAGATGGATGAATTTTTTTAGCTTATGAAAAGATGCCATGCCTAAGCGGTATTGGAACCCGCGACCGCCGGGTGAAAAGCCGAGACGCTAATAACTCAGCTACAGCGGCAGGCCGTGTAGCGTTTTTAAAATCAATCTACCAAACTGGCAAAAATCTATGTAATAACAACGGTTCATCACTAAATCTCGAGAATCACAATGCCTACAAACTTAAAATTTGGCAGGTATGCAACCGCTTACGATTTAGGACCTCAGTAAGAAAGGATTTTTGAAAATTCAATGTTGATCGGAGAAAACTCCGCAAACGAAATTTCCGTAAAGTTTGGAAATAAACTACTCCTCTCAAACCACAACACCTATATACGCGAAATTCGGAACGTATGTGCCTCTTAGGTGTTATATTTTTGAGTAGGTAAGGGTTTTTACAAAAAAAATATAATTAAATCGGAGAAGTGGGTTAATCTACATTTTTAACACCTACGCACTGATCACGAAATCTCCGAAACCATACAACTCGCAGTAAGTTAAAATGTAATAGGTATGTCCTCCCTTAGAGTTAAGTAACAGCTACCAAAGAATTTTTGAAAATTCCATTTGTATTGGCGATAATCCCAGAAAACCAATTGCAGCACAAAAAAAATTATTTCGTTTCTCCTGTACGAAAATACCTTAAAACGTGAAAGTCAGTGTCTGCGCTTAAAGTTAACACATTCTCACAATATTGACAAATTAAATATCAACTCATTTATTAAAATCTATTAAGCCGATAAGGCTGTACGAAGCCGAAAAATATACGTAACCTCTTCTGCGGCAGTCGCTTAATATAGAAATCAGTTCAGATAATCTATAAATGGAGTGGTCAGTTTCATAGCACATTTTACTCGTTTAAAACTTTCCGTTATTTTAGATAGATACTATAGATACGATATTGTGGATAGATACGAGTATTTATGTTTAATTGAAAAATAGTTATCCATTAATTTTCATGATAATATCTGTAAGGTTATAGCTAGAAGTTAATTAGCCGCTCTGGACTTATTCCCATTTATATGTGTAAATTCGTAACTATCCGATTAGGATTATAGGTCTACTATATGAAAATCTGCCTTTCATTTTCAAAAAAAAAAAATAATGATACTAATATTATTATTTATCTAGATGTACAGACTTTGAAATCACTAATAGGATGTTACCATTCAGCGAGTTGTAGGCTTTTGTAAGAGTATCTTAAACAAGTATAATAAAGACTACACGAATTATCTAATTTAAACATCGCTCAAGGAATGTGTACATTTCTTTTCTTCTAAAACTGTTTTGTGGGGCTTTACCCCAAAATCTTGACATTAAAGGGGGCATGAAGACGTGTGGTTAGCGAAGATGATGGAGAGTAAAAATTATTCCATTATTCGGGTTACGGCTTGCAGTTTGTCTCTACGTGTAGTGTGGAACTGATCTATAATGTGGAAATTATAAGTAAGAGTACAGTAAAACAACAAAGAATTACGTTTGGCAACATTGAGATGACTAATAACTACTCTGCTATCCTGTCATTTAAATTTCTCCTCGGTTTGGCTTTTCAGTTCCGATTGCCTTCACACGCGTGGCGCGAAATTTAGCCACGCCTCCTCCTCGTTTTATGCACTCACTGTGTGTCAAAAAATTTACAAAAATGTTAATAAAATGGTGTGTTAATAGTGCACCACATCTAACCAAGTGAGAACTGAGCAAAAAAATGAAAAAAATATTATAAATTAAGGTAGACCTCGTTTTGGCAATTTCTACCGGTCTCCTCACTTGGTGCTTTCAACCGGTATGCGTGTGTGTGTGTGTGTGTGAACAGAATATCTTAAGAACGGAACACCGTACGAACTTGAAACTTAAAACTTAAGTTACATACCACTACCGGACCCGACACGAACATTTTCATCAAAATCGGTCAACCGGAAGTAGTAGTTTATTCGTATAATTTTTCACTTTTTTGCGATTTTCTCAAAAACTGGTCCTACGATTTTTTTTTAAATCGCCTGGTTTACTACATTTTTTATGCTCTACAAGATAGGGTAGGCGCCATGTTTGCTGAAATTCGGCGTGAGGCTGTTTTTACGTAAAAACCTTTTCTTTTTAAGATTGCGGCTTTAATATGCATTTTAGCGCAAAACGTTATATAACAAAAGTTGTAGAGAATTTAAAATTCTACAACTTTTATTTCAAACATTTTTTTGTATAACGCTTAGTTTAGCGGTAATTTGCAATTTTCTGTTTTTTTCTCACGAAAACGTGAGAAAAATTGTTTTTTTAAACATTTCGGCCTTAGTATGCATTTTACGACAAAAGTATATATAATTAAATTTATAGAAAATTAAAAGATCTACAACTTTTATTTAGAGCATTTTTCTCTACAGAGCCTAGGTTAGAGAGAAAGAGTGATTTTCCGTATTTCTAAGCCAAAATGTGGTTGATTTTCATTTTGCGTCTTTCACTCATGCTTAAAATTAGGTTATGTTTTTTGAGGTTAGTTTTTTGTTTATTTCTTATGTTTTATTACTAATGTTAGGTTTATTGTTAATTATTTTCACTGGCAAGAGAAAGTTGTGTGTGTTTCACACCAGATTTTTGCTATTAAAATACGTAAAACCGGCTGAAATGAACTCAAGAAGGTAGAAACAGTACTCGCGTATTTATCTGGCACTCCTTAGCTGAGTACACCCTTCTGAAGGAATTTAAGCAGTTTAGTGCCGCAAAATGCTACCTAGTTAGCGAACCCACAACCCCTGGGAGGCCAACCCAAATGAGTGGGTGCGGTCACGTCCGCAGGGCGCCCCACTCTCCTCAGTACTCGTGTAAACGTAGGACGAGTAGCTGTCAAGCTCGTTACGTCGCTAAATGCTTTGCACGTGGCTCTACCACACATGAAAGTACTACGCACAACCATGTACTACGAATAGCACACTGAGGTGCTACGGCCAGCGCCCATTACCTCGAGAGCAGGTGAGTATAGGGTAGCTATACCGCAGTTTTATGGGCACGCTCTGTGAGGTCTGGGGCGTGCACCCGGTTGAAACCGTACAGCGGAAAGAACTTAATGCACAGTAAAGTACACTGGCAACGTGTAGGTGCAAAACACCATTTCTTGTATAGTCATCAACGAAATTAACCTACTGACTATCAAGTAACACAAAATGGTTAACCCTTTCTTACCCAGTGAGGCATAGAAGTCACATTGGAGTAAAATAACGGACAAAAAAACTTTAATTGTTAGCGACTACTTTTGATTAAAGAGCGCTGGATGTGAAGTGTAATAATTTTCTGTACCCTAGCCAGGAATCGAACCTGAGACCTCCGCTTTGCAGTGTAAGATGCTGACCACTACGCCACGGACGCGACCATTAGTTTCTTTTTAAAGTTAGTTTTAGTCTTAAATATTAGTGTTCATTTGCTAAAATAAAGCAGCATTTCTTCGAGTATGTTGAATGTACATACAAAGTATATTTTTTAGGCTGTAATTACTGATTTTGTCCATTTTACCAATATTTTTGAATTGTAAACTTTTTTAAGTTTTACATAATGCTTTGCTACAAATCTAAGCAAGAGAATTTTGTTTAGCAAGCCTGCACATGATTTTTACTTATTCATATTGTTGGGAACTTTGATACCATCAAGCCCAATGTGGCACATGTGTCACACTTTTTTGTCGCGCCATCAAAAAAAGGCTGAAGGTCTAAAAGTGATTTTATTTCAGTTAAATGTCTGTAAAGTGTCTGAAACAATGTACACATATTTGTTTGTGTAAAGTTAAAAAAAATTGGGATTGAAAGGGTTAAAGTTGAGGCGAGAAGCGCCACAAAACTAGATATAAAATAAAAATTGTTTTTATATGTATAGGTGTCAAGAATTTTTTCTTTCTAAAATTCCATGACGTTTAATTGCGTCAATCTTATAAGCATTATAAAAAAATATCTAATGAACTTATTAAAATGAGGCACGTTTTAACTAAACATGGTGACAATGTATAATATATGTATATGTATATATTGGGTACGAATATCGCAAACCTTCTCAGATCTTCTTCTGCCTTACTTTATATTACAGCGGATTCATCGAAGAACAAAACGTAGGTAAGTGTTTTCTACCAATGTTATACCTAGTGGATGAATTAGGCGAATATTTCTTTTAACAACCAATATCTAACAGTTTAATGTCTTTCAAATTCGTGACTTTTATATCTGTTGCTTTGTATGTATTATAAATGAAAATACTGAATTTTACTCCTAATTTGCGTACGTTGCAATCTGTTCAATTCAGAACAATAAGCAACCCCATGACCCAATGAGATGAGGATGATGTATATAACATGTAAATGAGGTGTAGTCTTGTACAGACCCAGGCCGACCATTCCTGAGAGAGTATGGTTAATTGAATCCCGACCATCAAAGTACACCGGTAACCACTGTCTCGTATTCAAATCCGTATAAAAGTAAACTACCTTTACTAGGATTTGAACCAGGAACCTTCGTCTCCGAAAATCAGCTGTTTGAAAAACAGCTGACTCACGGCAATGACTTTACCTCTAGACCAACCCGGTGGGTCTATTATAAATAATGCTGATTTATTTGATTATTTTTTTTCTTTAATTTCGTTGCATTCAAATTACGACTATGATAGTCATACATGAGTTACTCGTTTTAGTTTTCTTGCTTTCCTTCTTATATTGCATCCTGCGTTTTCCTTTTCCCCAAATATTTTTCTCATCATTACTCCAAAAATGCTGTCGATTATTGATCGATCCTTTCGGTATGTCGTTCTTCTGGATAATTTTCTCTTGAAAACCAAACTGTGCTTCAATTGTTTTTCTTTTATTACATTTTTGTCTTGTTACAGTGAATCTTTAAAATGAATGATGCAGTTTGTGGTTATCTAATACAAATAATGTAAAAATATTATAATTACTAAATATATTTGTTTCTGCTTAACTGTTTCTTTTGCATGTTCTATACAATTACACGTTTATAAGTTTGTGCGTTTGCCGTCCCCCCTTTGCTACTCACCGGCTCTTTTGAACAGTTTTTTTAAATGGCAGAAAACGATTGCGCCCAACGAAAAACAAATTGTGAAGTGTTGCGGAAATACTATAACATCTAAGCTTAGGTTTGTTCGGTATCTGGGTTTAAGAAATAATAGACAGACTTAATTAGATATAACAATTTTATTATTTTTTTTTTTTTTTTTTTTTTTTTTTTTTTTACTTGTGAGACCACAATGGACCACTTCAGCCACAACATGAAAGACTCTACTTCGATCTCTGAGCCTTGATCTTTACCCAGTATTCCCTAAAGTTCTCTCGTTGACGACCCGCCGCAACCGAGTGTCGTCTTTCCGTGCTCGTTGAATGTCGCTTGGCACAGGCGACGGAAGATTTAGCAAAAGAACCTTCCATACGTTGACTGTCGAAGTCAGTTCCAGCTTGGAGACACGAAGTCTCAAGGATACAACTCTGGTGTGAACCAGCGAGGAATTCGGTTTTAGTTCACTTGAGAATTTGATCCATTCCTTCTCAAGCTATCCAGCCGTACCACGTGAAGGCGCGCAACTTTCCTCCTTTTAGAAGTTAGAAAAGTTTGGATCTCGTAAAAGAATTGAACAGACTACACAATATTGAACAGAAGCAAAGAAAATTGAAGTGGTTACATAAATTATTACTTTTATTGCGGGTTCTCTTAGTAGCTGCTATTTCTGTATAAAACAAAATATTAGTTTAAAAATGTTCAAAAAACATTTATTTACAAATTATTTTTCTAATCTAGGAGTTACAGGTAACTAAAAAAAATTACAGACAACATTTGATATCGTAATCGTTCAGCTGGCGTAGGTCTGAATATTTCTTTAACATTTAGTTAGTTCACATTTTTGTTATCAGTTTCATTAAGTTAATTAATAACCTAAATTATCAACTTGTTTTCTAACATTACTTCAATGAAGAGAAATTGATCGATTTTTAAAATTGTATCAAAGTCGTTTTATTCTATTTAATGTCTCTCGTTTAGTATGTATTTTAAAAATTGCTCAAAATTAAGTCGTGTATATATTTAAATTTAAAATCACAAAAATTAAATGCGCTTCACTAAAAGGATGTTATGTAGTGAGAACCTCCGTTCGTACGGAGCCAGAACGTATTTTATCTGATCTGAATAAGTAGTTATTGTAGCCTAATGACAAATTCTATTAGGCCTTCGGGCCAGCCCAGTCAGTCAGCTGGTAGAAAGTCGCTATTATTTGTTAAGTAACACCGGTTGGGCAAGCGACTTTGTATGGTGACCAGTTGATAGCCATCCATGAACAAACTCTACTGGGGGTCCCTGTTCAAACTCATGTCTAATTCACGTCAAATAATAAAGCAAAGCAGCGATCAAATTGGGTAGTTGTCAACAATGTACAGTTCCCGATAACAAATAATAGCTAAAAAAAAAAAGTTCCATCAAACGTTTGGGATAGAACTAAGAAGCTACTGAAGAATTTTGTTGCTTCTTATATCCTAAATATATCTCATGAAAGTGTTCACGGTTTTAGAAATATGTAAGTGGAATGTGCGAAAATCAGGATTTACATGTAAATTAGTTTTGTGTTTTGCAGATTTTGAGGCATTTCCGAGTCCAGTTAATCTTAATTCTTTTTTTAAAGAATCTTTACTGAATATTTGGAAGTATGAAAGAACTTTGCATGATGGTTGTCGTCGCAGTTGTATTTCTGCTACACTTTGTAAGTGAACTAAATTATTTTTCCAACTAATATAATATTATAAATTAAGGTTATTTCGGCTACCTGTTTGATTTTTGGAAAGCACCGGTTTTCAGTAAAAAATCTTCTCTGCAAAGACAAAGACGATGGTTTTTTGTAGTAATAATTCTGTATGGACAACAGGTAGTAATAAAACTGTATGGACAAAAATAGTTGTCAGTAAGTGCATATGCTTGAAAAAGAAATTGTGATTGTGATACGTGGGGGCGTAGTGTTTGTTTAAAATGAAAACCGTCTACAAAAAATTTTCCCTACTAAAAAATAAAATTTTTATGACCAAGTGGACTATACCTTACGCCTCATAACATTAGTATATATTAGAACCACTGTTTTTACTTTCTCTTGCCTATACGAATATATAGGAAGAAAAGTAGGCCTATTTTTTTCATGTCGATTTTTCAAAATCGAGTATTCACCGGATCTACACGTTTTCAGACCCCCTGAACCAAAAAATAATGTTTTTAGCGAATGGTCTGTGTGAGTGTGTGTGTGGGTGTGTGTATAGGTGTGTGTGTGTGTGTACAGTTTTCTCATGAACGGAACATCGTACAAACTTGAAACTTTAAAATTAAGTTACTTACTAATACCGAATTCAACACAAAAATTTTCATCAAGATCGATCAACCGGAAGTAGTAGTTTATTCGTGTAATTTTTCACTTTTTTGCTAGTTCCTCATAAACTGGTCCTACGATATTTTTTTAAAACGTCTTATTTAACTACATTTTTTATGCTCTACAAGATAGAGTAGGCGCCATGTCTTCTGAAATTCTTGAAGAGGCTGTTTTTGCGTAAAAAAATTTGTTTTTTAAGATTGTGCCTTTAATATGCATTTTAGCGCAAACGTGTTCATATTGAAAGTTGTAGACAATTTAAATCCTACAACTTTTATTCTAAATATTTTTTGTATAAAACTTAGTTTAGCGGAAATTAGCGATTTTCTGTTTTTTTCTGACAAAAAACGAGTAAACATTCGATTTTTTTGCGGTTTTAGCCTTTGTATGATGCATTTTACGACAAAATTGTATATAATCGAATTTATAGGAAATTAAAAGATCTACAACGTTACTGTGAATTAAAGTATTTTTCTTTAGAGCCTTGTTTAGCGTAAAAGAGTGATTTACCTTATTTTTAAGCCAAACTGAGGTCGATTTCCATTTTGCGTCTTTCACTCATGGTTTCACTCATCTGTGGCTTTATTTTCTCGTCAAAGATCGAAAACAAGTGTAACACTTACATGATATTTAAATGACATTATATTTTGTTCACGTTACATATAATATATCAGAAATGTTTTATTTATTTTCTGGCATTTCGAATAACTCGGATTTCATTTTTGTGAGACCATTAAGAATTATTTCGGTTAATTGGATAACTTCTCTTGGTTGAAAGTTTTCCAAGAAGTGATTGAGCTTTACCGTCGGCTTAGTTGTTTTATTGGTTATGTTAATCTTGTTTCAGGAGTGTGTTGAAAGCAGACCAATTTTCAAATCAAGCAAAAGTAGTAAACATCATAAGCCACAAGAAGAAATTAATCGTGGAAAGGCAATTTCCAGACTCGTATTTGAACGCGTATTTTATGCGATTATGACGATACCGCTGATGGTTGTAATAATACTCTTCACAATTTATGCCTTGTTTTGTTTTGCTTGCTACGCTTTTTGTACATTTTGCGATAATTGCAATAATTGTTGCGTTACTAGCAATAATAAAAATACAATTGCTCCGTGGGATCAAATTATATATAACATTTGTAACGTCTACAAACAATATTTTAATTGTTTCATTGCTGCATGGTGTTGTATGAGTGTAGATAAGTACCTATATTGATAACTGGTACAAACCGTAACCGACTTTGTTCAAAACAATAAAACTGTTAACATAATGTAAGAGCTCCAGAAAGCCATCTCTCTGGAACATATTCCGTACCTTTTAAAATATGCAATAGCTTTTTCCAAATCTCTTGACTTAAGCTTACAGACTCTAATTAAATAAAAAATATATACTCCTAATCCAGCAAATGATAAATATACATTTGACTCCGAAATTTTTATTTAGATTTCCATAAATTAAATTTTTAACCTGTTATCAAAACTGCAAAATTCACTAGACGCTCATATCGGCTCTAGGATATTCCTCACAAAACTCATTTATGGTAATCCTCCACTTTTCATGAACAAGTTCTTTAAATCTTTCAACATAGATTTTTTTGCGGCACACTTGCGTTTTTGTCTGCCTTCGCTTTGAATGTTGTTTCACAGTGAAAGTTTACCTTTTATATAAGATTAAAATTTTCACCATACATTTGGTAATCCGTAGTTGCTCACTTTCAATTCCTTTAGTCTACCATTGTTTTGCTTTTTTTTAATCGATCAAAGGTTAAAAACTGGAATAGTATAATTAACTTTGCAGCATTTCTAGAAAAGAAACTTAAAGGAGAATAAATGCATTTTTTTTTAATTTACCTACTTTTTACCAAGAAATCAATCTACAGTCGATTATTCAAAAATAGTTTAGGATTTTTCCTTCTCTTTGGATCTTGGCAGTTTTTTTCTTCAAACACTTAAACGTTCTGAAAAACGTCACCTTTCGTTTTTATTTTTACTATACTTAATTATTACTTATTATAACGTCGTTAGAAATTACTCGAAAAATTTAGTATCTAGGTATAGAAGCGCAGTTTAATAGTGTGAGTACGCATTCCGTATTCCTACCACAAGCTGTGTACTGTTAATATGTCTCTAAAGTTCAGCCGTCCTTATTTTGCTCCTACAGTCAACAAACCAAAGCCAGTTACTACAGAGTGCACGCCAGGGTCCACAACTTTATGGATGTAGTATTCCTATTAAGTTAACTATGTTTTAAATTATAAATACTCAAAGTACTAAAAACATTAGACATGATATGATGTAGTCATGTGAAATCATGTAGCAAAAATGTGAAATAGTGAGGCATACTATTGCCTAACAATTTCATTAATAGAAATACTTTTAAAAATATTTTGTATTTAAATACTTTTGAAAGTATTCTGTTGTTCCTTTTTAATCAGCGTGTACACATTTTTATATTATGCGCATGCTCAGTGACGTCATTATTTGTTTACAGTAGGACATCAAACTAAGAAAGACTGGACTTTAGTTAAATAATTTAGTGCCTAAAAAATATTTATCAGTATAACATAGCTAATAATTCCATTTTAAATGACTCCATTTACTTCATTAGTTACGTTTAATTACTTGATAAGTGTAAAATTTATATTGTATTTTTCATTTTTGTCACTTTTTAAAAGAAGTATATTATGTAGGCCTACATACTTTGTTTAAGAGTGTATGTCTCAAGCTCAATTCCTAAACAATAAAAACGTTTTGCAACTAAATCTTTAATCCCCCATTTTCAACTGTCGAACTACATAAGTAGTAACGTAATTAATAAACGGATGTTAAACAGAACAAGCACTGAGCACAAAATCTCTAGAACAATATAGCTTAAAACTTTTAACTGTAAATCTTAAGGTATCAGTTGAGTCGTAAGTGCTCAATAAGAAGGTATAAATAAATTGGAATAACAATTCTATTGCGTAAGGAAATGTTTCAGAAAAACAATAGTCAGTTGGAATCTTACTTAATTTAAAAATTACACCTGTAACATATATTTTGAGTAAAATATGTGCATATTGAGATTAAAATATTGTTAAAAATATTACAAGTGTGTTATGCATTGTCTTATTGTGATCCTTCGAAAATTTATGTATTTCCTTTGAGTTGGTTTTTAAAAATTCCTGAGGTATATTTGATATGATAAGAAGAGATAATAAAATTGCTAAAATTTTCACACGAAACATTTTATTTTGTGATTGCAGCTATTTTAATGTTAATCAAGGTGGTGTAAATATTTCACACATACCAAATATTTGTGCTGTAGTGTTCTTTAAATTAAGATTGTTTATTGCATTTATTTGAAGTTAAAAATTTTCTGAATCACATTTGTTTATTTTGTACGTTGACAAAAAGTTATAAAAATATCTGTCTAAAATAAATCTCACTAGCCAGGCGAGTGAAATTATTCCTTCAACTTTAAGTTTTTCGGAAATGTGGTTTTTGGATGATTGTACATTCTCGGGAATTAATATTTTGGTTTATATTTGAGATATTTGGATGGTATTTTTTTCAAATGCTCATAAATTTCTTGCTCCATTATCTGTGGAATGATTATTACAAAAACCTTAATAGGGATTTAGTTAAAAAATAATTTGTGAATACATAAAATAAATGTTTTCGGAATTATGGTTTTTATTTTAATCAATTTCTTGTAAGAAAAAAGACACGCAATCGCATACAACAGATAATAGACAAAAATTTTCTATATTTTTTAGCATAAGAATCATGTTGATAACTTTCTGTTCCTGAGATATTTGTTTCTCTGTAAAAGCCCGCTTTTCCAACCTCACCCTTATATTAGGGGCTGTAATTAATTTGTTGGCTTGGTTAAAATGGTAAATCATTACAAGAGAATTACTCTATCATTTAAAATAAATAATGATAAATTATAGCCAGAGGTTTTCATTTTCATTTTCTGGATTGACTACCCCCTTAAATCACAAAAAACTATCAATCTAACAAGTTTTTCATACATTTCAATGAAATACAACACTGTGGTAAATAAAAGTAAACCTAATTATGTTAACCGTATTTTTAAAAATCGGAAATATTCTTTTAAATTTAAGTTTTTTTTTTCATTTTAGGACGTTTCATTTTTATTCAATTACATGTCTGAAAGTTAATTAGGTTTAGGTTGTATTCTTTGCAATCCGATACGAATAAAACACTAATGCTAACACCCACAGCTACAGTGAAAATACATCGACCCCTTTTCAACCTATTTGTGGCTTTATTTTCTCGTCAAAGATCGAAAACAAGTGTAACACTTACGTGATATTTAAATGACATTATTTTTGTTCACGTTACGTATAATATATCAGAAATGTTTTATTTATTTTCTGGCGTTTCGAGTAACACGAATTCTATTGTTGTGAGACCATTTAGAATTATTTCGGTTAATTGGATAACTTCTCTTGGTTGAAAGTTTTCCAAGAAGTGATTGAGCTTTGCCGTCGGCTTAGTTGTTTTATTGGTTATGTTAATCTTGTTTCAGGAGTGTGTTGAAAGCGGACCAATTTTCAAATCAATCAAAAGTAGAAATTTTAAATTTCAGCATACACGAGAAGAAATTGATAATAAAAAGGAAAGTTTCACACGTGGACGCGGATTGTATGCGATTATGACGATATCGATGATGGTTTATTTAATACCCGTCACAATTGGTTATTTGTTTTTTATGCTTGCTACGCTTGTTGTACATGTTGCAATACTTGCAATAATAAAAATAATACAATTGCTCCATGGGATCATAATGAATATACCTTGTGCAACGTCTACAAAGAATCTTTTGATTGTTTCATTGCTGCATGGGGTTGTATTAGTGTGGATAACGATTTTGACAACTGGTACACATCGGACTCTCAGACTACAAAATAATAGAACTGTGAACATAACGTAAGAGCTCCAGAAAACCATCTCTCTGGAACATATACTAATGCTTTTAAAATATACAAGTTTCTTCTCAATCCCTCAATCCCTTGACTTAATCTTACAGACTCTAATAAAATAAAAAAATAGATACTCCTAATCCAGGAAATGATGAATATTCATTTGACTTCAAATTTTTATTTAGATTTCCATAAATTAAATTTTTAACCGGTTATCAAAACTGCGAAACTCACTAGACGCTTATATCGGCGCTAGGATATTCCTCACAAAACTCATTTATGGTAATCCTCCACTTTTCATGAACAAGTTCTTTAATTCTTTCAACATAGATTTTTTTGCGGCACACTTGCGTTTTTGTCTGCCTTCGCTTTAAATGTTGTTTCACAGTGAAAGTTTATCTTTTATTTACGATTAAAGTTTCTACCTAAATTTGGTGATCCGTAGTTGCTCACTTTCCATTGCTTTAGTCTACCAACTGTGTTGCTTTTTTTGAAACGATCAAAGGTTAAAAACAGGCAATAATAATTAATTTTGCAGAAATTATAGAAAAGAAACTTCAAGGAGAATAAAACCAATTTTTTTAATTCACCTACTGTTTACCAATAATCAATTTACAGTAGATTATTCAAAAATAGTTTAGGATTTTTTCTTCTCTTTGATTCAAACATTCTGAAAAACGTCACCTTTCGTTTTTATTTTTACTATACTTAATTATTACTTATTATAACGTCGTTAGAAATTACTAGAAAAATTTAGTATCTGGGTATAGGAGCGCAGTTTAATAGTGTGTGAACGCATGCCGTTCTGCATTCCAACCGCAAGCTGTTTACAGTTAATAGGTCTCTAAAGTTCAGCCGACCTTAGTTTGCTCCTACTGTCAAAAAGCCAGCTACTACAGGGTGCACGCCAGGGTCCACGACTTTATGGATGTCGTATTCCTATTAAGTTAACTATGTTTTAAATTATAAGTACTTAAACATCAGTCATGGATATGATGTAGGAATAACAATTTTATTTATAAAAATACTTTTAAAAATATTTTGTTACTTTTAATTCAGCGTGTACACATTTTTATATTATGCGCATGCTCAGTGACGTCATTTTTTGTTTACAGTAGGAGCAAAGTAAGGAAGGCTGGACTTTAGTTGATACATAAATAATTTAGTGCCTAAAAAACATTTATCAGTGTAACATAGTTAATAATTCCATTTTAAATGACTCCATTTATTTCATTAGTTACTACGTTTAATTCCTTCTTAGGTGTAAAATTGTAATTGTATTTTTCATTTTTGTCACTTTTTAAAAGAAGTATATTATGTAGGCCTACATACTTTGTTTAAGAGTGTATGTCTCAAGCTCAATTCCTAAACAATAAAAATGTTTTGCAACTAAATCTTTAATCCCCCATTTTCAACTGTCGAACTACATAAGTAGTAACGTAATTAATAAACGGATGTTAAACAGAACAAGCACTGAGCACAAAATCTCTAGAACAATATAGCTTAAAACTTTTAACTGTAAATCTTAAGGTATCAGTTGAGTCGTAAGTGCTCAATAAGAAGGTATAAATAAATTGGAATAACAATTATATTGCGTAAGGAAATGTTTCAGAAAAACAATAGTCAGTTGAATTCTTACTTAATTTAAAAATTACACCTGTAACATATAATTTTTTAGTAAAATATGTGCATATTGAGATTAAAATATTGTTAAAAATAATACAACTGTGTTATGCATTGTCTTATTGTGATCCTTCGAAAATTTATGTATTTCCTTTGAGTTGGTTTTTAAAAATTCCTGAGGTATATTTGATGTGATAAGAAGAGATAATAAAATTGCTAAAACTTTCAAACGAAACATTTTATTTTTTAATTGGAGCTATTTTACTGTTAACCAGGGTGTTGTAAATATTTCTTACACATAGGAAATACCAAATATTTGTGCTGTAGTGTTCTTTAAATTAAGATAACTTTTTTCTTCTTCTAACATCTTAGAATATTTACAATCAGTTTAAAAAACAAAAATTATATGTAAATAGCATGAGAGGATTCACATGACGAAGACAATACTCAATGGTATTGCTTCGGACGCGAAAAAAAATAAGAATAATTTTTGAAAATATTAACTAGATAAAATATGAATAACATCAATAGAAAAGGTAACCAAATTAATAACGGTGATAGTAGAATGCGTAGAGGAAGAAGATGATATTAATAGAGATAGTGTTGATGTTGATATGGACTTCAATTATTTAAAATGTAGGTTTATCGGTAAATCTAAACTACATCCATTAAGTCGTGGACCCTGGCGTGCACTCTGTAGTAGCTGGCTTTGGTTTGTTAACTGTAGGAGGAAACTAAGGACGGCTGAACTTTAGAGACATATTAACAGTACACAGCTTGTGGTAGGAATACGGAATGCGTACTCACACTATTAAACTGCGCTTCTATACCTAGATACTAAATTTTTCGAGTAATTTCTAACGACGTTATAATAAGTAATAATTAAGTATAGTAAAAATAAAAACGAAAGGTGACGTTTTTCAGAACGTTTAAGTGTTTGAAGAATAAAACTGCCAAGATCCAAAGAGAAGGAAAAATCCTAAACTATTTTTGAATAATCGACTGTAGATTGATTTCTTGGTAAAATGTAGGTAAATTAAAAAAATTGCATTTATTCTCCTTCAAGTTTCTTTTCTTGAAATGCTGCAAAATTAATTATACTACTGCCAGTTTTTAACCTTCGATCGATTCAAAATTAAGCAAAACAATTGGTAGACTAAAGCAATGGAAAGTGAGCAACTACGGATCACCAAATGTATGGTGAAAATTTTAATCGTATATAAAAGGTTAACTTTCACTGCGAAACAACATTCAAAGCGAAGGCAGACAAAAACGCAAGTGTGCCACAAAAAAATCTATGTTAAGCCCAACACGTCGCTGAACTTGAAAATTGATATAATTATTTAACAATCTTTTTAATGGGGTAATATCTGGAAGACCAGGGTATTTGTTTACGATTTCCACCCAAGACCGAGAGAATTAGTATTGACAAGTGCTTGCGAAATACAAACAATGAAAAGGTGCGGTAAACGTAATAACAGAGAGAAAAACTTGGACAAAGGAATACAATTAGCATAGGGACAAAACGAATAGGGAATGACTAGTGAACTAAACTGAACAAGATTAAAGCCTAGTTTACACGGGTCGAGTAATTTAGTAGAGTAGCAACGGTCGAGTGATTTAGTAAGTTAGAAACTGTCCGCACATATTATAATGTAGAGAGCGAATTTAGTGCATTGTTGTGGCTGGAGGACGGAGGCGGGGTCTCGCTCGTAAAGTTATGTGAGCGTATGCGCAGTAGGGGCCCTGGGAAGTGACCTGTGGAGGGCTTCGGCTCTGGCAAAGGGGAGTGATGACGCGTCACGATACACAACATCGGTATCAAAATAAGCGGTTAATCAAGAGACCGCTCTTAGCCTCTCTCACTCCAACTCCAACACTTTAACCTACAAGAGGTGCCCCTGTTACGCTGAGCAACTCGATGGAAGGTTGGGTTAAACCCCAGCGGGAAATCGGGTCAGCAAGCTGATAGGTGTTGGGGGCTGAGGAGCCAATCTTCAGTCAATTCTCACAACCTGATGGTCATGCCTCAATCTTTGACGTCTCAGGGAGTAATGATCAAAGAGGATAGGATCATGAAGTGAGAAATAGGAGTAATTCTCCAAAACAGGATTGTTAGGAATCCTTAGGAGGCAGCCCCTCCACCTAACTAGCCTTGCCGTTGGGTTAATATCCCACGCAGGGCGAAACATAAACGTATTCAAAGAGACAAAATAGAAAGAAACGGAAAGGTTAAACGGAAAAAAGACTGGAAACGGACAAATAACATGATTTTTGGAACTTGGAATATGTTGAGGGTGTGGGGGGGGCGAAGGGGAGAGAGCAAAGGACGGCTGAGAGCATTGGCTTTGGACAGAGTGGAGTATAAGAAGTTTATAGAAGGCCCGATGCTGAGAGGCAGAAGGGAGAGATAAAGAAGAAGAAGATGCGCAGTAGATGGATTTGGTTGAGGTACGATGAAGGGAGAAATAATGGTGTGAGTAGTACAGCAGTAGAGGGGGGAATTCACAGCCGACTCGCCGGAATGCATAACGTACCGTACCGTAGGTACATAGGGTCTAGGCCTACGGGAGCCTCTTTTTCCTAAAAGAGCGACCTTCAATATGGTGGAAGGGTTGACGTTTCCTAGGGGGATTTTCACAAATGTCCACCGACCACAGACAATAAGACAAAATAGACAACCGTTCGAGCTACGATCTGTTCTCTGCGACAGCTTCAGTAGAATGAGACAATTCACGCACGCACATATGCATGCATCGAACGTATAGCAGCCGCGTCAGCTCGTGATCCGTGTGAGGAATTTCTGTTACGGCATGCAATGAAAGATTATACTATTCATAAAAAAAACATTTATCATAATGTTCTTGTCATTATAAAGTAACCTTTTGTTTTATTATTTCAATTTATTCTATAATATAGTAACTCTTTTACTTTTCTTTCATTGTATTTATTAATATTTAGTAATTATTTACAGTTTGAGTCAGGCAGTCCTCAGGAATTAAAATATGTAGGTAGCATAGAAAATAAGGAAATTAAAAAATATATATTTCATAACATTAATTTATAGGCCTAAATAATTAGTAGCAAATTATGATTATGATTTTTTTTACCTCAGTCCTAATCAGTACCTAATCATAATCCATTTGGATTATGATTTTTTTACTGAGGTAAAAAAAAATCGAATGGTTAAGCCAATTCCGAGTCCTTTACGCGATTCTTCATCACAGTTTTTTATAACTGATGCAATAATTTGTCGCACTTCCGAATGAATTACCGCTTTATTTTTCCGGGAAGACATATTAAAATAAAACAAAAGATATGAAAAATACACGTTGAAATTTACCTAACACAAAACACACGAAACTAATAACTTTTGGCACGTTAACACGCTTTAAATTTCAAAATAAAAATCACTTTAGTGATCAAAAATCATGAATAATGATTAACACATCCGAGACGCATTAGCACAAATGTACAACTGTATATTGTGACACATGTATCCGTTGTGAAAAGCAATAACATGTAGGCCTATAATAAATAAATACATAGACATAATAATAATATTTACATGATGACTAAATGTTTTTGTACTGCACGATAAGACAAATATATTACTCACATTCTATTACGCCACCCGTCCCACTTCCCTAGGCGACAGAGATCATGAGCTGGCGCGCGTATAGTATGTCATCCCTTCTAGAGCCGGCGTATTCTCCACACTCACTTCTCATTTCTGCGCGAACTACGCTTACAAAACATTGACAGATTGTGCGTGGTGTTTAGTGGTGGGGGTAGCTACTAAACTGTGCACTCGACCACACGTACTCGACCGTTCTACTCGACGACAACTAAACTACTCGACTAAAACGACGTGTCCAAATAAGTCGAGTACTAAATTACTAATCTACTCGACTAAAATACTCTATCCGTGTAAACTAGGCTATACAATTAGTTATTTCATAACTTTGCTGATATTTGTTTTGTCATTTATTAACATTTTATTTTTGTTGTCATAAGTTTTAATTGTTATTTACATTTTGTATTGTCTGTCATTTTTTATTATTTTTATTTTAAATTTTATACTAACGTGTTTTTTAATGTTATTTTGATGATTGTAATACATTGTTTTTTATTATGTAATAAGTGTTGTAGTATTGGTGTTAACTGTTTTTTCATTTTCTTTTTTTATATTTAGGTCAACAGCTGAAAGGCTGGTTTGAACCTCTAGAGGTTTTACTAAGTAAAAACGAGGAGTAAGATGGTTTACCATTGCCTTCCTCACTGAGTTGAAAGAGTATGCTTATCAGCATGCCGGGCCCTCTGAAAAGCACTCACTTTCCACCCTGCAAATGACACCTTCACTTCATTCGCCACAGGGTCTGGCTGCATAGTGAAATTCATTACTCTCAGAGGAGATAACTCTGACTAGTGTCTTTTACACCTCTACCTCTTCTGTTCTTAAATAGTTCAGTCATATAAGGTGCTGACTATGTGATAAGAAACAGAACTATTTTTTTTAGCCATGGACCAAACAGATAGAGTGCAATTAAAATAACACTCCACCTGCCCGTTTTGGGCATTTTCTTTCTTTATCAGAGCTATTATTTTTTTCTTGTAGTTATTTTTGTGTATGTATTTTCATAATTAGCGTAATCCTCCTAAAAGCTCGGGCTTTGCTCTTTTAGAGAATTAATAAAGGTAATAAATAAATTAAATAAATAAATAAATTGTCACCAAAAATTTCAGTGTAGGAAAACAACGTAGTCCTTGAAGCATAAGCGTAAGCCAGTTAATCGTTAAAGCTTGGAAATCGTTTCGAAGTAGTAGAAAACACCTCAAGCCGGTATACATAAAGCACAAAATAAAGAGTCCGAAATATTCGGTCGAATTAGCCTAAATTATCGTCAGTTGAGTGCATAGACTAAGTACAGTATTCAGATGAAATAATGTCCCCTAGCCGTGGGAGTGAGAGAATGAAAAACGCTCTCACTCGCACAAGCCACACGCGCCGTTCCAATAATATTGTCTTTAATTTTACTCATTGTTGTGAGTAAGCATGCAGTAAAATAACAAGCAAGATAACGACTGTGTATGTTTTCAGATTTGGATTATAACGGTAAAGACCTTTGTGCGCATGCGTAATTATGCCATGTATTTCCCTCTCACTCGCTCAGCAATGGGACATTAGTTCGTCTGATACCTAGCGAGAGTAGCGACTCGCATGCACACTCATTCGAGATCAGTTCACAAGTGGTAAAACCGAAAGAATCGGATAGACGGATGGGGAATCGGAAGCAGAGATGACTTGATACATCGGAGCATAGAATGACACAGCAATAATGAGGCATAAAGGCGGCAAAACGAGAGCACCGCGCGAAAGCTTGAAATAACGCAAATAAAAGATACAAAACACATTAGCCCAGGAGACCATTACTTAAAAATCCATGTTAAAAGAATTAAAGAACTGGTTCATGAAACGTGAAGGATTACCATAAATGAGTTTTGTGAGGAATATCCTAAAACCGATATAAGCGCCCAGTGAATTTTGCAGTTTTGATAACAGGTTAAAAATTTAAATTATGGAAATCTAAATAAAAATTTCTGAATCAAATGAATATTCATCATTTGCTGGATTAGGAGTATTTATTTTTTATTTTATTAGAGTCTGTAAGCATAAGTAAAGGGATTTAGAAAAAACTATTGTATATTTTAAAAGCTTTAGAATATGTTCCAGAGAGATGGTTTTCTGGAGCTCTTACATTATGTTCACAGTTCTATTGTTGTGTAGAAACAGGCTCCGGTGTGTACCAGTTATCACAATACTTATCTGTACTAAGACAACCCCATGAAGCAATGAAACAATCAAAAGCTTGTTTACAGAAGTTACACAAGTTAAATTGCCTATGATCCCACGGAGCAATTTTATTATTCTTTTCATTACTGCAAGTATTGCAACATGTACAACAAGCGTAATAACCATAACAAATCAAGATATAAATTGTGACGGGTATTAAAGCAACCATCATCGGTATCGAAAGAATCATGAAAATTATGCGTCCACGTCTGAAACTTTCCTTTTTACGATCAATTTCTTCTTGTGTATTATAACGTTTAAAATCTCAACTTTTGATTGATTTGAAAATTGGTCTGCTTTCAACACACTCCTGAAACAAGATTAACATAATCAATAAAACAACATAAGCCGCACGGTAAAGCTCAATCACTTTTTAGAAAACTTTTAACCAAGAAAAGATATCCCACAAACCGAAATAATTCTAAATGGCCTTAAGAAAATGGAATCGGGGTTACTCGAAACGCCAGAAAATAAATAAAACATATCTGACATATAATACGTAACGTGAGTAAAAAAAAATCTGGTGCAAAACACTCACACAACTTTCTCTCGCAAATGCAAATAATGATCAATATAACCTAAAGTTAATAACAAAACATTAGAAATAAACTAACCTCAATAAACATAACATAATTTTAATCATGAGTGAAAGACGCAAAATAAAAAATTAACCTCAGCTTGGCTTAAAAATACGGAAAATCATTTTTTTACGCTAAATTAGGCTCTGTAGAGAGAAATGCTCTGAATAAAAGTTGTAGATCTTTTAATTTCCTAAAGAAATTTTTAATATACACATTTGTCGTAACAAAAAAAAACATTTGTTGTAAAATGCAAACTAAAGCCGAAATTTAAAAAAACAATCGATTTTTCACACGTTTTCGTGAGACAACGTTTTCGTGAGTAGCGACACACATGCTCACTCATTCGACATCAGTTCTCAAGTGGTAAAAGCGGGAAGGATCGGATAGAAGGGTGGGGAATCGGAACCAGAGATGACTTGATACATCGGAGCATAGAATGACACAGCAATGATGAGGCATAAAGGCGGCAAAACGAGAGCACCACGCAAAAGCTTGAAATAACGCAAATAAAAGATACGAAACACATTAGCCCAGGTGAACATTACTTAACAATCTATGTTAAAAGAATTAAAGAACTGGTTCACGAAAAGTGAAGGATTACCATAAATGAGTTTTGTGAGGAATATCCTATAGCTGATATAAGCGCCAAGCGAGTTATGCAGTTTTGATAACAGGTTTTTATTTTTTTTATGTTTTATGTTTTTATTGTTTTTATTGTATTATGTTTTTATGTTTTTATTTATTTGATAACATTTATTTTTTGGTAATCTAAATAAAAATTTCTGAGTCAAATGAATATTCATCATTTGCTGGATTAGGAGTATTTATTTTTTATTTAATTAGAGTCTGTAAGATTAAGTCAAGGGATTTAGAAAAAACTATTGTATATTTTAAAAGCTTTAGAATATGTTCCAGAGATATAGTTTTCTGTAGCTCTTACATTATGTTCACAGTTCTATTGTTTTGCAGTAAGTCGTTCCGGTGTGTACCAGTTATCACAATACTTATCTATGCTAATACAACCCCATGCAGCAATGAAACAATCAAATGATTCTTTATAGACGTTACAAAAGTTATATGCACTATGATCCCACGGAGCAATTTTATTATTCTTTTCATTATTGCAAGTATTGCAACATGTACAACAAGCGTAGCAAGCATAACAATTCAAGATATATATTGTGATGGGTATTAAAGCAATCATCATCGGTATCGAAGAAAACATGTAAAATATGCGTTTACGTCTGAAAGTTTCCTTTTTACGATTAATTTCTTCTTGTGTACTATGAAATTTATAATCTCTACTTTTGATTGAATTGAAAATTGGTCTGCTTTCAACACACTCCTGAAACAAGATTAACATAACCAATAAAACAACTAAGCCGACGGCAAAGCTCAATCACTTTCTGGAAAACTTTCAACCAAGAGAAATTATCCAATTAACCGAAATAGTTCTAAATGGTCTCAAGAAAATGGAATCCGGGTTACTCGAAACGCTAGAAAATAAATAAAACATTTCTGATACATAATACGTAACGTAAATTTAAAAAAATCAGGTGCAAAACATTAACGCAACTTTCTTTTGCAAATGCATATAATGACCAATATAACCTAAAATAAGTAATAAAACATTAGAAATAAAGTAACCTCAAAATGATAACCGAATTTTAATCATGAGTGAAAGACGCAAAATGAAAATTAACCTAAGTTTAGCTTAAAAATACGGAAAATCACGCTAAATTAGGCTCTGATTAGACTAGGTTCTGAATAGACTCTGATTAGACTCTGATTATTATCTCTAAGACTCTGATTAGACTCTGATGACTCTGATTAGACTGATTAGGCTAGATTAGACTCTGTAGATTAGGCTTTGTAGATGCTATGAATAAAAGTTGTAGATCTTTTAATTTCCTAAAAAAATTCGTTATAACTTATACACTTTTGTCGTTAAATGCATACTAACGTCGAAATAATAAAAAAGTCGATTTTTCACATGTTTTCGTAAGACAAAACCGAAAATCGCTAATCACCGCAAAACTAAGCGTTATACAAAAAAAATTATTTGACACAAAAGTTGTAAGATTTTAAATTTTCTATAACTTTTACTAAATAAATTTTGCGCTAAAAGGCATAATAAAGCCGCAATCTGAAAAAAACAAAGTTTTTACGTTAAAACAGCCTCACCAAGAATTTCAGCTAACATGGCGCCTACCCTATCGTGTAGAGCATAAAAAATTTGGTAAACTAGGAGATTTTAAAAAAAAAACGTAGAACCAGTTTTTGAAAAAATCGCAAAAAAAATTACACGAATAAACTACTACTCCCGGTTGACCGATTTTAATGAAAATGTTCATATCGAGTTTGGTAGTGGTATGAAACTTAAGTTTCAAGTTCGTACGATGTTCCATTCTTGAGATATTCTGTTCACGCACGCACACACAGACACATACGCAGTCCAATCACTAAAATATGTTTTTGGGTTCATAGGGTCTGAAAAAGTGTAGACCTGGTAAAAACTTGATTTCGAGAAATCGACATGAAAACAATACTTTCCTTCCTATGTATTCATATAGGCAGGAGAAAGTAAAAACAACGGTCCTAATATATTATACCGGGTGAGCATAAAGTCTTGCCCTGATTATAAAAATTTATTGCAGAATAACTGTTTGACATAATAATTTAAATTTGATGCTGTTACATAGGTTAGTGTTAATAGTTTTTTTAAGATTACTTACATTAGTAAACTTCAACGTGTGCCCCCTTGGTAGCTCGGAGAATGTCGAAGCGGTATTCCAGTTCCCGCCAGGTGTTTTGTAACATGTGTTCTGTCACAGTACCCACAGCAGCTTGTATCCTAGCCTTCAGTTCGTCAACGTCAGCAACTGGTGTGGCGAAGACTCTATCCTTGATATAGCCCCAGAAAAAAAAGTCAAGGAGAGTAATGTCTGGAGAGCGGGGTGGCCAGGGTGTTGGACCATCCCTTCCAATCCACCGATCCGGAAATGTTTCATCACGGAAAACACCATTAACGCTAACATTTACTTAGATGTTTTGCAACAGTTCATTGCACCACAGTTAGAAGAATATCAACCATGGATAATTTTCCAGCAAGATGGGGCACCGCCCCACTGGGCTTTGATAGTGCGTAATTTCCTGGATGAAACATTTCCGGATCGGTGTTAGTAGGGATCTGCAGTTGCATCAGGAATTAATAGAGGATGATTTCGATCAGCATCTTGAGTTTTGTGAAATAATGATGAACAGGATTACTGGTAACCCAAACTGAAGATCCCTACTGATACCTACCCAGAAAGATGGATTGGTAGGAACGGAGCAATTGAATGGCCTCCGAGATCACCTGATTTGAGTCCATTAGACTACTTCTTTTGGGGATACTTAAAAACCAAAGTTTACAGAACGAAACCTAACAGTCTGCATGAACTCAAACAAAGAATTCTAAATGAATCTGTTGGAATCCCAAGGGAGTTCATTCGTAATGCTGTAACTAGTTTTTACGCACGTACATCATATTGTCAATAAGTAGGAGGAGGCCACTTTGAACAACTGCTCTTGAGTCAAGAAACATTTGGTAATTTTATTTTCAATTATGTAACTCATTTTCACAAAATTAGTTCCTTATAAACACTAACATTTACAAAAATAACAATAAGTATTAACTGGTAACAAATTAAATACTTTAGTTTTACAATGCAATAAATCAGCCGTTAAATTGTTTTTCCGTTTTTCTTAATGACAATAATTTCCTATTTACGAACGAGTGGAGATATTAAAAAATAATCTTATGTGTAGTCGTTCACTTGCTACCTAAATTGTCTATGTAGGCTCAATGATGGAGGAGGGAGGAATGACCGTTCTGCCCCGATCTGGATAGTTGAATGGTAATATCTCAAAAACGAAAAAAGATATCGATTTCCGGTTTTCGCCATTGAGTTTATTTTGAAATTTTAGATCGAAATCATGTATCATATGACCATCATCCCATTTAAATTAAGAAAGTTAAATCCAATATGGCGGATCCAAGATGGCGGACAAAAATGTCAAATACCACCCAGAATAGTGTTTTTGGTGCAACAAGCAACTAAAGTCATTCTGGTCACCTAGACACGCTCACTTTTCTGTAATTCGGCCGTTTCCAGACTTAATGGACACCCGGTATAATATATAGGCCTATAGGAATAATAATAAATTTAAATAATAATAAATTATATAATAATAAATTTTCCCTACTAAAACATAAAATTTTTATGACCAAGTGGACCATACCTTACGCCTCGTAACATTAGTATATATTAGAACCGCTGTTTTTACTTTCTCTTGCCTATATGAATATTCATATAGCTACACTCCACTTGGTCATAAAAATTTTTATTTTTTAGTAGGGAAAATTTTTTGTAGACGATTTCAATTTTAAACAAACGTAGGTAAGTACCAATGTTAAAGTTGAAGTCATCCTTTACATTGTCACTGGTCACTTCGAAGCTTTTTTACACGCTACGCCCTCGTGAATCACAATCATAATCTCTTTTCCAAACATATGCACCGACTGACAACTATTTTTGTACACACAGTTTTATTACTAGGCCTACCTTTTGTCTATAAAGAATTACTACTCCAAAAGTCAACGTTTTTGTCTTTGCAGCGAGGATTTTTTACTGAACACCCGTGGTTTCCAAAAATCAAACAGGTAGCCGAAGTAACCGTAATTTATAATTATACAGGGTGATTATAAATGAAATAGACACTTTCTACAGCTTCTTAAACATCAAACTGGTGTATTTGAATATAGTAAATGATACAGGTGTGTAGGGAATTTTTTAAAGTTTATGTTGGTACAACTGTTGCTAGCATTTTGTTGTTGGCTGCTGTTACAACAACCAGTCTAGCAAAATGGCCGCTACTCAAGTGAAGGAAGCTTATTGTGTTTTTGAATGAGCCAAAACAAACTCGGTTACGGTTGTGCAACGTCATTTCAGAACAAGATACGGTAAACCACCACCAACAACGCAATCAATCCATGACTGGTATAAACATTTTGAAAACAGTGGATGTCTGTGTAAAAAAAGAGTACTGGAAGACCTTCTGCTACTGAAGAACAAATTGATAGTATTCGTGATGTTTATGTACAAACTCAAAGAAAATCAACTAGATCAGCAAGTTTAGAATTGCAAATTCCTGAACCGACTGTGTGGAAAACTCTGCGGAAACGTTTGAAAATAACACCTTATAAATTGCAGTTAGTACAAAGTTTAAATACCAATGATAAAGTCGTACGTAAAAATTTTTGTCTGGAGATGCAACATTGTGTTGAAAATGACGACGCATTCTTTAATCGCCTAATTGTCAGTGATGAATGTAATGCCTCAACATCAGGAAGATAGTGATAACTTCATTTTTGTACAAGATGGAGCTTCGCCTTACTGGCACTTACAGGTCAGAAATTATCTTGATGAACGTCGTCCTAGACGATGGATCGGCCGTGCAAGTGAGGAAAACATTGTGTTTACGCCGTGGCCACCTCGTAGTCCAGACTTAACGCCCTGCGACTTTTTCTTATGGGCTTATGTAAAAGACAAAGTTTTTGTACCACCGCTTCTTGTAGATATCGATTATCTAAAATAACGTATCGCAAATGCTCTTGCCACAGTTTACCATCAAATGCTTAATCGTGTGTGGGAAGAATTCTAATACCGTGTTGATATCTGTCGTGTTACAAATGGTGCACACATTGAACATCTGTAAATACTTTCAATAAAAACTTAATGATTTCTTCTATATAATCATGTAAGTAATTACCTTAACTTTTTTTAAATAAATTTTCTATAAGCTATCGAACCTGTCTATTTCATTTATAATCGCCCTGCTTTAGTTGGAAAAATAATTTAGTTCACTTACAAAGTGTAGCAGAAATACAACTGCGACGACAATCATCATGCAAAGTTCTTTCATATTTCCAAATATTCAGTAAAATTCTTTAATAAAAGAATTACGATTAACTGGATTCGGAAATGCCTCAAAATCTGCAAAACACAAAACTAATTTACATGTAAATCTTGATTTTCGCACATTCCACTTACATATTTCTAACCGTGAACACTTTCATGAGATATATTTAGGATATACGAAGCAACAAAATTCTTCAGTAGCTTCTTAGTTCTATCTCAAACGTTTGATAGAATTTGACATTACAATAACTACTTATTCAGATCAGATAAAATACGTTCTGGATACGTTCTGGCTCCGTACGTTCGGAGGTTCTCACTTCATAACATCCTTTTAGAGAAGCTTAGCATTCAATTTTTATGATTTTAAATTTAAATATACATAAGTGATTTGCAATTTTCAAAATATATACTCAACGAGAGACATTAAATAGAATAAAACGACTTTGACACAATTTTAAAAATCGATCAATTTCTCTTCATTGAAGTGTTGTTAGAAAACAAGTTGTTAATTTAGCTTACTAATTAACTTTATGAAACTGATAACAGAAATATGAACTAACTAAATGTTAAAGAAATATTCAGACCTACGCCAGCTGAACGATTATGATATCAAATATTGTCTGTAATTTTTTTTTCTAGTTACCTGCAACACCTAGATTAGAAAAATAATTTGTAAATAAATGTTTTTTGAACATTTTTAAACTAATATTTTGTTTTATACAGAAATAGCAGCTACTAAGAGAACCCGCAATAAAAGTAATAATTTATGTAACCACTTCAATTTTCTTTGCTTCTGTTCAATATTGTGTAGTCTGTTCAATTCAGTCCGCAAGGAATGTAGATTTCGTTTTGTATCCCTCATATATGTGAGAAACGTATTGCAACATAGTTCGTGATTAGTCTAGAAATGGTTAGCGTAGTAAATTATTTATTTACTGTCGCCGACCAGGGCCGACGACACGTGGCAAAACCTTGTTTGGAAAATTGGTGGCCCTGAAAAGGGCCATTTGATTGGTTGCGGGTCCTGAAAAGGACCGTTGTAGTTAGTGGTTTGGTGGCCCTGAAAAGGTGACCGGCCCTTGAAGGTGGCCGGACGCCGCGAGCTGGCGTGTTCAGAGTGGTGTCTGAAGGATGACAGCTCGGCTACCGGGTTCAAGCCAAACCTTCCCTCAGCGGCAGTTGGGTCCCCACTGCAGCGTGGCAGTGGAGGCCCTCAGAGCCCCGCAGTGTAGGGTTGGCGTAGGCCATTGGCCGATAGCGCGGCCGAGGCGGTTCCCTCCGGGCCTTCGCTGACCTCTGTCTTCACCGTGGTGTCAGCTGGCACTCATGGGCTTCCGTCGGCTGACCGGTGCGGGAATGTGGCGTACCGATAGCGTCGTCCAGGGATGGCTTCGTCCGGGCTCGGCTGGGGTGTTCATCTTCTTCTTAATAGGTCTTCTCAGTTTGGAAGCTGGCTGCATAATGTGTCTCGCGGGCCGATGCCGTCGCTTAACCCTTTTACTACCAATTTTCACTTTCTCTTGCCTATATAAATATATAGGAAGGAAAGTATTGTTTTCATGGTGATTTTTCAAAATCGAGTTTTCACCGGATCTATATGTTTTCAGACCCCTGAACCCAAAAAGCATGTTTTTTAGCGATTGGTCAGTGTGTGTGTGTGTGTGTGTGTGTGTGTGTGTGTGTGTGTGTGTGTGTGTGCGTGTGTGTGCGCGCGCGCGTGTGTGTGTACAAAATATCTCAAGAATGGAACATCGTACGAACTTGAAACTTAAAATTTAAGTTACATACCACTTCCGGACCCGACACGAACATTTTCATCAAAATCGGTCAACCGGAAGTAGTAGTTTATTCGTGTATTTTTTCACTTTTTTGCGATTTTCTCAAAAACTGGTCCTACGATATTTTTTAAAATCGCCTGTTTTACTCAGTTTTTTATTTTCTACAAGATAGGGTAGGCGTCATGTTTGCTGAAATTCTGGGTGAGGCTGTTTTTACGTAAAAACATAGTTTTTTTAAGATTACGGCTTTAATATGCAATTTAGAACAAAAATTTATACAATAAAAGTTGTAGAGAATTTAAAATTTTACAACTTTTATTTTAAACATTTTTTTGTATAACGCTTAGTTTAGCAGTAATTAGCAATTTTCTGTTTTTTTCCCACGAAAACGTGAGAAAAATCGATTTTTTTAACATTTCGGCCTTAGTATGCATTTTATGACAAAAGTGTATATAATGGAATTGATAGAAAATTAAAAGATCTACAACTTTTATTTAAAGCATTTCTTTGTACAGATCTTAGTTTAGCATGAAAGAGTGATTTTCCGTATTATTAAGGCAAACTGAGATCGATTTTCATTTTTCGTCTTTCATATATGATTAAAATTAGGTTATGTTTATTAAGGTTAGTTTTTTGTTTATTTCTAATGTTAGGTTTATTGTTAATTATTTGCCCTGGCAAAAGAAAGTTGTGTGAGTGTTTCACACCAGATTTTTTATTTTTGTGCAGCTACTATTTTTGTGTGTTTTCCTATTATATTAGCTGTAATAGTGTGCAAAAAAATTTTCATAAATATTTTGTAAGCGAGCGGTAGGGAGATCCTGGGATATATTGTCCCACTGGTATTTTTTAGTGGAACGATATGTCCCAGTGGTATACGAGTATTATAGTGGAACACTATCCCCTGGATTTTTATAGTAGGGCCATATTTCCCAGTGGAACATAAGTGTGACAGTATGTCCACCATAATATACCACTGGGACATATAGTTCCACTATAAAATACTAGTGGGAGAATATTTGCCAGGGTCCCCTCACAGCCTCCTTACAAAATATTTATGAAATTTCTTTAGCACACAATTACTTACAGATTAAATAATAGGAAATCACATAAAAATTATAGCTACAACTCAGTTCAATCAGTACAGAAAAAAAAATTGGAGAAAAACGACCGGCAATGAGGGGTTGAGCAGTAGATTATCGAGCAATCTGTGAGAACTTTTTGAAAACAAAAACCAGTATAGCAATAGAAAAAAAGTTATAGTACCACTGGGACATAATCACGTTCAAGAAATAAAGACCTACGTCCCACTGATCAATTTTTCAAACCTGTTGTGACACATATGTCCCAATGGTAGCAAAAGGGTTAAATCCCACCCAGCCGAGTCCACTTTAATATGGAGGGGTGACACTGCTTACTGCGCGTCAGTAGCGCTACTCACGGCTGATTCTGGGACCGTATGCATCGCTGATAATCGTGGGAGCCGCTGGAGACATAACGTATAGGTTGCCTTTAATGTTAAGATATTGTGTATAGTACGGGATGGAGTGTGTTGAACAAGGGTAGTAATTTACGATGAATAAGATATTTTGAATAAGACTTCTAAGAAATCAAATATGGTAGAAATGTATGTTTTTATTTTGATTCATTCTAATAAGTTCGAGAATAACGGACTTTTGTTAGAGGATCTCGTACTTGTTCAAAGGATCTAAATTAATTATTAGACCGCACGCATGAAAGGCCTTAGCGCCTTTGTAGTAGTCAGTCAATAACCTAATCCTAGAATGAAAAGGTGTCATGTCATTCCGTTTGAAATAGTGTCGTTAGCGGGACTGATTCTGAACTATATTGATAGATTAAGTGCGCGCAGATGGTATCAAGAGTTTGTGGACAGGTAATCGGTTTGTTTCGTAAAAACAATTATCTATGATTACTAAAGTTGTTTATATTAAGTTTTATTTCATGTAGTGTATCCAATTTAAAATATGCAATTGTAATTTTTAGTAGACTTACATTATCAATTAATTGTAATTATTAGTTTTTAAAATAAATAATAAAATTGTTATATTATTGTAATTAAGTCTGTTTATTATTTCTTATATCCAGATACCGAATAAACCTAAGCTTAGATGTTACAGTATTTCCACAAAACTTCACAATTTGTTTCCCGTAGGGCGCAATCATTTTCTGTCATTTAAAAAAAACTGTTCAAAATAGCTTGAGAGTAGCAAAGGGGAGACGGCAAAAGCACAAACTTACAAACATATAATTTGTATAGAACATGCAAAAGAAACAGTTAAGCAGAAAAAATATATTTAGTAATTATAATATTTTTACATGTTTATTAGATAACCACAAACTGCAGCATTCATTTTAAAGATTCACTGTAACAAGACAAAAATGTAATAAAAGAAAAACAATTGAAGAACAACTTGGTTTTCAAGAGAAAATTATTCAGAAGAACAACATACCGAAATGGATCAATCAATAATCGACAGCATTTTTGGAGTAATGAAGAGAAAACTATTTGGGAAGAAAGAAAACGCAAGATCCAATATAAGAAGGAAAGCAAGAAAATTAAAACGAGTAACTCATGTATGACTATCATAGTCGTAATTTGAATGCAACGAAATTAAAGAAAAGAAATAACCAAAAAACTCTGCATCATTTATAATACACACAAAGTAACAGATATAAAAGTCACGAATCTGAAAGACATTAAACTGTTAGATATTGGTTGTTAAAAGAAATATTCGCCTAATTCATCCACTAGGTATAACATTGGTAGAAAACACTAACCTGCTTTTTGTTCCTCGATGAATCCGCTGTAATATAAAGTAAGGCAGAAGAAGATCTGAGAAGGTTTGCGATGTCCTCGTACATACCCAATATATATTATACATTGTCACCATGTTTAGTTAAAAGTCCCTTTTTTAAAAAGTTTATTACTTATTTTTTTATAATGCTCATAAGATTGACGCAATAAAACGTCATGGAATTTTACATAGAAAAAATACTTGACACCTATACAAATAAAAACAATTTTTAATTTTATATCTAATTTGTGGTGCTTCAACTGCCTCAACTTTAACCATTTTGTGTTTCTCGATAGTCAGTAGGTTAATTTCGTTGATGACTAAACAAGAAATGGTGTTTTCCATCCACACTTTGGCAGTGTACTTTACAGTGCATTAAGTTCTTTTCGCTGTACTGTTTCAACCCCTGACCACACAGAGCGTGCCCATGAAACTACGGTTTAGCTACTTTGTCCTCGCCTGCTTTCCAGGTAATGGGTGCCGGCCGTAGCACCTCCATGTGCTAATCGTAGTACATGGTTGTGCGCAGTACTTCCATGTGTGGTAGAGCCACGTGCAAAGCATTTAGCAAAGTTAGGGTATTTTCTTAACAGTGAGAACTGAAAATGGACCCTTTAGGCTCTTTATTTTCCACGTAAAAGCACGATTTACAAACATCCGACACCATTAAATTATAACCAACTTGAATAAATTAAGTAAACGTGATTTCTTTGTTTTTTTTTTATTTAACTTATTTATTTACAATCAGCCTTACAATATGGCTTTAAGCAAATCATTATACAAGAACTACACTGACGTGAGTGAAGTAGACAGCCTTTGCTCTCACTTCAACTAAATAAAATTAAAAAATAAAGTTAATAAAAACTAAGAAAAGTTGTAAAGATACAAAATTAACAAGAACAATGTAAAAGAAGTAAACAAAAAAAAATGAAGTAAACAATGCAAAAGAAGTTAACAATAAAAAAGTGAAATAAATAAAATTTTGAAATTTCACTTTAGATTAAAAAGTAGTGATGAAGACGAATGGTGAATTTGATTTCGTGTATGGATTAAAATCGTTGGCTAAGTCGAGGATGTGATGTCTTTTGAGGCGCTTCGTTTCCTCACTGCAGTCCAGTAAATTTAATGCCAGGTGGTTCTGGTGATTGTTTAATCTTAGCTGGTACCGGAAGCTCAGCTCTCTTATCTCTTCTGTTACGGTACGGATACAAAGATGGTCATGTATTTCCGAGTTTCTTATAAACCACCCAGTGTTACTCGTCGATCTTAATACTTTATTTTGGAAGCGTTGTATTATTTCTTAATTGGATCTGCTGGATGTACCCCAAAGCTGAGCGCCATACTTCCAAACAGGCTTGAAAATTGTATTATAGATCAAGACCTTATTTTCAACAGATAATTGTGATCTTCTTCCTAACAACCAGTTAAACTTCATGTATTTTAAATTAAGCTCGTTCCGTTTACATACTATGTGATGTCGCCAAGTTAATCTCCGATCAAGATGCAAGCCAAGGTACTTCACATGATCTTTTTGTGGGAGTGATTTCTTTATGAAATAATAAAAAATATTAAAAAGAATTATGCTATGTAAAACTACAAAGTTTTTAAAATAAAATAGCGTTTTTGTTCATTATCGTATAAAGAAAAAAGCACCATTTTAATTGAATTTAATGAGACCAATTTGATCAACTGCAAGGGTCTAGGGAGATTAGAAAACAAATATTTCCAACAAAAGTCGAAATTTGGAATTGTAAAAACTAAAACTTTACACTTCTTCAATAAAAAAACCATATTTTCAGAAACTCCCATTTGAATTTAGAAACAAAATGGAAATTGTATTATGAACAAAACTGCAGTTAACTTATTTGCTAAACGATAATTATTCAAACAATAAATACATAAAAATCTACAAAATAACAAAAGTTACTGGGTAACAAAATTACAAACACTAACACTTTGTGATGAATTTATTAATTTAAAAAATCCGTAATGGTCCTAATAGCAGTTGCCGCTTTTCTTGGACAAAATAAAGCGAAAATTTCAAGTTCTTTTAAGGACTTGTTTGATAATAAACTATAAAATATTTACTTTAAACATAAATAACAATTATTTATTTAAACAATGGCATTGGTTGATTAAATTTTAAATTATTTAGACCAAGTAGAATTAAAAAGTTTATAACAACCACAAATTACATTAATCTTAATTAAAAATTAAATAAATGCAACTTCAAAAAAACTATATATTCGATAATTTCTTCAAACAAAACGAATAGTTTACACCCTACTGAAATACAAAAATTTGCTACACTCGTAGGCCGTTTAGTACTGAACTTGTTTCAAAAACTAATAGACTACGCTTCAATCGCTTTCACTTTACGGTGTCCAAAAACTGTCAGTACAAACAAACGTAAGAGCCATGTTGTTTATATATATATCAGAGCAAACGCATAAAAGGAATCTACGAAACTTTAATGATTTACTAATAGAAAAGCAGGAAAGGACATTATTTTGTTCCGTTCTACACTAGATAATCCAGAAAACGAAAACAAACAGAGATAACTTATACAGTCCAACTTCGATTGTCCGGGCCTCGGTTATCCGGGATTTGGATTAACCGGGTTATGATCATCCGGGATCGGGATAATGGAAACACCTGCATCGGCGCCGAAACAAAAGTTACTGTCCGGTCGCGACAGAGAAAATATCTTTGTCTTTTGATGTAACATAATTGTAGGGCGTGGCCGCAATTCTTGTATACCTGATTTGTAACATTTCTATTAATGTTACGTAATTTTAATTATTAATCTTTTCCTTATTCAGTCTTGTTGCATTTAAAATTTTGTTATCTTTTATTTCACCGCACTCCGTTTTCTCGTTTCCGAATTGTTTTTCGTTCCGACTTTGTACTGCCGACTGCTGTTATCTGTAATTCTGGCGTGAGATCCGTTTCAACCCGCTTTACTTGTTTTGGATAATTTGTCTGGCGGGGTGGAAGGGGTCGATGACGTCAGATCCGAGGTTTCCTTCTGAGAAATTTTTGCTTCTCTCGCTCTCTTGCAGCAAATGGTCATGTCGATGGACGTGCTTTTATTCTTGTGTTAGTGCCGTAACTTTTCGAGTTTTTCGGGGCGTCGTTATGTTGCCTTACGTATGACCATTTTGCTTTCCCGTATTCGGTAAGTTCATCTTTTCTTTATTAGTAGTTAAAACCCATTGAAGCCGAAAATGTTTTATTTAAATTTTTGTAAATTTTGTAAACCCTTTGGGTAATTTAAATTTTTCTTAATTTTAAATTTTACGCTTTTCTTAAAGCTAACTATTAAATTTTTTTTCTTATTCTCTTGTTGTGCCGGTGGGATTTAGCTACCTTTTTTTATTTTTGTGTTTTGCGGTAGCCCTCATTTTCTAAGTCCTGGTTTTTCTGCTCTTTGCAGGGACCAAGTATGGGCGTATGTAACCAAGTTTGATCGTAAATGTAACCAAGTTTGGGATGAAAATAACCAAAATGTAATCGATTTTGGGGGAAGATTCTCCTTATGTTTTTGAATCAGTCTAAGCCCAACGACGTGATGTAAATCCCGTTGGTTAAATATGAATTTTCATACGTCACCCGGAAACTTCGTATCTCATCTATTCAAATTTACTTCTCTAATATGAACTATTTTTAATGTATCGGCTATAAGACGAAAATCCATCATCATTAAGTTTTGCAAATTATAAAGAAATGATTCAACTTTTGTTATATTATGCTGTTATGCATAGTCAAGACTGGTCTTGCATCCATCTAGTTTACTTACTATAGTATTAAATTTTTTTGGGCTTTCCATAAAATTTTTTATTTCTACTGTAAAACTTAATTTATTAAGCAGAAGCTGCATTAATGATTAATTTTGTAAAAAATTATTTATTAATTCTCCTTATTCTAGTTAACTTGCTTTTGGTTAAACGAATCTAATTATTATTTTTTATTTAAAATTTATTTAACTTAACTGGATTATACTTTTAATACTTTTAAACTATTAATCTGTTATACGAAAGGCCCATCCAAATTAATTTTGATTTTATTGTTTCATTTTAAATAATAATTATTATTATATCGACATGATCTTCTTTTTTATATCAAATTTATTTTGTTAATCGTATTAACTGGATCCAGTATTATGCATGCTAATTTAAATTGAGCTCATTTTTTTTTTAATTTAAAAAATTAATTTTTTTGGCTATTTATGATTATTAATATTTAAACGCTTTTGTAACTTTTATTCTGTGCTAACTTAAAATCTACATGTAACTTTATCTATTAAGTTAACTCACTTTATTAATTCAATATTTTATTAAATTTTTTTACTAATTTATTTTTTTTGGTTTATTTTTACACCGCATCACCGCAGTCTCTCCTTTTGGGGTGTTTTTTTTGTGTCCCCTGTGCCAATTTTGCTTTGTAGCGATTCTTGGGTTGTATCGCTCGGGCAAAAAGGGGTTACAGATTTTCTTGAATTGTCATTGTTCAATATTACAATAAGTTCAAATACCCCGCGCCGTCGAATATTCTAGAATAAGATTTTCCCGCTCGATTAAATCCTTAATATTGATTCTGTATTGATCGCTGTACTAATTAGCTCAGCGCATGTGCGATTCCTGGCCACGTGCCGCTCTCCGCCAAAAGCAAAATTCTATTATTTTCGTGCTCGCGCCATTGTTCCTTCTTCCAAAATCCTTCTCACTGCACGTTGCGCATTCATTCTGATCGGACGTGTATCGTTTCCTATCTTGGGGACGCCATACCACGAGGCGTCAGTAACGCATAACGCCAGTCGCATTTCTCAAAGTGTTGTCGCCGTATAGAAATATGCTTATTCGGCCCCAATTAACGTGCAATTCGAAGCAACGTGCTTATTGCAATTAGCTATTCAAATTCATTTAACGGGCGTATATTCGATTAACGATCTTAACCATTCATGTGTGAACTTGTAGCGATATCCTACATTTTCCTAACGTGCCTTTCCTAGACTCTATCAATGTTAAAACTATTCGAACGATTTCAGTGCTAAAGTGATTTGTGTAAACTCTTATGTGTGACTATTCAAGCAGGCTTGCAGCCGTATTAAGTGTCAATTTCATCAGTGTGTGTAATAACGAATTCAGCAGCAATCTACGCACTCAAAACTTGTAAGTACCGAGTTAATACATGATAGAGTTTTCTTCCTTCTTATATTTTGTGTATTTAAACATCCTTACCATTGTACCTATAAATAACGAGCTAAGCTATACGCCTAATGTGCGCGTCGAAGCCACATCGCGTCTTTATGTGTACAAGCTGTATTCGATCCAGCTAATTAACGTAATCAAACCCCAGGGATACGGGAGTTGTACTACCATTCAGCTGCTGTATCCCACAGTCATTTGTATGATCGTATGTATAATGTACGAGTATTTTGGAAAAACGCATAATATGGTGCACTCAGTACTGAATTTCTCAGGAATTTTCACGGTCTTACAGAGATTCCGGGATTTACGCGTCGTAAAAAAATTACCGGGATTTTGTGGTAATATCTGAAAGTAAGTTCGGCACATGCGTGCGCGCGCGTTTACACACCTATATAATATACATACATACTTATATATATATATATTTATATATGGGCATTCATAGGTACAAATGTACTATGTAATACTGTGTATTCGGATTAACCGGGATTTCGATTTTCCGGGGTGGGTGCAGCCGTAGGTCAGCTCGGAAAATTGAGGTTCGACTGTATAACGCAAAAATAGAATAACTGGTAAAGAAATAACAAATAAAAGGACAAGGTTGCCAGTGAGGATATAATAGAATCAAACTCATTGTAGGCAACAATAGCTGCCTTTCGGACAGAAACTGCACCCGTCAAAACCGACATAATGGTCATTGTCATGGTGTAACTATCATTCGTATTTCATTTTGAATCAAGCTTCTACACGCCAACAATTCAACGTTTAATATCTGAGACGCTCAATATTACTCCAAAGGAGAAACTAATAATTCATATTTCAATAGAGAGAATATCCAATAATTTTTAATATATACGTTTTAATGAATAGCAGTATTTGACACATCAACTTTGTAAATTTTATGGTACATTTAAAATTCAAAAACATGTCATTAACATATTCTTCGCTACACCATCGTAGGTACAAATATATATGTAATAAAATTTTAATTAGCATAATTGGCGTATATGATAATTATACCCATCGTAACATAACTAACAAAATAAAAAAACATATCCAACTACTTAAAAGTTGTTCGAGTATATAGAGAGAACAACCGCATTTAACAATTTATATATGCTGTGTTCCAAGTAAGACAATAAAGTTAATTTTTATAGGCATGAACTTTATAACCGGTCATCTGTCGAGTTAGGTTTCTCATATCTATAAATAAAAAGTCTCAAAACGAAAACTAATATTCTCAGATAAATTCCATCTACTCACTGATTGAAGGCCTGTTGAAATCGCCATCCAAAAAATTCAATGAACTCAATTACAAAATTCAAATTTTAAAATGTCTTAATTAAAATCACTATATTGTTAAAAAATGATAATTGTGGGAATGTAAACGTGGCTTATGATTAGGCATTGACGTGGTAGTTATTGACGAATGGTCGGTCTCTCGTTGTCTTCCTAGAATAGATAAGATTATTTAAACCCTATAGACTAGAAAATGAAAACAATGACAATAATGTAAAGGTTTTCCGTAGTATGCTACTAGCAGTTCATGTAAAAAACCGATGCGTTTACCATGCATATTTATTTTGGTAGCCTTAAAAACAGTCGCTATAGTAATCCCAGCCTGTTAAGGGGAGACTGTACTTTGTATCCCGCCAACGTTAAATTTGCAATTTTTAGGTACAATTTTCATAGGATTGGTTAAAGATAAGAAATTTAAACTTTACACAATTATAGTTGTTGGAAATCTCTTGCTACTGGCATTTTTTCAATTTAATCTGTAGGACCTTAAAATTAAAAACAAAATAACATAACATAGAATTTTTACAAATTTCTTTCTACGTGTTTTTGCATATTTGTAATTTAAGAGCATTTGAGGAAGTCGTAAAAATGCCAGTGTATGTCCAAGTACAAGGAAAATAACTGGTAAAAGTTCTACATGGTAGGTTTAATGGTTTCCAAAAAAAATTTACCTAAATGTTAAAAATCTAAATTTCCAGGAACAAACAAAAAACAAAAAGCCACAAATCAAAAACAAAATGTACACAAACATGTAAATTTCCCATCAACAGTTGGGTAGAGAGCCAACAGTTTTGAGAATATTAAAAACAGTAATGCAGATATTTTAAAAATACTGAAATTCCCTTTACACTAAAAAGAGGAGTATAAAATTACGAAAAATATTCGTTCCTGGTAACATGATAATTTTTCTGTGTAAACCTGCCAAATACTTAATTTTTTATTAAAATAATTTGTTACGTAATTTAATGTTTTTTCTGGTAGATCTAGTCTGAAGTACTGAAAAACATAAAAAACCGAAATTCAAAAATTTCAGTCAAAATCATAGTACAGTCTCACCTTAAGATATCATCCAAAATGATTTATTAGGAGAGCGACTCGAACATTCTTTTACACCTTTCAGAACTTCCAAGGGTATCACTAATGGCCAAGACTTTGCTTTTTCGTTCTTTTACTTCACATGAATCAGAAACATACTCAAAACTGTATCCTTATTCGAAGGAGTAGAATTGAGAAATGTTAACTGCAACTTGTCTATTATTCGTTCATGAGATTTATATGCGAAATAATTCTCAGGATTAAACACACCTTCGTGTTTCAAAAAACGACATTGTCGACACAGTAGATACGAATAGAAACTAAAAGAGTACTAGTGCTCAAAAACTAATTTTCAATTTTTATAAAATCTTAACACTAAATAAGGTGTTGCGGACATGACGTGAAATTTACAAATACGTTACTTTTACCTTCTTAAAGTTACGATTGCTTCGGTTTTTGAAACTCTCGATACGGTTAACGTGAACTACGGCTTGAAAGAAAAGTTTCATAATTTATTATCAAATAGGTTTTTTAAAAAAACCTGGAGTTATCATTGCATTTCATGTTAGTAAAGCGGGAACTGCTATACAGACCATTTTGGATTTTTTAAATTAATAACTAAAATCAATCAGTCTATAGGGTTAAAATCAATCTGTTAGTCGCACGGCTAAAATAAATAGTTCTTTTTTTATCACATGATTAGCCAATTAAATGACTGAATCATTTAAGAACAGAAGAGGTAGAGGTGTAAAAGACATAAATCAGAGTTGTCTCCTCTGAAAGTAATGAATTTCATTATACAGCCAGACCCTGTGGTGAATGAAGTGACGGTGTCTTTTGCAGTGTGGAAAATATGTGTCTTTTCAGAGGGCCCGGCATGCTGATAAGCGTACTTTTCCACTCAGTGAGGAAGGCAATAGTAAACCACCTCACTCCTCGTTTTACTTAGTAAAACCTCTACAGGTTCAAACCAGCCTTTCGGCTGATGACCTTAACAACAACAGAGTTAAAATAATCTTATCTATTCTAGGAAGACAACGAGAGACCGACCATTCGTCAATAACTACCACGTCAATGCTTAATCATAAGCCTCGTTCACATTCCCACAATTATCATTTTTTAACAATATAGTGATTTTAATTAAGAATGTTTAAAAATTTGAATTTTGTAATTGAGTTCATTGAATTTTTTGGATGGCGATTTCAACAGGCCTTCAATCAGATAGTGAGTAGATGGAATTTATCTGAGAATATTAGTTTTCGTTTTGGGACTTTTTATTTATAGATATGAGAAACCTAACTCGGCAGATGACCGGTTATAAAGTTCATTCTTATAAAAATTATCTTTATTTTCTTACTTGGTATACAGCATATAAATTATTAAATACGGTTGTTTTTCTCTCTATAATATACTCGATCAACGTTTAAGTAGGATAATATATTTTTTTATTTTGTTGGTTACGTTACGATGGGTGTATACGCCAATTATGCTAATTAAAATTTTGTTACATATAGCTACGATCGCTACGATGGTGTAGCGAAGAATATGTTAATGACATGTTTTTGAAACTGAAATGTATAAAGTTGGTGTGTTTAATACTGGTATTCATTAAAACGTATATATTAAAAATTATTGAATATTCTCTTTAATGAAATATGAAATATTAGTTTCTTCTTTGGAGTAATAATGAGCGTCTCAGATATTAAACGTTGAATTGTTGGCGTGTAGAAGCTTGATTCAAAATGAAATACGAATGTTAGTTACACCATGACAATGACCATTATGTCGGTTTTGACGGGTGCAGTTTCTGTCCGAAAGGCAGCTATTGTTGCCTACAATGAGTTTGATTCTATTATATTCTCACTGGCAACCTTGTCCTTTTATTTGTTATTTCTTTACCAGTTATTCTATTTTTGCGTTATACAGTCGAACCTCGATTATCCGGGCGGACCTCCAGCTGCAACCACCCCGGAAAATCTAAATCCCGGTTAATCCGAACGCACAGTATTATTACATAGTACATTTTTGTACCTATGAATGCCCGTATATATATATATATATATATATATGTATAAGTATGTATGTATGTATATTATAAAGGTGTGTACACGCGCGCACACGCATGTGCCGAACTTACTTTCAGATATTACCACATAATGCCAGTAATTGTTTTACGACGCGTAAATCCCGGAATCTCTGTAAGACCGTGGAAATTCCCAAGAAATTCAGTACTGAGTGCACCATATTATGGGTTTTTCTAATATACATTTTACATACAAACATACATAATGACCCTTCAAGAAAATCAGGTATACAAGAGTTGCGGCCACGCCTACAATTATGTCTCATCAAAAGACAAAATATATTTTCCCTATCGCGACCGGAAAGTAACTTTTGTTTCGGCGCCGATGCAGGTGTTTCCATTATCACGATCCCGGATTATCATGACCCGGTTAATCCGAATCCCGGATAACTGAGACCCGGATAATCGAAGTTGGACTGTATAAGTTATCTCTGTTTGTTTTCGTTTTCTGGATTATCTAGTGTAGAACGGAACAAAATAATGTCCTTTCCTGCTTTTCTATTAATAAATCATTGAAGTTTCGTAGATTCCTTTTATGTGTTTGCTCTGATATATATATAAACAACACGGCTCTTACGTTTGTTTGTACTTACAGTTTTTGGACACCGTAAAGTGAAAGCGATTGAAGCGTAGTCTATTAGTTTTTGAAACAAGTTCAGTACTAAACGGCCTACGAGTGTAGTAAATATTTAAATTACAGTAGGGTGTAAACTATTCGTTTTGTTTGAAGAAATTATCGAATAGTTTTTGTGAAGTACTATTCATTTAATTTTTAATTAAGATTAACATAATTTGTAGTTTATATAAAATTTTGAATTCTACTTGGTCTAAATAATTTAAAATTTAATCAACCAATGCCATTGGTAAAATAAATAATTGTCATTTATGGTTAAAGAAAATGTTTTATAATTTACGTATTATCAAACAAGTCCTTAAAAGAACCTGAAATTGTCGTTTTATTTTGTGCAAGAAAAGCGGGAACTTCTATTAGGACCATTTTGGATTTTGTAAATTAATAAATTCATCACAAAGTGTTAGTGTTTGTAATTTTGTTACCCAGTAACTTTTGTTGTTTTCTAGATTTTCATGTATTTATTGTTTGAATAATTATCGTTTAGCAAATAAGTTAACTGCAGTTTTGTTCATAATACAATTTCCATTTTGTTTCTAAATTAAAATGGCAGTTTCTGAAAGTATGGTTTTCTTTAATGAAGAAGTGTAAAGTTTTACTCTTTACAATTCCAAATTTCGACTTTTGTTGGAAATGTTGGTTTTCTAATCTCCCTAGACCCTTGGAGTTGATCAAATTTGGTCTAATTAAATTCAATTAAAATGGTGTTTTTTTTCTTAATACGATAATGAAAAATAAACACTATTTTATTTCAAAAACTTTGTAGTTTTACATAACATAATTATTTTCAATAATTTTTATTATTTCATAAAGAAATCACGTTTAGCCTATTCAGTTAATTCAAGTTGGTTATATTTCATGGTGTCGGATGTTTGTACATAGTACTTTTTCGTGGGAAATAAATTGCCTAAAGGGCCTATTTTTAGTTCTCACTGTTAATAAAATACCCTTACCTTGCCATTCCGGACCGTCACCTGGGCTCATTTTCTGTTCCAGCTCTACGTACTTTCCGTAGAGGGACCTTCGGCTTCTTCAGCGCTTTGTGCGGCCAATTAACGCGTTTTTATACACCAGTTTGTCGACGGTTTTCAAAACGGCTAGTGTGATTGGTTTTCACTTCCTACTTTACGCCCGTAACAAGCGTCGTGATCGGATGTGTGTGTAAAAAGAAAATTGCAGTCTATCTTTATACCTGTTTTTGATCAGTGGTAACAGGTGCCGTTTTCCATTTTGGATTGAATAAAAGGTAATCATAAAATTTGTAGTATTTTAGATTTTAATCATGAGACGAAACCGAAAGAAATAATTGATTTTAACTTATAAACATGTGTTAATTTAAAAAAAATAGTTGAATTTAGAAAAAATATAGATAAAATGTAGGATAAAATCTTAAATTGTTTTAACACACAATTATTGTAGCGACGCTAAATTTAAACACATATTGGGTTTAAGTTACGGATCATTAAAACAAAATAATAAAAAAATATCAAAATAGGTTAATTCTAAATTTTTAGATCAAATAACAAGTAATTGAAACAATTTTGTTTTCGAGGTAAAAATAATGATATATTTTTTAAATATAAGTAAACACTGAAAGAAAAATAGTTTTCATAAGTTATTAGAAATCTCTAATAAAAAAACATGGTTTTTTTAAATGTTTAGAAAAAAAAGAAAATTAAGTAAAGACGGAAATAAATATATAATTTGTAATCTAGTTTTTTTTTAAATAATTGATTATTCTAAAAAGAATTACAAAAATTCTTAGTGTGAAGGAGGTTGAATATTTGTGAAGTGTTTGATCTATATGTGCTACTAAATAGTTTGATGAAGAGCGATAACAAGGGGAAATCCACATTCTTTAGTTGTATATGTAGTTTTGAGATTAATATAATGTGTAATGTGTTTACGATCCTTTTTGAAAAAATATAGTAACGGATTCAAAAGCCAACTGTAACGGGTTTGTTAAATAATTTTCTTACAGTTGTTAAGGTGTTATGTGAAACTAAAGGTAGGAATGAAATGGCTAGCCCCTGCACCGAAGGTTTAAGGCGAAGGTTCTGTAGGGATATTTATAAGGGTCACCAGGAAGTTAAGTGCCTGAGTTTTACGCCATCTGTGTAAATGTGGAATGGCCAGTGTAATATATTATTAAGAAAATGTTTGAAGCTTCTGGGGGTTTTTGTACATGAGTGAATATCGAACAGAAACGTGTTAGTTATTTTTTGAGAGAATGAATTTGTTATAACACCTAAGTTTTTTGATATTCAATGACGCATATATAAGTAGTGACAAAACCGTTCATTCTATGACTGAATTTCTTTGGTGGTCACAGCGACCATAGGAAAATTGTATCAGCTATTCAATCAAAACTTTTAGAAACAGAACTTTTGTTGTTAATTGACAATATCAGATTTACTTAAACGTTTACACGGAAAGATCAACGTTCATTTTTACTTCTCTTGCCTATATGAATATATAGGAAGGAAAGTATTGTTTTCATGTCGATTTTTCGAAATCGAGTTTTCACCGGATCTATACGTTTTCAGACCCCCTAAACCCAAAAAACATGTTTTAAGCGATTGGTCTGTGTGTGTGTCTGTGTGTGTGTGTGGCTGTGTGTGTGTGTGTGTGTGTGAGTGTGTGCGTGCGTGTGTGTGTGTGTGTGTGTCTCTGTGTGTGAACAGAATATCTCAAGAACGGAACATCGTACGAACTTGAAACTTGAAACTTAAGTTACATACCACTACCGGACCCGACACGAACATTTTCATCAAAATCGGTCAACCGGAAGTAGTAGTTAATTCGTATAATTTTTCACTTTTTTGCAATTTTCTCAAAAACTGGTCCTACGATTTTTTTAAAAATCGCCTGGTTTACTACATTTTTTATGCTTTACAAGATAGGGTAGGCGCCATGTTTGCTGAAATTCTGCGTGAGGCTGTTTTTACGTAAAAACATTTTCTTTTTAAGATTGCGGCTTTAATATGCATTTTAGCGCAAAACGTTATATAATAAAAGTTGTAGAGAATTTAAAACCTATAACTTCTGTTTCAAACATTTTTTTGTATAACGCTTAGTTTAGCGGTAATTTGCAATTTTCTGTTTTTTTCTCACGAAAACGTGAAAACGTTTTTTTAAACATTTCGGCCTTAGTATGCATTTTACGACAAGAGTATATATGATTAAATTTATAGAAAATTAAAAGATCTACAACTTTTATTTAGAGCATTTTTCTCTACAGAGCCTAGTTTAGAGAGAAAGAGTGATTTTCCGTATTTCTAAGCCAAATTGAGGTTGATTTTCATTTTGCATCATTCACTCATGATTAAAATAAGGTTATGTTTTTGAGGTTAGTTTTTTGTTTATTTCTAATATTTTATTAATAATGTTAGGTTTATTGTTAATTATTTGCATTGGCAAGAGAAAGTTGTGTGAGTGTTTCACACCAGATTTTTGCTATTAAAATACGTAAAACCGGCTGAAATGAACTCAAGAAGGTAGAAACAGTCCTTAGCTGAGTACACCCTTCTGAAGGAATTTAATCAGTTTAGTGCCGCAAAATGCTACCTAGTTGGCGAACCCACAACCCCTGGGAGGCCAACCCAAATGAGTGGGTGCGGTCACGTCCGCAGGGCGCCCCACTCTCCTCAGTACTCGTGTAAACGTAGGACGAGTAGCTGTCAAGCTCGTTACGTCGCTAAATGCTTTGCACGTGGCTCTACCACACATGAAAGTACTAGGCACAACCATGTACTACGAATAGCACACTGAGGTGCTACGGCCAGCGCCCATTACCTCGAGAGCAGGTGAGTATAGGGTAGCTATACCGCAGTTTTATGGGCACGCTCTGTGAGGTCTGGGGCGTGCACCCGGTTGAAACCGTACAGCGGAAAGAACTTAATGAACAGTAAAGTACACTGGCAACGTGTAGGTGCAAAACACCATTTCTTGTATAGTCATCAACGAAATTAACCTACTGACTATCAAGCAACACAAAATGGTTAACCCTTTCTTACCCAGTGAGGCATAGAAGTCACATTGGAGTAAAATAACGGACAAAAAAACTTTAATTGTTAGCGACTACTTTTGATTAAAGAGCGCTGGATGTGAAGTGTAATAATTTTCTGTACCCTAGCCAGGAATCGAACCTGAGACCTCCGCTTTGCAGTGTAAGATGCTGACCACTACGCCACGGACGCGACCATTAGTTTCTTTTTAAAGTTAGTTTTAGTCTTAAATATTAGTGTTCATTTGCTAAAACAAAGCAGCATTTCTTCGAGTATGTTGAATTTACATACAAAGTATATTTTTTAGGCTGTAATTACTGATTTTGTCCATTTTACCAATATTTTTGAATTGTAAACTTTTTTAAGTTTTACATAATGCTTTGCTACAAATCTAAGCAAGAGAATTTTGTTTAGCAAGCCTGCACGTGATTTTTACTTATTCATATTGTTGGGAACTTTGATACCATCAAGCCCAATGTGGCACATGTGTCACACTTTTTTGTCGCGCCATCAAAAAAAGGCTGAAGGTCTAAAAGTGATTTTATTTCAGTTAAATGTCTGTAAAGTGTCTGAAACAATGTACACATATTTGTTTGTGTAAAGTTAAAAAAAATTGGGATTGAAAGGGTTAAAGTTGAGGCGAGAAGCGCCACAAAACTAGATATAAAATAAAAATTGTTTTTATATGTATAGGTGTCAAGAATTTTTTCTTTCTAAAATTCCATGACGTTTAATTGCGTCAATCTTATAAGCATTATAAAAAAATATCTAATGAACTTATTAAAATGAGGCACGTTTTAACTAAACATGGTGACAATGTATAATATATGTATATGTACGAGTATATATTGGGTACGAATATCGCAAACCTTCTCAGATCTTCTTCTGCCTTACTTTATATTACAGCGGATTCATCGAAGAACTAAACGTAGGTAAGTGTTTTCTACCAATGTTATACCTAGTGGATGAATTAGGCGAATATTTCTTTTAACAACCAATATCTAACAGTTTAATGTCTTTCAAATTCGTGACTTTTATATCTGTTGCTTTGTATGTATTATAAATGAAAATACTGAATTTTACTCCTAATTTGCGTACGTTGCAATCTGTTCAATTCAGAACAATAAGCAACCCCATGACCCAATGAGATGAGGATGATGTATACGTATAACATGTAAATGAGGTGTAGTCTTGTACAGACCCAGGCCGACCATTCCTGAGAGAGTATGGTTAATTGAATCCCGACCATCAAAGTACACCGGTAACCACTGTCTCGTATTCAAATCCGTATAAAAGTAAACTACCTTTACTAGGATTTGAACCAGGAACCTTCGTCTCCGAAAATCAGCTGTTTGAAAAACAGCTGACTCACGGCAATGACTTTACCTCTAGACCAACCCGGTGGGTCTATTATAAATAATGCTGATTTATTTGATTATTTTTTTTCTTTAATTTCGTTGCATTCAAATTACGACTATGATAGTCATACATGAGTTACTCGTTTTAGTTTTCTTGCTTTCCTTCTTATATTGCATCCTGCGTTTTCCTTTTCCCCAAATATTTTTCTCATCATTACTCCAAAAATGCTGTCCATTATTGATCGATCCTTTCGGTATGTCGTTCTTCTGGATAATTTTCTCTTGAAAACCAAACTGTGCTTCAATTGTTTTTCTTTTATTACATTTTTGTCTTGTTACAGTGAATCTTTAAAATGAATGATGCAGTTTGTGGTTATCTAATACAAATAATGTAAAAATATTATAATTACTAAATATATTTGTTTCTGCTTAACTGTTTCTTTTGCATGTTCTATACAATTACACGTTTATAAGTTTGTGCGTTTGCCGTCCCCCCTTTGCTACTCACCGGCTCTTTTGAACAGTTTTTTTAAATGGCAGAAAACGATTGCGCCCAACGAAAAACAAATTGTGAAGTGTTGCGGAAATACTATAACATCTAAGCCTAGGTTTGTTCGGTATCTGGGTTTAAGAAATAATAGACAGACTTAATTAGATATAACAATTTTATTATTTTTTTTTTTTTTTTTTTTTTTTTTTTTTTTACTTGTGAGACCACAATGGACCACTTCAGCCACAACATGAAAGACTCTACTTCGATCTCTGAGCCTTGATCTTTACCCAGTATTCCCTAAAGTTCTCTCGTTGACGACCCGCCGCAACCGAGTGTCGTCTTTCCGTGCTCGTTGAATGTCGCTTGGCACAGGCGACGGAAGATTTAGCAAAAGAACCTTCCATACGTTGACTGTCGAAGCCAGTTCCAGCTTGGAGACACGAAGTCTCAAGGATACAACTCTGGTGTGAACCAGCGAGGAATTCGGTTTTAGTTCACTTGAGAATTTGATCCATTCCTTCTCAAGCTATCCAGCCGTACCACGTGAAGGCGCGCAACTTTCCTCCTTTTAGAAGTTAGAAAAGTTTGGATCTCGTAAAAGAATTGAACAGACTACACAATATTGAACAGAAGCAAAGAAAATTGAAGTGGTTACATAAATTATTACTTTTATTGCGGGTTCTCTTAGTAGCTGCTATTTCTGTATAAAACAAAATATTAGTTTAAAAATGTTCAAAAAACATTTATTTACAAATTATTTTTCTAATCTAGGAGTTACAGGTAACTAAAAAAAATTACAGACAACATTTGATATCGTAATCGTTCAGCTGGCGTAGGTCTGAATATTTCTTTAACATTTAGTTAGTTCACATTTTTGTTATCAGTTTCATTAAGTTAATTAATAACCTAAATTATCAACTTGTTTTCTAACATTACTTCAATGAAGAGAAATTGATCGATTTTTAAAATTGTATCAAAGTCGTTTTATTCTATTTAATGTCTCTCGTTTAGTATGTATTTTAAAAATTGCTCAAAATTAAGTCGTGTATATATTTAAATTTAAAATCACAAAAATTAAATGCGCTTCACTAAAAGGATGTTATGTAGTGAGAACCTCCGTTCGTACGGAGCCAGAACGTATTTTATCTGATCTGAATAAGTAGTTATTGTAGCCTAATGACAAATTCTATTAGGCCTTCGGGCCAGCCCAGTCAGTCAGCTGGTAGAAAGTCGCTATTATTTGTTAAGTAACACCGGTTGGGCAAGCGACTTTGTATGGTGACCAGTTGATAGCCATCCATGAACAAACTCTACTGGGGGTCCCTGTTCAAACTCATGTCTAATTCACGTCAAATAATAAAGCAAAGCAGCGATCAAATTGGGTAGTTGTCAACAATGTACAGTTCCCGATAACAAATAATAGCTAAAAAAAAAAAGTTCCATCAAACGTTTGGGATAGAACTAAGAAGCTACTGAAGAATTTTGTTGCTTCTTATATCCTAAATATATCTCATGAAAGTGTTCACGGTTTTAGAAATATGTAAGTGGAATGTGCGAAAATCAAGATTTACATGTAAATTAGTTTTGTGTTTTGCAGATTTTGAGGCATTTCCGAGTCCAGTTAATCTTAATTCTTTTTTTAAAGAATCTTTACTGAATATTTGGAAGTATGAAAGAACTTTGCATGATGATTGTCGTCGCAGTTGTATTTCTGCTACACTTTGTAAGTGAACTAAATTATTTTTCCAACTAATATAATATTATAAATTAAGGTTATTTCGGCTACCTGTTTGATTTTTGGAAAGCACCGGTTTTCAGTAAAAAATCTTCTCTGCAAAGACAAAGACGATGGTTTTTTGTAGTAATAATTCTGTATGGACAACAGGTAGTAATAAAACTGTATGGACAAAAATAGTTGTCAGTAAGTGCATATGCTTGAAAAAGAAATTGTGATTGTGATACGTGGGGGCGTAGTGTTAGTTTAAAATGAAAACCGTCTACAAAAAATTTTCCCTACTAAAAAATAAAATTTTTATGACCAAGTGGACTATACCTTACGCCTCGTAACATTAGTATATATTAGAACCACTGTTTTTACTTTCTCTTGCCTATACGAATATATAGGAAGAAAAGTAGGCCTATTTTTTTCATGTCGATTTTTCAAAATCGAGTATTCACCGGATCTACACGTTTTCAGACCCCCTGAACCAAAAAATAATGTTTTTAGCGAATGGTCTGTGTGAGTGTGTGTGTGGGTGTGTGTATGTGTGTGTGTGTGTGTGTACAGTTATCTCATGAACGGAACATCGTACAAACTTGAAACTTTAAAATTAAGTTACTTACTAATACCGAATTCAACACAAAAATTTTCATCAAGATCGATCAACCGAAAGTAGTAGTTTATTCGTGTAATTTTTCACTTTTTTGCTAGTTCCTCATAAATTGGTCCTACGATATTTTTTTAAATCGTCTTATTTAACTACATTTTTTATGCTCTACAAGATAGAGTAGGCGCCATGTCTTCTGAAATTCTTGAAGAGGCTGTTTTTGCGTAAAAAAATTTGTTTTTTAAGATTGTGCCTTTAATATGCATTTTAGCGCAAACGTGTTCATATTGAAAGTTGTAGACAATTTAAATCCTACAACTTTTATTCTAAATATTTTTTGTATAAAGCTTAGTTTAGCGGAAATTAGCGATTTTCTGTTTTTTTCTGACAAAAAACGAGTAAACATTCGATTTTTTTGCGGTTTTAGCCTTTGTATGATGCATTTTACGACAAAATTGTATATAATCGAATTTATAGGAAATTAAAAGATCTACAACGTTACTGTGAATTAAAGTATTTTTCTTTAGAGCCTTGTTTAGCGTAAAAGAGTGATTTACCTTATTTTTAAGCCAAACTGAGGTCGATTTCCATTTTGCGTCTTTCACTCATGGTTAAAATTAGGTTAAGTTTATTGCGGTTAGTTTTTTGTTGTTTCTAATGTTTTATTTCTAATGTTAGATTATATTGTTCATATTTTCATTGGCAAGAGAAAGTTATGTGAGTGCTTCACACCAGATTTTTTTTTTAACTGCGCTGAACAAAATGTGTCAACAAATCAGTATTTGAATGTTGAATTGGAAAGAGGAGGTGGTGAAAGTTTCACTAGAAGAGGCAGAAAGAGAGTTCTCTCCCTTCATAGTATTAGGCATCTGGTTCTACAATCTTGTGTTTTTGCTATTATTCCACTACAAAAATTTAACCTAAATAATCCCTATCGGTAGACCTCCCATTAACAATGTGATTGTATTTCTCTCCTGAACTATTAGTATATTGTGACACTTATCGCTACGCTAAGGTCCATTTCGGGATCTAGGTAAATTAAATAATTAATACACTAAAGTTTAAAATTATAAGAATTTATTGCAAATAAAGAATTACAAAATAAATATTAAACTAATTATAATGAAGTAATTCTGCCTATAACGGACAGGTGGAGTGTCAAATTATTTAAACTCAATCTGTTAGTTGCAGGGCTAAAATTAATAGTTCTGTTTCTTGTCACGTGGTCAGCCAATTAAATGACTTAATCATTTAAGAACAGAAGAGGTAGAGGTGTAAAAGACACTAATCAGAGTTATTTCTTCTGAAAGTAATGATATTCATTACACAGCCAGACCCTGTGGTGAATGAAGTGAAGGTGTCATTTGCAGAGTGGAAGATATGTGCTTTTCAGAGGGCCCGGTATGCTGATAAGCATACTTTTCCACTCAGTGAGAAAGGCAATGGTAAACCACCTCACTCCTCGTTTTACTTAGTAAAACCTCTGCAGGTTCAAACCAGCTTTTTGGCTGATGACCTAAACAACAACAACAATGAAGTAATACAATAAATAACTTAAATAATTTACTTAGTACTACTTACAAACAATTATGCAGAATGCACATACACCAAAATTATACAAAATAAGACAGAATACACATAGTTGACCAATGCCCGGAAACGTCGACCTTTTCTAACGTACCGATAGCACACGCAATAAACACTCGTCAAAGATCAAACTAATACTAACTCTCCGACCGCACTTGGAGATCTCATTATATTGGTGGATGATCAGAGAAATTTCTGGAAAGACAGAGAGATTCGTTGCAATAATAAAATACAAAAATCCTTTTTATGGTTCTGGAAAAATCTTAACTAGTGTAAACAATTCACAATTAAATAAAAGGTGTTACCCAAAAGGCCCATTATCTAAACAGGTAACAAACCGTCTCTTTCATAAATAGTTGTACAACAAAGACAATACCTTACTATAAACGGCCTTATTTAAATATTATTTTATAACTAACTCTATTGTTACCTTGTTACTCTATTATTTACTATTTAACATTTTATAAATCTCTCTGTCCCGCCTTGAAACCTCTTGAACACACATTCCTTTTTGATATTGTCACAATATTAATGTGAAAAACATATTAGACGAAATCACTCGAAATGAGGATCAAAGATGCGTTTTTGCACAAGTTTAACTATTTACTTATTACTAACCTCGCAAAATGAATTTAAATGCTATCAATCTAACAAGTTTTTCATACATTTCAATGAAATATAACACTGTGGTAAATAAAATTAAACCTAATTATGTTAACCGTATTTTTAAAAATCGGAAATGTTCTTTTAAACTTAAGTATTTTTTTTCATTTTAGCACGTTTCATAGTTATTCAATTACCTGTCTTAAAGTTAATTAGGTTTAGATTTTATTCTTTGCAATCCGATACGACTAACACACTAATGCTAACACCCACAGCTACAGTGAAAATACATCGACCCCTTTTCAACCTATCTGTGGCTTTATTTTCTCGTCAAAGATCGAAAACAAGTGTAACACTTACATGATATTTAAATGACATTATTTTTTGTTCACGTTACATATAATATATCAGAAATGTTTTATTTATTTTCTGGCATTTCGAATAACTCGGATTTCATTTTTGTGAGACCATTAAGAATTATTTCGGTTAATTGGATAACTTCTCTTGGTTGAAAGTTTTCCAAGAAGTGATTGAGCTTTACCGTCAGTTTAGTTGTTTTATTGATTATGTTAATCTTGTTTCAGGAGTGTGTTGAAAGCAGACCAATTTTCAAATCAATCAAAAGTAGTAAAGATAAGCCACAAGAAGAAATTAATCGTGGAAAGGCAATTTCCAGACTCGTATTTGGACGCGTATTTTATGCGATTATGACGATACCGCTGATGGTTGAAATAATACTCCTCACAATTTATGTCTTGTATTGTTATTCTTGCTACGCTTTTCGTACATGTTGCAATACTTGCAATAATGAAGATACAATTGCTCCGTGGAATCAAAATGTATATCCCATGCGTTACATCTATAAACAATGTTTTAATATTTTCATTGCTGCATGGGGTTGTATGAGTATAGATAAGTACCTATATTGATAACTGGTACAAACCGTAACCGACTTTGTTCAAAACAATAAAACTGTTAACATAATGTAAGAGCTCCAGAAAACCATCTCTCTGGAACATATTCCGTACCTTTTAAAATATGCAATAGCTTTTTCCAAATCTCTTGACTTAAGCTTACAGACTCTAATTAAATAAAAAATAAATATTCCTAATCCAGCAAATGATAAATATACATTTGACTCCGAAATTTTTATTTAGATTTCCATAAATTAAATTTTTAACCTGTTATCAAAACTGCAAAACTCACTAGACGCTCATATCGGCTCTAGGATATTCCTCACAAAACTCATTTATGGTAATCCTCCACTTTTCATGAACAAGTTCTTAATTTCTTTCAACATAGATTTTTTTGCGGCACACTTGCGTTTTTGTCTGCCTTCGCTTTGAATGTTGTTTCACAGTGAAAGTTTACCTTTTATATACGATTAAAATTTTCACCATACATTTGGTAATCCGTAGTTGCTCACTTTCAATTCCTTTAGTCTACCATTGTTTTGCTTTTTTTTAATCGATCAAAGGTTAAAAACTGGAATAGTATAATTAACTTTGCAGCATTTCTAGAAAATAAACTTAAAGGAGAATAAATGCATTTTTTTTTAATTTACCTACTTTTTACCAAGAAATCAATCTACAGTCGATTATTCAAAAATAGTTTAGGATTTTTCCTTCTCTTTGGATCTTGGCAGTTTTTTTCTTCAAACACTTAAACGTTCTGAAAAACGTCACCTTTCGTTTTTATTTTTACTATACTTAATTATTACTTATTATAACGTCGTTAGAAATTACTCGAAAAATTTAGTATCTAGGTATAGAAGCGCAGTTTAATAGTGTGAGTACGCATTCCGTATTCCTACCACAAGCTGTGTACTGTTAATATGTCTCTAAAGTTCAGCCGTCCTTATTTTGCTCCTACAGTCAACAAACCAAAGCCAGTTACTACAGAGTGCACGCCAGGGTCCACAACTTTATGGATGTAGTATTCCTATTAAGTTAACTATGTTTTAAATTATAAATACTCAAAGTACTAAAAACATTAGACATGATATGATGTAGTCATGTGAAATCATGTAGCAAAAATGTGAAATAGTGAGGCATACTATTGCCTAACAATTTCATTAATAGAAATACTTTTAAAAATATTTTGTATTTAAATACTTTTGAAAGTATTCTGTTGTTCCTTTTTAATCAGCGTGTACACATTTTTATATTATGCGCATGCTCAGTGACGTCATTATTTGTTTACAGTAGGACATCAAACTAAGAAAGACTGGACTTTAGTTAAATATATTAGTGCCTAAAAAATATGTATCAGTATAACATAGCTAATAATTCCATTTTAAATGACTCCATTTACTTCATTAGTTACGTTTAATTACTTGATAAGTGTAAAATTTATATTGTATTTTTCATTTTTGTCACTTTTTAAAAGAAGTATATTATGTAGGCCTACATATTTTGTTTAAGAGTGTATGTCTCAAGCTCAATTCCTTAACAATAAAAAAGTTTTGCAACTAAATCTTTAATCCCCCATTTTCAACTGTCGAACTACATAAGTAGTAACGTAATTAATAAACGGATGTTAAACAGAACAAGCACTGAGCACAAAATCTCTAGAACAATATAGCTTAAAACTTTTAACTGTAAATCTTAAGGTATCAGTTGAGTCGTAAGTGCTCAATAAGAAGGTATAAATAAATTGGAATAACAATTATATTGCATAAAGAAATGTTTCAGAAAAACAATAGTCAGTTGAATTCTTACTTGATTTAAACATTACACCTGTAACATATATTTTGAGTAAAATATGTGCATATTGAGATTAAAATATTGTTAAAAATATTACAACTGTGTTATGCATTGTCTTATTGTGATCCTTTGAAAATTTATGTATTTCCTTGTAGTTGGTTTTTAAAAATTCCTGAGGTATATTTGATATGATAAGAAGAGATAATAAAATTGCTAAAATTTTCACACGAAACATTTTATTTTGTGATTGCAGCTATTTTAATGTTAATCAAGGTGGTGTAAATATTTCACACATACCAAAATATATTTGTGCTGTAGTGTTCTTTAAATTAAGATTGTTTATTGCATTTATTTGAAGTTTAAAATTTTCTGAATCACATTTGTTTATTTTGTACGTTGACAAAAAGTTATAAAAATATCTGTCTAAAATAAATCTCACTAGCCAGGCGAGTGAAATTATTCCTTCAACTTTAAGTTTTTCGGAAATGTGGTTTTTGGATGATTGTACATTCTCGGGAATTAATATTTTGGTTTATATTTGAGATATTTGGATGGTATTTTTTTCAAATGCTCATAAATTTCTTGCTCCATTATCTGTGGGATGATTATTACAAAAACCTTAATAGGGATTTAGTTAAAAAATAATTTGTGAATACATAAAATAAATGTTTTCGGAATTATGGTTTTTATTTTAATCAATTTCTTGTAAGAAAAAAGACACACAATCGCATACAACAGATAATAGACAAAAATTTTCTATATTTTTTAGCATAATAATCATGTTGATAATTTTCTGTTCCTGAGATATTTGTTTCTCTGTAAAAGCCCGCTTTTCCAACCTCACCCTTATACTAAGGGCTGTAATTAATTTGTTGGCTTGGTTAAAATGGTAAATCATTACAAGAGAATTACTCTATCATTTAAAATAAATAATGATAAATTATAGCCAGAGGTTTTCATTTTCATTTTCTGGATTGACTACCCCCTTAAATCACAAAAAACTAACAATCTAACAAGTTTTTCATACATTTCAATGAAATACAACACTGTGGTAAATAAAAGTAAACCTAATTATGTTAACCGTATTTTTAAAAATCGGAAATATTCTTTTAAATTTAAGTTTTTTTTTCATTTTAGGACGTTTCATTGTTATTCAATTACATGCCTGAAAGTTAATTAGGTTTAGGTTGTATTCGTTGCAATCCGATACGAATAAAACACTAATGCTAACACCCACAGCTACAGTGAAAATACATCGACCCCTTTTCAACCTATCTGTGGCTTTATTTTCTCGTCAAAGATCGAAAACAAGTGTAACACTTACATGATATTTAAATGACATTATTTTTGTTCACGTTACGTATAATATATCAGAAATGTTTTATTTATTTTCTGGCGTTTCGAGTAACACGAATTCTATTGTTGTGAGACCATTTAGAATTATTTCGGTTAATTGGATAACTTCTCTTGGTTGAAAGTTTTCCTAGAAGTGATTGAGCTTTGCCGTCGGCTTAGTTGTTTTATTGGTTATGTTAATCTTGTTTCAGGAGTGTGTTGAAAGCGGACCAATTTTCAAATCAATCAAAAGTAGAAATTATAAACATCATAAGCCACAAGAAGAAATTAATTGTGGAAAGGCAAGTTTCAGACGTACGCTTGTTGTACATGTTGCAATACTTGCAATAATAAAAATAATACAATTGCTCCGTGGGATCGTAATGAATATACCTTGTGCAACGTCTACAAAGAATATTTTGATTGTTTCCTTGCTTCATGGGGTTGTATGAGTATAGATATCTATTGTGATAACTGGTACAAACCGTAACCGACTTCGTTCAAAACAATAAAACTGTTAACATAATGTAAGAGCTCCAGAAAACCATCTCTCTGGAACATATTCCGTACCTTTTAAAATATGCAATAGCTTTTTCCTAATCTCTTGACTTAAGCTTACAGACTCTAATTAAATAAAAAATAAATACTCCTAATCCAGCAAATGATAAATTTACATTTGACTCCGAAATTTTTATTTAGATTTCCATAAATTAAATTTTTAACCTGTTATCAAAACTGCAAAACTCACTAGACGCTCATATCGGCTCTAGGATATTCCTCACAAAACTCATTTATGGTAATCCTCCACTTTTCATGAACAAGTTCTTAATTTCTTTCAACATAGATTTTTTGCGGCACACTTGCGTTTTTGTCTGCCTTCGTTTTGAATGTTGTTTCACAGTAAAAGTTTACATTTTATATACGATTAAAATTTTCACCATACATTTGGTAATCCGTAGTTGCTTCCTTTCAATTCCTTTAGTCTACCAATTGTTTTGCTTTTTTTTAATCGATCAAAGGTTAAAAACTGGAATAGTATAATTAACTTTGCAGCATTTCTAGAAAAGAAACTTAAAGGAGAATAAATGCATTTTTTTAATTTACCTACTTTTTACCAAGAAATCAATCTACAGTCGATTATTCAAAAATAGTTTAGGATTTTTCTTTCTCTTTGGATCTTGGCAGTTCTTTTCTTCAAACACTTAACATTCTGATAAACGTCACCTTTCATTTTTATTTTTACTATACTTAATTATTACTTATTATAACGTCGTTAAAGATTACTCGAAAATTTACAATCTAGGTATATGAGCGCAGTTTAATTGTGTGAGTACGCATGCCGTTCCGGATTCCAACCACAAGCTGTGTACAGTTTATATGTCTCTAAAGTTCAGCCGTCCTTAGTTTCCTCCTACAGTTAACAAACCAAAGCCAGCTACTACAGAGTGCACGCCAGGGTCCACGACTTAATGGATGTAGTTTAGATTTACCGACAAACCTACATTTTAAATAATTGAAGTCCATATCAACATCAACACTATCTCTATTAATATCATCTTCTTCCTCTACGCATTCTACTATCACCGTTATTAATTTGGTTACCTTTTCTATTGATTTTATTAATATTTTATCTAGTTAATATTTTCAAAAATTATTCTTATTTTTTTTCGCGTTCGAAGCAATACCATTGAGTATTGTGTTCGTCATGTGAATCCTCTCATGCTATTTACATATAATTTTTGTATTTTAAACTGATTGTAAATATTCTAAGATGTTAGAAGAAGAAAAAAGTTATCTTAATTTAAAGAACACTACAGCACAAATATTTGGTATTTCCTATGTGTAAGAAATATTTACAACACCCTGGTTAACAGTAAAATAGCTCCAATTAAAAAATAAAATGTTTCGTTTGAAAGTTTTAGCAATTTTATTATCTCTTCTTATCACATCAAATATACCTCAGGAATTTTTAAAAACCAACTCAAAGGAAATACATAAATTTTCGAAGGATCACAATAAGACAATGCATAACACAGTTGTAATATTTTTAACAATATTTTAATCTCAATATGCACATATTTTACTTAAAATTATATGTTACAGGTGTAATTTTTAAATTAAGTAAGAATTCAACTGACTATTGTTTTTCTGAAACATTTCCTTACGCAATAGAATTGTTATTCCAATTTATTTATACCTTCTTATTGAGCACTTACGACTCAACTTATACCTTAAGATTTACAGTTAAAATTTTTAAGCTATATTGTTCTAGAGATTTTGTGCTCAGTGCTTGTTCTGTTTAACATCCGTTTATTAATTACGTTACTACTTATGTAGTTCGACAGTTGAAAATGGGGGATTAAAGGTTTAGTTGCAAAAGTTTTTTATTGTTTAAGAATTGAGCTTGAGACATACACTCGTAAGCAAAATATTTACATAATATACTTCTTTTAAAAAGTGACAAAAATAAAAAATGCAATTACAATTTTACACCTAAGAAGGAATTAAACGTAGTAACTAATGAAATAAATGGAGTCATTTAGAATGGAACTATTAACTATGTTACACTGATAAATGTTTTTTAGGCACTAAATTATTTATGTATCAACTAAAGTCCAGCCTTCCTTACTTTGCTCCTACTGTAAACAAAAAATGACGTCACTGAGCATGCGCATAATATAAAAATGTGTACACGCTGAATTAAAAGTAACAAAATATTTTTAAAAGTATTTTTATAAATGAAATTGTTATTCCTACATCATATCCATGACTGATGTTTAAGTACTTATAATTTAAAACATAGTTAACTTAATAGGAATACGACATCCATAAAGTCGTGGACCCTGGCGTGCACCCTGTAGTAGCTGGCTTTTTGACAGTAGGAGCAAACTAAGGTCGGCTGAACTTTAGAGAGCTATTAACTGTAAACAGCTTGCGGTTGGAATCCAGAACGGCATGCGTTCACACACTATTAAACTGCGCTCCTATACCAAGATACTAAATTTTTCTAGTAATTTCTAACGACGTTATAATAAGTAATAATTAAGTATAGTAAAAATAAAAACGAAAGGTGACGTTTTTCAGAATGTTTGAATCAAAGAGAAGAAAAAATCCTAAACTATTTTTGAATAATCTACTGTAAATTGATTATTGGTAAAAAGTAGGTGAATTAAAAAAATTGGTTTTATTCTCCTTGAAGTTTCTTTTCTATAATTTCTGCAAAATTAATTATTATTGCCTGTTTTTAACCTTTGATCGTTTCAAAAAAAGCAACACAGTTGGTAGACTAAAGCAATGGAAAGTGAGCAACTATGGATCACCAAATTTAGGTAGAAACTTTAATCGTAAATAAAAGATAAACTTTCACTGTGAAACAACATTCAAAGCGAAGGCAGACAAAAACGCAAGTGTGCCGCAAACAAATCTATGTTAAAAGAATTAAAGAACTTGTTCATGAAAAGTGGAGGATTACCATAAATGAGTTTTGTGAGGAATATCCTAGCGCCGATATAAGCGTCTAGTGAGTTTCGCAGTTTTGATAACTGGTTAAAAATTTAATTTATGGAAATCTAAATAAAAATTTGAAGTCAAATGAATATTCATCATTTCCTGGATTAGGAGTATCTATTTTTTTATTTTATTAGAGTCTGTAAGATTAAGTCAAGGGATTGAGGGATTGAGAAGAAACTTGTATATTTTAAAAGCATTAGTATATGTTCCAGAGAGATGGTTTTCTGGAGCTCTTACGTTATGTTCACAGTTCTATTATTTTGTAGTCTGAGAGTCCGATGTGTACCAGTTGTCAAAATCGTTATCCACACTAATACAACCCCATGCAGCAATGAAACAATCAAAAGATTCTTTGTAGACGTTGCACAAGGTATATTCATTATGATCCCATGGAGCAATTGTATTATTTTTATTATTGCAAGTATTGCAACATGTACAACAAGCGTAGCAAGCATAAAAAACAAATAACAAATTGTGACGGGTATTAAATAAACCATCATCGGTATCGTCATAATCGCATACAATCCGCGTCCACGTGTGAAACTTTCCTTTTTATTATCAATTTCTTCTCGTGTATGTTGAAATTTAAAATTTCTACTTTTGATTGATTTGAAAATTGGTCCGCTTTCAACACACTCCTGAAACAAGATTAACATAACCAATAAAACAACTAAGCCGACGGCAAAGCTCAATCACTTCTAGGAAAACTTTCAACCAAGAGAAGTTATCCAATTAACCGAAATAATTCTAAATGGTCTCACAACAATAGAATTCGTGTTACTCGAAACGCCAGAAAATAAATAAAACATTTCTGATATATTATACGTAACGTGAACAAAAATAATGTCATTTATATATCATGTAAGTGTTACACTTGTTTTCGATCTTTGACGAGAAAATAAAGCCACAGATAGGTTGAAAAGGGGTCGATGTATTTTCACTGTAGCTGTGGGTGTTAGCATTAGTGTTTTATTCGTATCGGATTGCAAAGAATACAACCTAAACCTAATTAACTTTCAGACATGTAATTGAATAACAATGAAACGTCCTAAAATGAAAAAAAACTTAAATTTAAAAGAATATTTCCGATTTTTAAAAATACGGTTAACATAATTAGGTTTACTTTTATTTACCACAGTGTTGTATTTCATTGAAATGTATGAAAAACTTGTTAGATTGATAGTTTTTTGTGATTTAAGGGGGTAGTCAATCCAGAAAATGAAAATGAAAACCTCTGGCTATAATTTATCATTATTTATTTTAAATGATAGAGTAATTCTCTTGTAATGATTTACCATTTTAACCAAGCCAACAAATTAATTACAGCCCTTAGTATAAGGGTGAGGTTGGAAAAGCGGGCTTTTACAGAGAAACAAATATCTCAGGAACAGAAAGTTATCAACATGATTCTTATGCTAAAAAATATAGAAAATTTTTGTCTATTATCTGTTGTATGCGATTGTGTGTCTTTTTTCTTACAAGAAATTGATTAAAATAAAAACTATAATTCCGAAAACATTTATTTTATGTATTCACAAATTATTTTTTAACTAAATCCCTATTAAGGTTTTTGTAATAATCATTCCACAGATAATGGAGCAAGAAATTTATTAGCATTTGAAAAAAATACCATCCAAATATAAACCAAAATATTAATTCCCGAGAATGTACAATCATCCAAAAACCACATTTCCGAAAAACTTAAAGTTGAAGGAATAATTTCACTCGCCTGGTTAGTGAGATTTATTTTAGACAGATATTTTTATAACTTTTTGTCAACGTACAAAATAAACAAATGTGATTCAGAAAATTTTAAACTTCAAATAAATGCAATAAACAATCTTAATTTAAAGAACACTACAGCACAAATATTTGGTATGTGTGAAATATTTACACCACCATGATTAACATTAAAATAGCTGCAATCACAAAATAAAATGTTTCGTGTGAAAATTTTAGTAATTTTATTATCTCTTCTTATCATATCAAATATACCTCAGGAATTTTTAAAAACCAACTACAAGGAAATACATAAATTTTCAAAGGATCACAATAAGACAATGCATAACACAGTTGTAATATTTTTAACAATATTTTAATCTCAATATGCACATATTTTACTCAAAATATATGTTACAGGTGTAATGTTTAAATCAAGTAAGAATTCAACTGACTATTGTTTTTCTGAAACATTTCTTTATGCAATATAATTGTTATTCCAATTTATTTATACCTTCTTATTGAGCACTTACGACTCAACTGATACCTTAAGATTTACAGTTAAAAGTTTTAAGCTATATTGTTCTAGAGATTTTGTGCTCAGTGCTTGTTCTGTTTAACATCCGTTTATTAATTACGTTACTACTTATGTAGTTCGACAGTTGAAAATGGGGGATTAAAGATTTAGTTGCAAAACTTTTTTATTGTTTAGGAATTGAGCTTGAGACATACACTCTTAAACAAAATATGTAGGCCTACATAATATACTTCTTTTAAAAAGTGACAGAAATGAAAAATACAATATAAATTTTACACTTATCAAGTAATTAAACGTAACTAATGAAGTAAATGGAGTCATTTAAAATGGAATTATTAGCTATGTTATACTGATACATATTTTTTAGGCACTAAATTATTTAACTAAAGTCCAGTCTTTCTTAGTTTGATGTCCTACTGTAAACAAATAATGACGTCACTGAGCATGCGCATTATATAAAAATGTGTACACGCTGATTAAAAAGGAACAACAGAATACTTTCAAAAGTATTTAAATACAAAATATTTTTAAAAGTATTTCTATTAATGAAATTGTTAGGCAATAGTATGCCTCACTATTTCACATTTTTGCTACATGATTTCACATGACTACATCATATCATGTCTAATGTTTTTAGTACTTTGAGTATTTATAATTTAAAACATAGTTAACTTAATAGGAATACTACATCCATGAAGTTGTGGACCCTGTCGTGCACTCTGTAGTAACTGGCTTTGGTTTGTTGACTGTAGGAGCAAAATAAGGACGGCTGAACTTTAGAGACATATTAACAGTACACAGCTTGTGGTAGGAATACGGAATGCGTACTCACACTATTAAACTGCGCTTCTATACCTAGATACTAAATTTTTCGAGTAATTTCTAACGACGTTATAATAAGTAATAATTAAGTATAGTAAAAATAAAAACGAAAGGTGACGTTTTTCAGAACGTTTAAGTGTTTGAAGAAAAAAACTGCCAAGATCCAAAGAGAAGGAAAAATCCTAAACTATTTTTGAATAATCGACTGTAGATTGATTTCTTGGTAAAAAGTAGGTAAATTAAAAAAAATGCATTTATTCTCCTTTAAGTTTCTTTTCTAGAAATGCTGCAAAGTTAATTATACTATTCCAGTTTTTAACCTTTGATCGATTAAAAAAAAGCAAAACAATGGTAGACTAAAGGAATTGAAAGTGAGCAACTACGGATTACCAAATGTATGGTGAAAATTTTAATCGTATATAAAAGGCTTTCACTGTGAAACAACATTCAAAGCGAAGGCAGACAAAAACGCAAGTGTGCCGCAAAAAAATCTTTGTTGAAAGAATTAAAGAACTTTTTCATGAAAAGTGGAGGATTACCATAAATGAGTTTTGTGAGGAATATCCTAGAGCCGATATGAGCGTCTAGTGAGTTTTGCAGTTTTGATAACAGGTTAAAAATTTAATTTATGGAAATCTAAATAAAAATTTCGGAGTCAAATGTATATTTATCATTTGCTGGATTAGGAGTATTTATTTTTTATTTAATTAGAGTCTGTAAGCTTAAGTCAAGAGATTTGGAAAAAGCTATTGCATATTTTAAAAGGTACGGAATATGTTCCAGAGAGATGGTTTTCTGGAGCTCTTACATTATGTTCACAGTTCTATTGTTGTGTAGAAACAGGCTCCGGTGTGTACCAGATATCAATATACTTATCTACACTCATACAACCCCATGCAGCAATGAAATAATCAAAAAATTGTTTGTAGACGTTACACAAGTTATATTCACTATGATCCCACGGAGCAATTCTATTATTCTTTTCATTATTGCAAGTATTGCAACATGTACAACAAGCGTAGCAAGCATAATTAAACAATTCATAAATTGTGTAGGGTATTAATACAACCATCATCGGTATCGTCATAATCGCACAAAATACGCATCCTTTTCTACGATTAATTTCTTCTTGTGGCAAATGATGTTTATAATTTCTACTTTTGATTGATTTGAAAATTGGTCTGCTTTCAACACACTCCTGAAACAAGATTAACATAACCAATAAAACAACTAAGCCGACGGTAAAGCTCAATCACTTCTTGGAAAACTTTCAACCAAGAGAAGTTATCCAATTAACCGAAATAATTCTTAATGGTCTCACAAAAATGAAATCCGAGTTATTCGAAATGCCAGAAAATAAATAAAACATTTCTGATATATTATATGTAACGTGAACAAAAAATAATGTCATTTAAATATCATGTAAGTGTTAGCCTACACTTGTTTTCGATCTTTGACGAGAAAATAAAGCCACAGATAGGTTGAAAAGGGGTCGATGTATTTTCACTGTAGCTGTGGGTGTTAGCATTAGTGTGTTAGTCGTATCGGATTGCAAAGAATAAAATCTAAACCTAATTAACTTTAAGACAGGTAATTGAATAACTATGAAACGTGCTAAAATGAAAAAAAAATACTTAAGTTTAAAAGAACATTTCCAATTTTTAAAAATACGGTTAACATAATTAGGTTTAATTTTATTTACCACAGTGTTATATTTCATTGAAATGTATGAAAAACTTGTTAGATTGATAGCATTTAAATTCATTTTGCGAGGTTAGTAATAAGTAAATAGTTAAACTTGTGCAAAAACGCATCTTTGATCCTCATTTCGAGTGATTTCGTCTAATATGTTTTTCACATTAATATTGTGACAATATCAAAAAGGAATGTGTGTTCAAGAGGTTTCAAGGCGGGACAGAGAGATTTATAAAATGTTAAATAGTAAATAATAGAGTAACAAGGTAACAATAGAGTTAGTTATAAAATAATATTTAAATAAGGCCGTTTATAGTAAGGTAGGGTCTTTGTTGTACAACTATTTATGAAAGAGACGGTTTGTTACCTGTTTAGATAATGGGCCTTTTGGGTAACACCTTTTATTTAATTGTGAATTGTTTACACTAGTTAAGATTTTTCCAGAACCATAAAAAGGATTTTTGTATTTTATTATTGCAACGAATCTCTCTGTCTTTCCAGAAAGCTCTCTGATCATCCACCAATATAATGAGATCTCCAAGTGCGGTCGGAGAGTTAGTATTAGTTTGATCTTTGACGAGTGTTTATTGCGTGTGCTATCGGTACGTTAGAAAAGGTCGACGTTTCCGGGCATTGGTCAACTATTTGTATTCTGCAATAAACTTAACCTAATTTTAACCATGAGTGAAAGACGCAAAATGGAAATCGACCTCAGTTTGGCTTAAAAATAAGGTAAATCACTCTTTTACGCTAAACAAGGCTCTAAAGAAAAATACTTTAATTCACAGTAACGTTGTAGATCTTTTAATTTCCTATAAATTCGATTATATACAATTTTGTCGTAAAATGCATCATACAAAGGCTAAAACCGCAAAAAAATCGAATGTTTACTCGTTTTTTTGTCAGAAAAAAACAGAAAATCGCTAATTTCCGCTAAACTAAGCTTTATACAAAAAATATTTAGAATAAAAGTTGTAGGATTTAAATTGTCTACAACTTTCAATATGAACACGTTTGCGCTAAAATGCATATTAAAGGCACAATCTTAAAAAACAAATTTTTTTACGTAAAAACAGCCTCTTCAAGAATTTCAGAAGACAGGGCGCCTACTCTATCTTGTAGAGCATAAAAAATGTAGTTAAATAAGACGATTTAAAAAAATATCGTAGGACCAATTTATGAGGAACTAGCAAAAAAGTGAAAAATTACACGAATAAACTACTACTTTCGGTTGATCGATCTTGATGAAAATTTTTGTGTTGAATTCGGTGTTAGTAAGTAACTTAATTTTAAAGTTTCAAGTTTGTACGATGTTCCGTTCATGAGATAACTGTACACACACACTCACACCCATACACACACCCACACACACACCCACACACACACCCACACACACACTCACACAGACCATTCGCTAAAAACATTATTTTTTGGTTCAGGGGGTCTGAAAACGTGTAGATCCGGTGAATACTCGATTTTGAAAAATCGACATGAAAAAAATAGGCCTACTTTTCTTCCTATATATTCGTATAGGCAAGAGAAAGTAAAAACAGTGGTTCTAATATATACTAATGTTACGAGGCGTAAGGTATAGTCCACTTGGTCATAAAAATTTTATTTTTTAGTAGGGAAAATTTTTTGTAGACGGTTTTCATTTTAAACAAACACTACGCCCCCACGTATCACAATCACAATTTCTTTTTCAAGCATATGCACTTACTGACAACTATTTTTGTCCATACAGTTTTATTACTACCTGTTGTCCATACAGAATTATTACTACAAAAAACCATCGTCTTTGTCTTTGCAGAGAAGATTTTTTACTGAAAACCGGTGCTTTCCAAAAATCAAACAGGTAGCCGAAATAACCTTAATTTATAATATTATATTAGTTGGAAAAATAATTTAGTTCACTTACAAAGTGTAGCAGAAATACAACTGCGACGACAATCATCATGCAAAGTTCTTTCATACTTCCAAATATTCAGTAAAGATTCTTTAACAAAAGAATTAAGATTAACTGGACTCGGAAATGCCTCAAAATCTGCAAAACACAAAACTAATTTACATGTAAATCCTGATTTTCGCACATTCCACTTACATATTTCTAAAACCGTGAACACTTTCATGAGATATATTTAGGATATAAGAAGCAACAAAATTCTTCAGTAGCTTCTTAGTTCTATCCCAAACGTTTGATGGAATTTTTTTTTTTAGCTTTTATTTGTTATCGGGAACTGTACATTGTTGACAACTACCCAATTTGATCGCTGCTTTGCTTTATTATTTGACGTGAATTATACATGAGTTTGAACAGGGACCCCCAGTAGAGTTTGTTCATAGATGGCTATCAACTGGTCACCATACAAAGTCGCTTGCCCAACCGGTGTTACTTAACAAATAATAGCGACTTTCTACCAGCTGACTGACTGGGCTGGCCCGAAGGCCTAATAGAATTTGTCATTACAATAACTATTTATTCAGATCAGATAAAATACGTTCTGGCTCCGTACGAACGGAGGTTCTCACTACATAACATCCTTTTAGTGAAGCGCATTTAATTTTTGTGATTTTAAATTTAAATATATACACGAGTTAATTTTGAGCAATTTTTAAAATACATACTAAACGAGAGACATTAAATAGAATAAAACGACTTTGATACAATTTTAAAAATCGATCAATTTCTCTTCATTGAAGTAATGTTAGAAAACAAGTTGATAATTTAGGTTATTAATTAACTTAATGAAACTGATAACAAAAATGTGAACTAACTAAATGTTAAAGAAATATTCAGACCTACGCCAGCTGAACGATTATGATATCAAATGTTGTCTGTAATTTTTTTTAGTTACCTGTAACTCCTAGATTAGAAAAATAATTTGTAAATAAATGTTTTTTGAACATTTTTAAACTAATATTTTGTTTTATACAGAAATAGCAGCTACTAAGAGAACCCGCAATAAAAGTAATAATTTATGTAACCACTTCAATTTTCTTTGCTTCTGTTCAATATTGTGTAGTCTGTTCAATTCTTTTACGAGATCCAAACTTTTCTAACTTCTAAAAGGAGGAAAATTGCGCGCCTTCACGTGGTACGGCTGGATAGCTTGAGAAGTAATGGATCAAATTCTCAAGTGAACTAAAACAGAATTCCTCGCTGGTTCACACCAGAGTTGTATCCTTGAGACTTCGTGTCTCCAAGCTGGAACTGGCTTCGACAGTCAACGTATGGAAGGTTCTTTTGCTAAATCTTCCGTCGCCTGTGCCAAGCGACATTCAACGAGCACGGAAAGACGACACTCGGTTGCGGCGGGTCGTCAACGAGAGAACTTTAGGGAATACTGGGTAAAGATCAAGGCTCAGAGATCGAAGTAGAGTCTTTCATGTTGTGGCTGAAGTGGTCCATTGTGGTCTCACAAGTAAAAAAAAAAAAAAAAAAAAAATAATAAAATTGTTATATCTAATTAAGTCTGTCTATTATTTCTTAAACCCAGATACCGAACAAACCTAAGCTTAGATGTTATAGTATTTCCGCAACACTTCACAATTTGTTTTTCGTTGGGCGCAATCGTTTTCTGCCATTTAAAAAAACTGTTCAAAAGAGCCGGTGAGTAGCAAAGGGGGGACGGCAAACGCACAAACTTATAAACGTGTAATTGTATAGAACATGCAGAAGAAACAGTTAAGCAGAAACAAATATATTTAGTAATTATAATATTTTTACATTATTTGTATTAGATAACCACAAACTGCATCATTCATTTTAAAGATTCACTGTAACAAGACAAAAATGTAATAAAAGAAAAACAATTGAAGCACAGTTTGGTTTTCAAGAGAAAATTATCCAGAAGAACGACATACCGAAAGGATCGATCAATAATCGACAGCATTTTTGGAGTAATGATGAGAAAAATATTTGGGGAAAAGGAAAACGCAGGATGCAATATAAGAAGGAAAGCAAGAAAACTAAAACGAGTAACTCATGTATGACTATCATAGTCGTAATTTGAATGCAACGAAATTAAAGAAAAAAAATAATCAAATAAATCAGCATTATTTATAATAGACCCACCGGGTTGGTCTAGAGGTAAAGTCATTGCCGTGAGTCAGCTGTTTTTCAAACAGCTGATTTTCGGAGACGAAGGTTCCTGGTTCAAATCCTAGTAAAGGTGGTTTACTTTTATACGGATTTGAATACGAGACAGTGGTTACCGGTGTACTTTGATGGTCGGGATTCAATTAACCATACTCTCTCAGGAATGGTCGGCCTGGGTCTGTACAAGACTACACCTCATTTACATGTTATATACATCATCCTCATCTCATTGGGTCATGGGGTTGCTTATTGTTCTGAATTGAACAGATTGCAACGTACGCAAATGAGGAGTAAAATTCAGTATTTTCATTTATAATACATACAAAGCAACAGATATAAAAGTCACGAATTTGAAAGACATTAAACTGTTAGATATTGGTTGTTAAAAGAAATATTCGCCTAATTCATCCACTAGGTATAACATTGGTAGAAAACACTTACCTACGTTTAGTTCTTCGATGAATCCGCTGTAATATAAAGTAAGGCAGAAGAAGATCTGAGAAGGTTTGCGATATTCGTACCCAATATATACTCGTACATATACATATATTATACATTGTCACCATGTTTAGTTAAAACGTGCCTCATTTTAATAAGTTCATTAGATATTTTTTTATAATGCTTATAAGATTGACGCAATTAAACGTCATGGAATTTTAGAAAGAAAAAATTCTTGACACCTATACATATAAAAACAATTTTTATTTTATATCTAGTTTTGTGGCGCTTCTCGCCTCAACTTTAACCCTTTCAATCCCAATTTTTTTTAACTTTACACAAACAAATATGTGTACATTGTTTCATACACTTTACTGACATTTAACTGAAATAAAATCACTTTTAGACCTTCAGCCTTTTTTTGATGGCGCGACAAAAAAGTGTGACACATGTGCCACATTGGGCTTGATGGTATCAAAGTTCCCAACAATATGAATAAGTAAAAATCATGTGCAGGCTTGCTAAACAAAATTCTCTTGCTTAGATTTGTAGCAAAGCATTATGTAAAACTTAAAAAAATTTACAATTCAAAAATATTGGTAAAATGGACAAAATCAGTAATTACAGCCTAAAAAATATACTTTGTATGTACATTTAACATACTCGAAGAAATGCTGCTTTATTTTAGCAAATGAACACGAATATTTAAGACTAAAACTAACTTTAAAAAGAAACTAATGGTCGCGTCCGTGGCGTAGTGGTCAGCATCTTACACTGCAAAGCGGAGGTCTCAGGTTCGATTCCTGGCTAGGGTACAGAAAATTATTACACTTCACATCCAGCGCTCTTTAATCAAAAGTAGTCGCTAACAATTAAAGTTTTTTTGTCCGTTATTTTACTCCAATGTGACTTCTATGCCTCACTGGGTAAGAACGGGTTAACCATTTTGTGTTACTTGATAGTCAGTAGGTTAATTTCGTTGATGACTATACAAGAAATGGTGTTTTGCACCTACACGTTGCCAGTGTACTTTACTGTGCATTAAGTTCTTTCCGCTGTACGGTTTCAACCGGGTGCACGCCCCAGACCTCACAGAGCGTGCCCATAAAACTGCGGTATAGCTACCCTATACTCACCTGCTCTCGAGGTAATGGGCGCTGGCCGTAGCACCTCAGTGTGCTATTCGTAGTACATGGTTGTGCGTAGTACTTTCATGTGTGGTAGAGCCACGTGCAAAGCATTTAGCGACGTAACGAGCTTGACAGCTACTCGTCCTACGTTTACACGAGTACTGAGGAGAGTGGGGCGCCCTGCGGACGTGACCGCACCCACTCATTTATGTTGGCCTCCCAGGGGTTGTGGGTTCGCCAACTAGGTAGCATTTTGCGGCACTAAACTGATTAAATTCCTTCAGAAGGGTGTACTCAGCTAAGGACTGTTTCTACCTTCTTGAGTTCATTTCAGCCGGTTTTACGCATTTTAATAGCAAAAGTCTGGTGTGAAACACTCACACAACTTTCTCTTGCCAATGCAAATAATTAACAATAAACCTAACATTAGTAATAAAACATTAGAAATAAACATAACCTAATTTTAATCATGAGTGAAAGACGCAAAATGAAAATCAACCTCAGTTTGGCTTAGAAATACGGAAAATCACTCTTTCTCTCTAAACTAGGCTCTGTAGAGAAAAATGCTGTAAATAAAAGTTGTAGATCTTTTAATTTTCTATAAATTTAATTATATACACTTTTGTCGTAAAATGCATACTAAGGCCGAAATGTTAAAAAAATTGTTTTTTCTCACGTTTTCGTGAGAAAAAAACTGAAAATCGCAAATTACCGCTAAACTAAGCGTTATACAAAAAAATGTTTAAAATAAAAGTTGTAGAATTTTACATTCTCTACAACTTTTACTATATAACGTTTTGCGCTAAAATGCATATTAAAGCCGCAATCTTAAAAAGAAAATGTTTTTACGTAAAAACAGCCTCACGCAGAATTTCAGCAAACATGGCGCCTACCCTATATTGTAGAGCATAAAAAATGTAGTAAACCAGTTGAATTTAAAAAAAATCGTAGGACTAGTTTTTGAGAAAATCGTAAAAAAGTGAAAAATTTTACGAATAAACTACTACTTCCGGTTGACCGATTTTGATGAAAATGTTCGTGTCGGGTCCGGTAGTGGTATGTAACTTAAGTTTTAAGTTTCAAGTTCGTACGATGTTCCGTTCTTGAGATATTCTGTTCACACACACACACACACACACACACACACACACACACACACACACACACACACACACACACATACACACACACACACACACACACACACTCACATACACACACACACGCACACACGCACGCGCACACACACACACACACACACGCACACACATACATACACACCCCCCACACACCCACACACACGCGCACACACACACACACGCAAACACACACACACACACACACATACCAATCGCTAAAAACACGTTTTTTGGGTTCAGGGGGTCTGAAAACGTATAGATCCGGTGAAAACTCGATTTCGAAAAATCGACATGAAAACAATACTTTCCTTCCTATATATTCATATAGGGAAGAGAAGTAAAAATGAACGTTGATCTTTCCGTGTAAACGTTTAAGTAAATCTGATATTGTCAAATAACAACAAAAGTTCTGTTTCTAAAAGTTTTGATTGAATAGCTGATACAATTTTCCTATGGTCGCTGTGACCACCAAAGAAATTCAGTCATAGAATGAACGGTTTTGTCACTACTTATATATGCGTCATTGAATATCAAAAAACTTAGGTGTTATAACAAATTCATTCTCTCAAAAAATAACTAACACGTTTCTGTTCGATATTCACTCATGTACAAAAACCCCCAGAAGCTTCAAACATTTTCTTAATAATATATTACACTGGCCATTCCACATTTACACAGATGGTGTAAAACTCAGGCACTTAACTTCCAGGTGACCCTTATAAATATCCCTACAGAACCTTTGCCTTAAACCTTCGGTGCAGGGGCTAGCCATTTCATTCCTACCTTTAGTTTCACATAACACCTTAACAACTGTAAGAAAATTATTTAAAAAACCCGTTACAGTTGGCTTTTGAATCCGTTACTATATGTTTTCAAAAACGATCGTAAACACATTACACATTATATTAATCTCAAAACTACATATACAACTAAAGAATGTGGATTTCCCCTTGTTATCGCTCTTCATCAAACTATTTAGTAGCACATATAGATCAAACACTTCACAAATATTCAACCTCCTTCACACTAAGAATTTTTGTAATTCTTTTTAGAATAATGAATTATTTAAAAAAAAACTAGATTACAAATTATATATTTATTTCCGTCTTTACTTAATTTTCTTTTTTTTCTAAACATTTAAAAAAACCATGTTTTTTTATTAGAGATTTCTAATAACTTATGAAAACTATTTTTCTTTCAGTGTTTACTTATATTTTTAAAAAATATATCATTATTTTTACCTCGAAAACAAAATTGTTTCAATTACTTGTTATTTGATCTAAAAATTTAGAATTAACCTATTTTGATATTTTTTTATTATTTTGTTTTAATGATCCGTAACTTAAACCCAATATGTGTTTAAATTTAGCGTCGCTACAATAATTGTGTGTTAAAACAATTTAAGATTTTATCCTACATTTTATCTATATTTTTTCTAAATTCAACTATTTTTTTTTAAATTAACACATGTTTATAAGTTAAAATCAATTATTTCTTTCGGTTTCGTCTCATGATTAAAATCTAAAATACTACAAATTTTATGATTACCTTTTATTCAATCCAAAATGGAAAACGGCACCTGTTACCACTGATCAAAAACAGGTATAAAGATAGACTGCAATTTTCTTTTTACACACACATCCGATCACGACGCTTGTTACGGGCGTAAAGTAGGAAGTGAATACCAATCACACTAGCCGTTTTGAAAACCGTCGACAAACTGGTGTATAAAAACGCGTTAATTGGCCGCACAAAGCGCTGAAGAAGCCGAAGGTCCCTCTACGGAAAGTACGTAGAGCTGCAACAGAAAATGAGCCCAGGTGACGGTCCGGAATGGCAAGGTAAGGGTATTTTCTTAACAGTGAGAACTGAAAATAGGCCCTTTAGGCAATTTATTTCCCACGAAAAAGTACTATGTACAAACATCCGACACCATGAAATATAACCAACTTGAATTAACTGAATAGGCTAAACGTGATTTCTTTATGAAATAATAAAAATTATTGAAAATAATTATGTTATGTAAAACTACAAAGTTTTTGAAATAAAATAGTGTTTTTTTTTCATTATCGTATTAAGAAAAAAAACACCATTTTAATTGAATTTAATTAGACCAAATTTGATCAACTCCAAGGGTCTAGGGAGATTAGAAAACCAACATTTCCAACAAAAGTCGAAATTTGGAATTGTAAAGAGTAAAACTTTACACTTCTTCATTAAAAAAACCATACTTTCAGAAACTGCCATTTTAATTTAGAAACAAAATGGAAATTGTATTATGAACAAAACTGCAGTTAACTTATTTGCTAAACGATAATTATTCAAACAATAAATACATGAAAATCTACAAAACAACAAACGTTACTGGGTAACAAAATTACAAACACTAACACTTTGTGATGAATTTATTAATTTACAAAATCCAAAATGGTCCTAATAGAAGTTCCCGCTTTTCTTGCACAAAATAAAACGACAATTTCAGGTTCTTTTAAGGACTTGTTTGATAATACGTAAATTATAAAACATTTTCTTTAACCATAAATGACAATTATTTATTTTACCAATGGCATTGGTTGATTAAATTTTAAATTATTTAGACCAAGTAGAATTAAAAATTTTATAGCAACTACAAATTACGTTAATCTTAATTAAAAATTAAATGAATACAACTTCACAAAAACTATATATTCGATAATTTCTTCAAACCAAACGAATAGTTTACACCCTACTGTAATTATAAAAATTTACTACACTCGTGGGCCGTTTAGTACTGAACTTGTTTCAAAAACTAATAGACTACGCTTCAATCGCTTTCACTTTACCGTGTCCAAAAACTGTCAGTACAAACAAACGTAAGAGCCATGTTGTTTATATATATATCAGAGCAAACACACTAAATGAATCCACGGAATTTCAATGATTTATCAATTGGTAAGCAGAAAACGAGATTATTTTGTTCCGTCGTACACTAGAATAATCCAGACAACGATAAACAAACAGAAATAACTTATACAGTCCAACTTCGATTATCCGGGTCTCAGTTATCCGGGATTCGGATTAACCGGGTCATGATAATCCGGGATCGTGATAATGGAAACACCTGCATCGGCGCCGAAACAAAAGTTACTTTCCGGTCGCGATAGGGAAAATATATTTTGTCTTTTGATGAGACATAATTGTAGGCGTGGCCGCAACTCTTGTATACCTGATTTTCTTGAAGGGTCATTATGTATGTTTGTATGTAAAATGTATATTAGAAAAACCCATAATATGGTGCACTCAGTACTGAATTTCTTGGGAATTTCCACGGTCTTACAGAGATTCCGGGATTTACGCGTCGTAAAACAATTACTGGCATTATGTGGTAATATCTGAAAGTAAGTTCGGCACATGCGTGTGCGCGCGTGTACACACCTTTATAATATACATACATACATACTTATACATATATATATATATATATATACGGGCATTCATAGGTACAAAAATGTACTATGTAATAATACTGTGCGTTCGGATTAACCGGGATTTAGATTTTCCGGGGTGGTTGCAGCTGGAGGTCCGCCCGGATAATCGAGGTTCGACTGTATAACGCAAAAATAGAATAACTGGTAAAGAAATAACAAATAAAAGGACAAGGTTGCCAGTGAGAATATAATAGAATCAAACTCATTGTAGGCAACAATAGCTGCCTTTCGGACAGAAACTGCACCCGTCAAAACCGACATAATGGTCATTGTCATGGTGTAACTAACATTCGTATTTCATTTTGAATCAAGCTTCTACACGCCAACAATTCAACGTTTAATATCTGAGACGCTCATTATTACTCCAAAGAAGAAACTAATATTTCATATTTCAATAAAGAGAATATTCAATAATTTTTAATATATACGTTTTAATGAATACCAGTATTAAACACACCAACTTTATACATTTCAGTTTCAAAAACATGTCATTAACATATTCTTCGCTACACCATCGTAGCGCCTATATGTAACAAAATTTTAATTTGCATAATTGGCGTATACACCCATCGTAACGTAACCAACAAAATAAAAAAATATATCTACTTAAACGTTGATCGAGTATATTATAGAGAGAAAAACAACCGTATTTAACAATTTTTATGCTGTATACCAAGTAAGAAATAAAGTTAATTTATATAAGAATGAACTTTATAACCGGTCATCTGCCGAGTTAGGTTTCTCATATCTATAAATAAAAAGTCTCAAAACGAAAACTAATATTCTCAGATAAATTCCATCTACTCACTATCTGATTGAAGGCCTGTTGAAATCGCCATCCAAAAAATTCAATGAACTCAATTACAAAATTCAAATTTTTAAACATTCTTAATTAAAATCACTATATTGTTAAAAAATGATAATTGTGGGAATGTGAACGAGGCTTATGATTAAGCATTGACGTGGTAGTTATTGACGAATGGTCGGTCTCTCGTTGTCTTCCTAGAATAGATAAGATTATTTTAACTCTGTTGTTGTTAAGGTCATCAGCCAAAAGGCTGGTTTGAACCTGTAGAGGTTTTACTAAGTAAAACGAGGAGTGAGGTGGTTTACTATTGCCTTCCTCACTGAGTGGAAAAGTACGCTTATCAGCATGCCGGGCCCTCTAAAAAGTACATATTTTCCACACTGCAAAAGACACCGTCACTTCATTCACCACAGGGTCTGGCTGTATAATGAAATTCATTACTTTCAGAGGAGACAACTCTGATTAATGTCTTTTACACCTCTACCTCTTCTGTTCTTAAATGATTCAGTCATTTAATTGGCTAATCATGTGATAAAAAAAAGAACTATTTATTTTAGCCGTGCGACTAACAGATTGATTTTAACCCTATAGACTGATTGATTTTAACCCTATAGACTAGAAAATGAAAACAATGACAATAATGTAAATGTTTTCAGTGGTCTGCTACTAGCAGTTCATGTAACAAACCGATCCCTACTAGCCTATCCCTTCTTCTGGTAAGATGCTTCCATATACTTCTTTTTTCGTCCACTTGCCTAAGAACCTCTTAATTACTTATTTTGTCCACTCACCTAATCTTTAACATTTTGCTGTAACAACACATTTCAAAAGCTTCTATCCTCTTCATTTCTACAGCCCCTATTACCCACGTTTCACTCCTATATAATGCTACACTCCAAACATGTTTTAAAAAAATTTCCCTAATCTGTAAATCAATGTTTGTAGTCAGTAAGCTGTTTTTCATTTCAAAGGCTTTTCTAGCTTGAGCAATTCCATTTTTGATATCACTTGTGCTTCTACCATCCTTTGTTATTTTACTCTCTTCGATAGCAGAATTCCCCAACTTCCTGTATGTTCTCGTTGCCTACTTTTACATTTCCAATTTCTTCTAAACCACTCTTGCTGCTGCACAACACTTTCGTTTTGTTCTCATTAATTTTCATGAAGTAATCCTTGCTCAAGATCTCATCCATTCCATTTAAGACATCCCCTAGTTCTTTCTTTGTCTCGGCTAATACTACTATATCATCGGCGAATCTCAGAATTTTTATGTTTCTCCTTGAATTTTTATTCCTGCTTCAAATTTTTCCTTCACTTCATTTATAGCCTCTTTTATTTACGAGTACAAGTTAAAAAGTAGTGGTGACAATGAACAACTTTGTCGTACAGCAGTCTCTTTTTCGTACCCCTCAATTCTCAATATCGATCTATTTAGCACACACATTTATGTTAAACGCTTCACACATATCCATCACCATCGATCTCTCTCCTTCACTATACATTATCCAAAGTTTATCTGAGCACAAATCGGAATCACTCTCAATCATCTCATTTGGCAGTGCTTGACCATCTGTAGAGACGCCTATTGTTACCCCAAATTAACAGTATCGGGTGTTCCAAAAACGAAGCAATCGTAACTTTAAGAAGGTAGAGGTAAAGTATTTATAAATTTCACGTCATTTAACATGACTGTCGGCAACACCGTATTTAATGTTAAGATTTTATAAGAATTAAAATTTAGTTCTTGAGCACTAGTACTGCTCTAGTTTCTATTCGTCTCTACTGTGTGGACGATGTCGTTTCTTGAAACACGAAAGTGTGTTCAATCCTGAGAATTATTTCGCATATAAATCTCATGAATGAATAATAGACAAGTTGCAGTTAACATTTCTCAATTCTACTCCTTCGAATAAGGATACAGTTTTGAGTATGTTTCTGATTCATGTGAAGTAAAAGAACGAAAAAGCAAAGTCTTGGCCATCAGTGATACCCTTGGAAGTTCTGAAGGGTGTAAAAGAATGTTCGAGTCGCTCTCCTAATAAATCATTTTGGATGATATCTTAAGGTGAGACTGTACTATGATTTTGACTGAAATTTTTGAATTTCGGTTTTTTATGTTTTTCAGTACTTCAGACTAGATCTACCAGAAAAAAACATTAAATTACGTAACAAATTATTTTAATAAAAAAATTAAGTATTTGGCAGGTTTACACAGAAAAATTATCATGTTACCAAGAACGAATATTTTTCGTAATTTTATACTCCTCTTTTTAGTGTAAAGGGAATTTCAGTATTTTTAAAATATCTGCATTACTGTTTTTAATATTCTCAAAACTGTTGGCTCTCTACCCAACTGTTGATGGGAAATTTACATGTTTGTGTACATTTTGTTTTTGATTTGTGGCTTTTTGTTTTTTGTTTGTTCCTGGAAATTTAAATTGTTAACATTTAGGTACATTTTTTTCGGAAACCATTAAACCTACCATGTAGAAATGTTTACCAGTTATTTTCCTTGTACATGGACCTACACTGGCATTTTTACGACTTCCTCAAATGCTCTTAAATTACAAATATGCAAAAACACGTAGAAAGAAATTTGTAAAAATTCTATGTTATGTTATTTTGTTTTTAATTTTAAGGTCCTACAGATTAAATTGAAAAAATGCCAGTAGCAAGAGATTTCCAACAACTATAAGTGTGTAAAGTTTAAATTTCTTATCTTTAACCAATCCTATGAAAATTGTACCTAAAAATTGCAAATTTAACGTTGGCGGGATACAAAGTACAGTCTCCCCTTAACAGGCTGGGATTACTATAGCGACTGTTTTTAAGGCTACCAAAATAAATATGCATGGTAAACGCATCGGTTTTTTACATGAACTGCTAGCAGCATACCACGGAAAACCTTTACATTATTGTCATTGTTTTCATTTTCTAGTCTATAGGGTTTAAATAATCTTATCTATTCTAGGAAGACAACGAGAGACCGACCATTCGTCAATAACTACCACGTCAATGCCTAATCATAAGCCACGTTTACATTCCCACAATTATCATGTTTTAACAATATAGTGATTTTAATTAAGAAATTTTAAAATTTGAATTTTGTAATTGAGTTCATTGAATTTTTTGGATGGCGATTTCAACAGGCCTTCAATCAGATAGTGAGTAGATGGAATTTATCTGAGAATATTAGTTTTCGTTTTGAGACTTTTTATTTATAGATATGAGAAACCTTACTCGGCAGATGACCGGTTATAAAGTTCATGCTTATAAAAATTAACTTTATTGTCTTACTTGGAACACAGCATATATAAATTGTTAAATGCGGTTGTTCTCTCTATATACTCGAACAACTTTTAAGTAGTTGGATATGTTTTTTATTTTGTTAGTTATGTTACGATGGGTATAATTATCATATACGCCAATTATGCTAATTAAAATTTTATTACATATATATTTGTACCTACGATGGTGTAGCGAAGAATATGTTAATGACATGTTTTTGAATTTTAAATGTACCATAAAATTTACAAAGTTGATGTGTCAAATACTGCTATTCATTAAAACGTATATATTAAAAATTATTGGATATTCTCTCTATTGAAATATGAATTATTAGTTTCTCCTTTAGAGTAACAATGAGCGTCTCAGATATTAAACGTTGAATTGTTGGCGTGTAGAAGCTTGATTCAAAATGAAATACGAATGATAGTTACACCATGACAATGACCATTATGTCGGTTTTGACGGGTGCAGTTTCTGTCCGAAAGGCAGCTATTGTTGCCTACAATGAGTTTGATTCTATTATATCCTCACTGGCAACCTTGTCCTTTTATTTGTTATTTCTTTACCAGTTATTATATTTTTGCGTTATACAGTCGAACCTCGATTTTCCGAGCTGACCTACGGCTGCACCCACCCCGGAAAATCGAAATCCCGGCTAATCGGAATACACAGTATTACATAGTACATTTGTACCTATGAATGCCCATATATATATATATATATATATATATAAGTATGTATGTATATTATATAGGTGTGTAAACGCGCGCGCACGCATGTGCCGAACTTACTTTCAGATATTACCACATAATGCCAGTAATTGTTTTACGACGCGTAAATCCCGAAATCTCTGTAAGACCGTGGAAATTCCCAAGAAATTCAGTACTGAGTGCACCATATTATGGGTTTGTCCAAAATACTCGTACATTTTACATACGATCATACAAATGACTGTGGGATACAGCAGCTGAATGGTAGTACAACTCCCGTATCCCTGGGGTTTGATTACGTTAATTAGCTGGATCGAATACAGCTTGTACACATAAAGACGCGATGTGGCTTCGACGCGCACATTAGGCGTATAGCTTAGCTCGTTATTTATAGGTACAATGGTAAGGATGTTTAAATACACGAAATATAAGAAGGAAGCAAACTCTATCATGTATTAACTCGGTACTTACAAGTTTTGAGTGCGTAGATTGCTGCTGAATTCGTTATTACACACACTGATGAAATTGACACTTAATACGGCTGCAAGCCTGCTTGAATAGTCACACATAAGAGTTTACACAAATCACTTTAGCACTGAAATCGTTCGAATAGTTTTAACATTGATAGAGTCTAGGAAAGGCACGTTAGGAAAATGTAGGATATCGCTACAAGTTCACACATGAATGGTTAAGATCGTTAATCGAATATACGCCCGTTAAATGAATTTGAATAGCTAATTGCAATAAGCACGTTGCTTCGAATTGCACGTTAATTGGGGCCGAATAAGCATATTTCTATACGGCGACAACACTTTGGTCTTTGAGAAATGCGACTGGCGTTATGCGTTACTGACGCCTCGTGGCATGGCGTCCCCAAGATAGGAAACGATACACGTCCGATCAGAATGAATGCGCAACTTGCAGTGAGAAGGATTTTGGAAGAAGGAACAATGGCGCGAGCACGAAATTAATAGAATTTTGCTATTGGCGGAGAGCGGCACGTGGCCAGGAATCGCACATGCGCTGAACTAATTAGTACAGCGATCAATACAGAATCAATATTAAGGATTTAATCGAGCGGGAAAATCTTATTCTAGAATATTCGACGGCGCGGGGTATTTGAACTTATTGTAATACTGAACAATGACCCTTTCAGAAAATCTGTAACCCCTTTTTGCCCGAGCGATACAACCCAAGAATCGCTACAAAGCAAAATTGGCACAGGGGACACAAAAAAAACACCCCAAAAGGAGAGACTGCGGTGATGCGGTGTAAAAATAAACCAAAAAAAATAAATTAGTAAAAAAATTTAATAAAATATTGAATTAATAAAGTGAGTTAACTTAATAGATAAAGTTACATATAGATTTTAAGTTAGCGCAAAATAAAAGTTACAAAAGCGTTTAAATATTAATAATCATAAATAGCCAAAAAATTTAATTTTTTAAATTAAAAAAAAAATGAGCTCAATTTAAATTAGCATGCATAATACTGGATCCAGTTAATACGATTAACAAAATAATTTGATATAAAAAAGAAGATCATGTCGATATAATAATAATTATTATTTAAAATGAAACAATAGAATCAAAATTAATTTGGATAGGCCTTTCGTATAACAGATTAATATTTTAAAATAAAAATTTTAATTAATAGGAAAACATAATTAGCTTTGCATTAAAAGTATAATCCAGTTAAGTAAAATAAATTTTAAATAAAAAAAAATAATTAGATTCGTTTAACCAAAAGCAAGTTAACTAGAATAAGGAGAATTAATAAATAATTTTTTACAAAATTAATCATTAATGCAGCTTCTGCTTAATAAATTAAGTTTTACAGTAGAAATAAAAAATTTTATGGAAAGCCCAAAAAAATTTAATACAAATTTAAATTTATTTATAATTATTTAAATTTATTTATTATTTATTATTTTTTATTTATTTATTTATTTATAATTTAAATTTATTAAATTTAATTTAAATTTAATGTAAGTAAACTAGATGGATGTAAGACAAGTCTTGACCAGACTATGCATAACAGCATAATTTAACAAAAGTTGAATCATTTCTTTATAATTTGCAAAACTTAATGATGATGGATTTTCGTCTTATAGCAGATACATTAAAAGTAGTTCATATTAGAGAAGTAAATTTGAATAGATGAGATACGAAGTTTCCGGGTGACGTATGAAAATTCATATTTAACCAACGGGATTTACATCACGTCGTTGGGCTTAGACTGATTCAAAAACATAAGGAGAATCTTCCCCCAAAATCGATTACATTTTGGTTATTTTCATCCCAAACTTGGTTACATTTACGATCAAACTTGGTTACATACGCCCATACTTGGTCCCTGCAAAGAGCAGAAAAACCAGGACTTAGAAAATGAGGGCTACCGCAAAACACAAAAATAAAAAAAGGTAGCTAAATCCCACCGGCACAACAAGAGAATAAGAAAAAAAATTTAATAGTTAGCTTTAAGAAAAGCGTAAAATTTAAAATTAAGAAAAATTTAAATTACCCAAAGGGTTTACAAAATTTACAAAAATTTAAATAAAACATTTTCGGCTTCAATGGGTTTTAACTACTAATAAAGAAAAGATGAACTTACCGAATACGGGAAAGCAAAATGGTCATACGTAAGGCAACATAACGACGCCCCGAAAAACTCAAAAAGTTACGGCACTAACACAAGAATAAAAGCACGTCCATCGACATGACCATTTGCTGCAAGAGAGCGAGAGAAGCAAAAATTTCTCAGAAGGAAACCTCGGATCTGACGTCATCGACCCCTTCCACCCCGCCAGACAAATTATCCAAAACAAGTAAAGCGGGTTGAAACGGATCTCACGCCAGAATTACAGATAACAGCAGTCGGCAGTACAAAGTTGGAACGAAAAACAATTCGGAAACGAGATAACGGAGTGCGGTGAAATAAAAGATAACAAAATTTTAAATGCAACAAGACTGAATAAGGAAATGATTAATAATTAAAATTACGTAACATTAATAGAAATGTTACAGGCTCCCCCCGCCAAGAAAAAACAAAACCAAGAATTGGTCTTGTTTGCCCCTGCCGAGACGAGAGCAAAGAAAGGGAGTTTAAAGTCGTCCCCGAGCGCGACTGACAAGTACCCTCCAAAAAATCCCACGGGAGTAGTTAGGGTCATCTCCCTCGCGTGACCGAAACTAACAAAACGGACCGAAAGAATCTCCCATTCTTCCAACAACCGCCCGGCTAAGGAAAGCGATTGGAAAAATAAGGAGATCTCCCAAGTCCATGGTGACAGTATTTGGCACACCCGCCCAACTCAGGGTAGATGTAACAAACACAGCACCTCCAACACCACACCACAACCAACCAAAAAACTAACCTAAAACAACAGGAAACTAACCTAAACGAGAAAAGGAAGGACTCGCTATGTCCAAAAGAGGAGAAAGAATCCCCCAAAAAGCTACACAGCCCGAGAGATCAAAGATCTCCAAAAGGGAAAGGGTACGGAGACGTCTCCCCGACCATGACCCTAAAAGCGCAAGGGAAAACACCCGTAAGCGCGCAAAAAAAATTTGGGTGCAAAGACCACAAAAGTAGACAAAACCAGACAAGGGAACAAACAACATCCCGAGGATGTCAAAAATTTTCTCAACAGAGAAACATAAGGGTCGACCCAAAAAAAACAAATCCAAGACACAGCCGGAAAAGACAAACCAAACCTAAACAAGATCAGGTTCAACGAGAGAAACGTCCAAAACATCATTAGGAACGTCGACGTCGCAGGGAACAGACAAATCAGAATGACGGACAGGACCGTAAGCAACCTTAAGTTGCGAAACGTGTGCTTTACGTACACACGTAGTACTATCAGGAAGGGCCAACTCTACAGTAACGGGGGTTAGGAATTTAAAAATGCAAAAGGGGCCAAACCAGCGCGTCATAAGCTTTGCAGATTGCTTGTTGACACCAGAGCTCAAATTATGCTTGAGACACCAGACCAGGTCACCAATCTTGAAATCATTTTCCTTTCTTCCTTTGTTATAGTTTTGGGCAAAGCGCTTTCTGGCTTTAACCAGGTTATCTTTAGCACTCTTCCATACCTCAGCAGCTGTACTCGTGTCCTGAGGAAGCAAATCGTTGATTTTCGAAAGATTGGATAAAGGACAAGAAGGAAAGAGTTTAAAAATAATGTTGAATGGAGAAGTCTTGATTGAATCATGATAGGAATAGTTAAAAGCGAGTTGCAGCCAAGTAAGAGACTGATCCCAATTGGTCTGAGAATCGGAGTGGAAAGCAATAAGAGCAGCCTTGAGATTACGATTGAATCTTTCGGCGTTCGAAGGTTGGGGGTGATAAGGGGACAGGGTAGCAAATTTAATGCCAAGAGAAAAGAGAAAATTCCTAAAAATATGAGAAGTGAAACAACTAGCGTTGTCAGAGATAATAATATCGGGAAAACCAAAATTTTGAAAGACACAATCCTTAAGGGCTTTAATAGTATTAGCGGAGGTGGCGTCGCGAACAGGACAGAGCCAGGTAAATTTAGAGAAGGAATCTACAATGACCAGAATAATAACGATAACCGTAGCGAGTACGAGGTAAGGGGCCGACATAGTCGATGTGGAAAACATGGAAAGGGCGAGTGGGGACAGTAGAAGCCAACAGACCAATTTTAGTATTGCGGGACGGTTTACTAACAGCACATATGGTGCAGGACCTTATACGGTGTTCAATATCCTTGGACATGGAAGGCCAATAAAAATATTGAGAAATCTTCTCACGGGTTTTAATGAAACCTAAGTGCCCACCCAACAGGGAATTGTGAAAATACGAGAATACCATGTCCACTAAGACAGACGGAAGAACTACACGGGAAGGGAAACGACCTAAGGGTTTAATACACAAAACGCCCTTAGAAAGAAAATATTTAGATGAGGGAACACCTTCCTTTAAAGAGGAACAAATTGCTAACAACTCGGGGTCCTTACTTTGATGAGACAAGATATCAGAAAAAGCTAAGGGGAAATTATTTAGAATAGGAAAACATTCGATATCCTTCTCGACATCAACGACTTCATTTTCTTCAAACATACGGGAGAGAGTGTCGGCGATAACGTTCTGGGTGCCTTTGATATGAGTGACGGTAAACTTCATTGACATGATCTTCGCTATCCAACGCCCCAAGTTGGACTGTATAAGTTATCTCTGTTTGTTTTCGTTTTCTGGATTATCTAGTGTAGAACGGAAAAAAATAATGTCCTTTCCTGCTTTTCTATTAATAAATCATTGAAGTTTCGTAGATTCCTTTTATGTGTTTGCTCTGATATATATATAAACAACATGGCTCTTACGTTTGTTTGTACTGACAGTTTTTGGACACCGTAAAGTGAAAGCGATTGAAGCGTAGTCTATTAGTTTTTGAAACAAGTTCAGTACTAAACGGCCTACGAGTGTAGTAAATATTTAAATTACAGTAGGGTGTAAACTATTCGTTTGATTTAAAGAAATTATCGAATATATAGTTTTTTTGAAGTTGTATTCATTTAATTTTTAATTAAGATTAATGTAATTTGTAGTTGTTATAAAATTTTTAATTCTACTTGGTCTAAATAATTTAAAATGCAATAACCGATGCGATTGTTGCAATAAATAATTGTCATTTATGGTTAAAGGAAATGTTTTACAATTTATTACCAAATAGGTTTTTAAAAGAACCTGAAATTGTCGTTTTATTTTGTGCAAGAAAAGCGGGAACTTCTATTAGACCATTTTGGATTTTGTAAATTGATAAATTCATCACAAAGTGTTAGTGTTTGTAATTTTGTTACCCAGTAACTTTTGTTGCTTTGTAGATTTTCTTGTATTTATTGTTTGAATAATTGTTTCGCAAATAAGTTAACTGCAGTTTTGTTCATAATACAATTTCTATTTTGTTTCTAAATTCAAATGGGAGTTTCTGAAAATATGGTTTTTTTATTGAAGAAGTGTAAAGTTTTAGTTTTTACAATTCCAAATTTCGACTTTTGTTGGAAATATTTGTTTTCTAATCTCCCTAGACCCTTGCAGTTGATCAAATTGGTCTCATTAAATTCAATTAAAATGGTGCTTTTTTCTTTATACGATAATGAACAAAAACGCTATTTTATTTTAAAAACTTTGTAGTTTTACATAGCATAATTCTTTTTAATAATTTTTATTATTTCATAAAGAAATCACTCCCACAACAAGATCATGTGAAGTACCTTGGCTTGCATCTTGATCGGAGATTAACTTGGCGACATCACATAGTATGTAAACGGAACGAGCTTAATTTAAAATACATGAAGTTTAACTGGTTGTTAGGAAGAAGATCACAATTATCTGTTGAAAATAAGGTCTTGATCTATAATACAATTTTCAAGCCTGTTTGGAAGTATGGCGCTCAGCTTTGGGGTACATCCAGCAGATCCAATTAAGAAATAATACAACGCTTCCAAAATAAAGTATTAAGATCGACGAGTAACACTGGGTGGTTTATAAGAAACTCGGAAATACATGACCATCTTTGTATCCGTACCGTAACAGAAGAGATAAGAGAGCTGAGCTTCAGGTACCAGCTTAGATTAAACAATCGCCAGAACCACCTGGCATTAAATTTACTGGACTGCAGTGAGGAAACGAAGCGCCTCAAAAGACATCACATCCTCGACTTAGCCAACGATTTTAATCCATACACGAAATCAAATTCACCATTCATCTTCATCACTACTTTTTATTCTAAAGTGAAACTTCAAAATTTTATTTATTTCACTTTTTTATTGTTAACTTCTTTTGCATTGTTTACTTTATTTTTTTTTGTTTACTTCTTTTACATTGTTCTTGTTAATTTTGTATCTTTACAACTTTTCTTAGTTTTTATTAACTTTATTTTTTAATTTTATTTAGTTGAAGTGAGAGCAAAGGCTGTCTACTTCACTCACGTCAGTGTAGTTCTTGTATAATGATTTGCTTAAAGCCATATTGTAAGGCTGATTGTAAATAAATAAGTTAAATAAAAAAAACAAAGAAATCACGTTTACTTAATTTATTCAAGTTGGTTATAATTTAATGGTGTCGGATGTTTGTAAATCGTGCTTTTACGTGGAAAATAAAGAGCCTAAAGGGTCTATTTTCAGTTCTCACTGTTAAGAAAATACCCTAACTTTGCTAAATGCTTTGCACGTGGCTCTACCACACATGGAAGTACTGCGCACAACCATGTACTACGATTAGCACATGGAGGTGCTACGGCCGGCACCCATTACCTGGAAAGCAGGCGAGGACAAAGTAGCTAAACCGTAGTTTCATGGGCACGCTCTGTGTGGTCAGGGGTTGAAACAGTACAGCGAAAAGAACTTAATGCACTGTAAAGTACACTGCCAAAGTGTGGATGGAAAACACCATTTCTTGTTTAGTCATCAACGAAATTAACCTACTTACTATCGAGAAACACAAAATGGTTAAAGTTGAGGCAGTTGAAGCACCACAAATTAGATATAAAATTAAAAATTGTTTTTATTTGTATAGGTGTCAAGTAATTTTTCTATGTAAAATTCCATGACGTTTCACGAGGGGGTACCCAAAAGAAACCGGAATTATTTTTTAAAACTATTTATTTTTAATTTTTTTACAAAAGAACCTCATCCCCTTCAAAATACTCTCCATTACAACTAATACATTTGTCCCACCGGTGCTTCCACTGTTCAAAACATTTTTTGTACTCCTCTTCAGTGATGGCTGCCAGCTCATCCGTCGTTTTTTTCTTGACATCATCAACGTTGTTAAATCGGAGACCTTTCATGCCCCTTTTCATGCGTGGGAACAAGAAAAAATCACACGGAGCCAGACCGGGTGAGTACGGTGCGTGTGGTAGCAAAACCATGCCGTTTTTCGCCAAAAACTGGGTAACCGAGATTGCCGTGTGTGCAGGCGCGTTGTCGTGGTGGAAAAACCAGTCCCCTGTCTGCCACAAATTAGGTCTTTTACGACGAATGCTGTTTCGTAGTCTTCTTAACACTTCAAGATAAAAAGCTTGATTTACCGTCTGGCCTGGTGGAACGAACTCTGAATGGACAATTCCCCTCACATCAAAAAAACAAATCAGCATTGTTTTGATGTTCGATCTGACTTGACGACTTTTTTTTGGTCGGGGTGATAATGAAGTCTTCCATTGACTGGATTGTTGTTTGGTTTCTGGGTCGTACCCATAGCACCAAGACTCGTCACCCGTAATGATCTTTGACATGAAATCTGGATCAGTTTCAAGCTGTTGTTTCAAATCACTACACGTTTCAATTCGACGTTCCTTTTGAGTGTCTGTCAGAACCCGAGGCACAAACTTGGCAGCGACTCTTTTCATTGTCAAGTCTTCTGTTAAAATGGGTTGGACTGAGCTCCAAGATAACCCACTAACCTGTGATATTTGGTCAATGGTCTGTCGTCGGTCTGTTCGTACAATTTCTTTCACTTTCACAACATTTTCGTCTGTTCGGGAAGTCGACGGTCGTCCAGAACGAGGTTTGTTCTCAATCGACATGTCGCCATTTTTAAAGCGCAAAAACCACTCGTACACTTGGGTTTTTCCAATAGCGTCGTCTTTGTAAGCTGTGTTCAACATTACAACTGTTTCCGCGGCGTTTTTACCGAGCAAGAAGCAAAATTTCACAGCCTCACGTTGTTCATTAAAACTTGCCATCATGAAAAACGACACGAGCACAAAACAGCACTAGCGAGAACAATCACTGCACGAGAACAGAAAAAGCTAGATCAACGAACAAAATGGCATTGAACTGGCAATGAGCGCTACAAGCAGCCTAGTGGCGGGAATTTGTACTGCACAAGCTCCGCCTACAGCAGAGCTATTCCGGATACTTTTGGGTACCCCCTCGTATTGCGTCAATCTTATGAGCATTATAAAAAAATAAGTAATAAACTTTTTAAAAAAGGGACTTTTAACTAAACATGGTGACAATGTATAATATATATTGGGTACGAATATCGCAAACCTTCTCAGATCTTCTTCTGCCTTACTTTATATTACAGCGGATTCATCGAGGAACAAAAAGCAGGTTAGTGTTTTCTACCAATGTTATACCTAGTAGATGAATTAGGCGAATATTTCTTTTAACAACCAATATCTAACAGTTTAATGTCTTTCAGATTCGTGACTTTTATATCTGTTACTTTGTGTGTATTATAAATGATGCAGATTTTTTTGATTATTTCTTTTCTTTAATTTCGTTGCATTCAAATTACGACTATGATAGTCATACATGAGTTACTCGTTTTAATTTTCTTGCTCTCCTTCTTATATTGGATCTTGCGTTTTCGTTCTTCCCAAATAGTTTTCTCTTCATTACTCCAAAAATGCTGTCGATTATTGATTGATCCATTTCGGTATGTTGTTCTTCTGAATAATTTTCTCTTGAAAACCAAGTTGTTCTTCAATTGTTTTTCTTTTATTACATTTTTGTCTTGTTACAGTGAATCTTTAAAATGAATGCTGCAGTTTGTGGTTATCTAATAAACATGTAAAAATATTATAATTACTAAATATATTTTTTCTGCTTAACTGTTTCTTTTGCATGTTCTATACAAATTATATGTTTGTAAGTTTGTGCTTTTGCCGTCTCCCCTTTGCTACTCTCAAGCTATTTTGAACAGTTTTTTTTAAATGGCAGAAAATGATTGCGCCCTACGGGAAACAAATTGTGAAGTTTTGTGGAAATACTGTAACATCTAAGCTTAGGTTTATTCGGTATCTGGGTATAAGAAATAATAAATAGACTTAATTACAATATTATAACAATTTTATTATTTATTTTAAAAACTAATAATTACAATTAATTGATAATGTAAGTCTACTAAAAGTTACAATTACATATTTTAAATTGGATACACTACATGAAATAAAACTTAATATAAACAACTTTAGTAATCATAGATAATTGTTTTTACGAAACAAACCGATTACCTGTCCACAAACTCTTGATACCATCTGCGCGCACTTAATCTATCAATATAGTTCAGAATCAGTCCCGCTAACGACACTATTTCAAACGGAATGACATGACATCTTTTCATTCTAGGATTAGGTTATTGACTGACTACTACAAAGGCGCTAAGGCCTTTCATGCGTGCGGTCTAATAGTTAATTTAGATCCTTTGAACAAGTACGAGATCCTCTAACAAAAGTCCGTTATTCTCGAACTCTTTAGAATGAATCAAAATAAAAACATACATTCCTACCATATTTGATTTCTTAGAAGTCTTATTCAAAATATCTTATTCATGGTAAATTACTACCCTTGTTCAACACACTCCATCCCGTACTATACACAATATCTTAACATTAAAGGCAACCTATACGTAATGTCTCCAGCGGCTCCCACGATTATCAGCGATGCATACGGTCCCAGAATCAGCCGTGAGTAGCGCTACTGACGCGCAGTAAGCAGTGTCACCCCTCCATATTAAAGTGGACTCGGCTGGGTGGGATTTAACCCTTTTGCTACCATTGGGACATATGTGTCACAACAGGTTTGAAAAATTGATCAGTGGGACGTAGGTCTTTATTTCTTGAACGTGATTATGTCCCAGTGGTACTATAACTTTTTTTCTATTGCTACACTGGTTTTTGTTTTAAAAACGTTCTCACAGATTGCAGCGCTTTAAAATAATCTACTGCTCAACCCCTCATTGCCGGTCGTTTTTCTCCAATTTTTTTTCTGTACTGATTGAACTGAGTTGTAGCTATAATTTTTATGTGATTTCCTATTATTTAATCTGTAAGTAATTGTGTGCTAAAGAAATTTCATAAATATTTTGTAAGGAGACTGTGAGGGGACCCTGGCAAATATTCTCCCACTAGTATTTTATAGTGGAACTATATGTCCCAGTGGTATATTATGGTGGACATACTGTCACACTTATGTTCCACTGGGAAATATGGCCCTACTATAAAAATCCAGGGGATAGTGTTCCACTATAATACTCGTATACCACTGGGACATATCGTTCCACTAAAAAATACCAGTGGGACAATATATCCCAGGGTCTCCCTACCGCTCGCTTACAAAATATTTATGAAAATTTTTTTGCACACTATTACTTACAGCTAATATAATAGGAAAACACACAAAAATAGTAGCTGCACAAAAATAAAAAATCTGGTGTGAAACACTCACACAACTTTCTCTTGCCAGGGCAAATAATTAACAATAAACCTAACATTAGAAATAAACAAAAAACTAACCTTAATAAACATAACCTAATTTTAATCATATATGAAAGACGAAAAATGAAAATCGATCTGTTTGCCTTAAAAATACGGGAAATCACTCTTTCATGCTAAACTAAGATCTGTACAAAGAAATGCTTTAAATAAAAGTTGTAGATCTTTTAATTTTCTATCAATTCCATTATATACACTTTTGTCATAAAATGCATACTAAGGCCGAAATGTTAAAAAATCGATTTTTCTCACGTTTTCGTGAGAAAAAAACAGAAAATTGCTAATTACTGCTAAACTAAGCGTTATACAAAAAAATGTTTAAAGTAAAAGTTGTAGAATTTTAAATTCTCTACAACTTTTATTATATAAATTTTTGCTCTAAATTGCATATTAAAGCCGTAATCTTAAAAAAAACTATGTTTTTACGTAAAAACAGCCTCACCCAGAATTTCAGCAAACATGACGCCTACCCTATCTTGTAGAAAATAAAAAACTGAGTAAAACAGGCGATTTTAAAAAATATCGTAGGACCAGTTTTTGAGAAAATCGCAAAAAAGTGAAAAATTACACGAATAAACTACTACTTCCGGTTGACCGATTTTGATGAAAATGTTCGTGGCGGGTCCGGAAGTGGTATGTAACTTAAATTTTAAGTTTCAAGTTCGTACGATGTTCCATTCTTGAGATATTTTGCACACACACACACACACACACACACACACACACACACACACACACACACACACAGACCAATCGCTATAAAACATGCTTTTTGGGTTCAGGGGTCTGAAAACATATAGATCCGGTGAAAACTCGATTTTGAAAAATCGACATGAAAACAATACTTTCCTTCCTATATATTTATATAGGCAAGAGAAAGTAAAAATTGGTAGTGAAAGGGTTAAGCGACGGCATCGGCTCGCGAGACACATTATGCAGCCAGCTTTTCAGCTTCCAAACTGAGAAGACCTATTAAGAAAAAGATGAACACCCCAGCCGAGCCCGGACGAAGCCATCCCTGGACGACGCTATCGGTACGCCACATTCCCGCACCGGTCAGCCGATGGAAGCCCATGAGTGCTAGCTGACACCACGGTGAAGACAGAGGTCAGCGAAGGCCCGGAGGGAACCGCCTCGGCCGCGCTATCGGCCAATGGCCTACGCCAACCCTACACTGCGGGGCTCTGGGGGCCTCCATTGCCACGCTGCAGTGGGGACCCAACTGCCGCTGAGGGAAGGCTTGGCTAGAACCCGGTAGCCGAGCTGTCATCCTTCGGACACCACTCTGAACACGCCAGCTCGCCGCGTCCGGCCACCTTCAAGGGCCGGTCACCTTTTCAGGGCCACCAAACCACTAACTACAACGGTCCTTTTCAGGACCCGCAACCAATCAAATGGCCCTTTTCAGGGCCACCAATTTTCCAAACAAGGTTTTGCCACGTGTCGTCGGCCTTGTTCGGCGACAGTAAATAAACAATTTACTACGCTAACCATTTCTAGACTAATCACGAACTATGTTGCAATACGTTTCTCAAATATATGAGGAATACAAAACGAAATCTACATTCCTTGCGGACTGAATTGAACAGACTACACAATATTGAACAGAAGCAAAGAAAATTGAAGTGGTTACATAAATTATTACTTTTATTGCGGGTTCTCTTAGTAGCTGCTATTTCTGTATAAAACAAAATATTAGTTTAAAATTTTCAAAAAACATTTATTCACAAATTATTTTTCTAATCTAGGTGTTGCAGGTAACTAGAAAAAAAAATACAGACAATATTTGATATCATAATCGTTCAGCTGGCGTAGGTCTGAATATTTCTTTAACATTTAGTTAGTTCATATTTCTGTTATCAGTTTCATAAAGTTAATTAGTAACCTAAATTATCAACTTGTTTTCTAACATTACTTCAATGAAGAGAAATTGATCGATTTTTAAAATTGTGTCAAAGTCGTTTTATTCTATTTAATGTCTCTCGTTGAGTATATATTTTGAAAATTGCAAATCACTTATGTATATTTTTTTTTGTTTTTTTTTTTTGTTTTTTTAATTCCTAATATGTGTACGTTGCAATCTGTTCAATTCAGAACAATAAGCAACCCAATGACCCAATGAGATGAGGATGATGTGTATGATGTGTAAATGAGGTGTAGTCTTGTACAGACCTAGGTCGACCACTCCTGAGAGAGTATGGTTAATTGAACCCCAACCATCAAAGTACACCGGCAACCACTGTCTAGTATTCAAATCCGTGTAAAAGTAATATGTATATTTAAATTTAAAATCATAAAAATTGAATGCTAAGCTTCTCTAAAAGGATGTTATGAAGTGAGAACCTCCGAACGTACGGAGCCAGAACGTATCCAGAACGTATTTTATCTGATATGAATAAGTAGTTATTGTAATGTCAAATTCTATCAAACGTTTGAGATAGAACTAAGAAGCTACTGAAGAATTTTGTTGCTTCGTATATCCTAAATATATCTCATGAAAGTGTCACGGTTAGAAATATGTAAGTGGAATGTGCGAAAATCAAGATTTACATGTAAATTAGTTTTGTGTTTTGCAGATTTTGAGGCATTTCCGAATCCAGTTAATTGTAATTCTTTTATTAAAGAATTTTACTGAATATTTGGAAATATGAAAGAACTTTGCATGATGATTGTCGTCGCAGTTATATTTCTGCTACACTTTGTAAGTGAACTAAATTATTTTTCCAACTAAAGCAGGGCGATTATAAATGAAATAGACAGGTTCGATAGCTTATAGAAAATTTATTTAAAAAAAGTTAAGGTAATTACTTACATGATTATATAGAAGAAATCATTAAGTTTTTATTGAAAGTATTTACAGATGTTCAATGTGTGCACCATTTGTAACACGACAGATATCAACACGGTAGTCGAATTCTTCCCACACACGATTAAGCATTTGATGGTAAACTGTAACAAGAGCATTTGCGATACGTTATTTTATATCATCGATATCTACAAGAAGCGGTGGTACAAAAACTTTGTCTTTTACATAAGCCCATAAGAAAAAGTCGCAGGGCGTTAAGTCTGGACTACGAGGTGGCCACGGCGTAAACACAATGTTTTCCTCACTTGCACGGCCGATCCATCGTCTAGGAAGACGTTCATCAAGATAATTTCTGACCTGTAAGTGCCAGTAAGGCGAAGCTCCATCTTGTACAAAAATGAAGTTATCACTATCTTCCTGATGTTGAGGCATTACATTCACCACTGACAATTAGGCGATTAAAGAATGCGTCGTCATTTTCAACACAATGTTGCATCTCCAGACAAAAATTTTTACGTACGACTTTATCATTGGTATTTAAACTTTGTACTAACTGCAATTTATAAGGTGTTATTTTCAAACGTTTCCGCAGAGTTTTCCACACAGTCGGTTCAGGAATTTGTAATTCTAAACTTGCTGATCTAGTTGATTTTCTTGGAGTTTGTACATAAACATCACGAATACTATCAATTGGTTCTTCAGTAGCAGAAGGTCTTCCAGTACTCTTTTTTTACACAGACATCCACTGTTTTCAAAATGTTTATACCAGTCATGGATTGATTGCGTTGTTGGTGGTGGTTTACCGTATCTTGTTCTGAAATGACGTTGCACAACCGTAACCGAGTTTGTTTTGGCTCATTCAAAAACACAATAAGCTTCCTTCACTTGAGTAGCGGCCATTTTGCTAGACTGGTTGTTGTAACAGCAGCCAACAACAAAATGCTAGCAACAGTTGTACCAACATAAACTTAAAAAAATTCCCTACACACCTGTATCATTTACTATATTCAAATACACCAGTTTGATGTTTAAGAAGCTGTAGAAAGTGTCTATTTCATTTATAATCACCCTGTATAATTATAAATTACGGTTATTTCGGCTACCTGTTTGATTTTTGGAAACCACGGGTGTTCAGTAAAAAATCCTCGCTGCAAAGACAAAAACGTTGACTTTTGGAGTAGTAATTCTTTATAGACAAAAGGTAGGCCTAGTAATAAACCTGTGTGTACAAAAATAGTTGTCAGTCGGTGCATATGTTTGGAAAAGAAATTGTGATTGTGATTCGCGAGGGCGTAGCGTGTAAAAAAGCTTCGAAGTGACCAGTGACAATGTATAGGATGACTTCAACTTTAACATTAGTACTTACCTACGTTTGTTTAAAATTGAAATCGTCTACAAAAAAATTTCCCTACTAAAAAATAAAAATTTTTATGACCAAGTGGAGTGTATATGAATATTCATATAGGCAAGAGAAAGTAAAAACAGCGGTTCTAATATATACTAATGTTACGAGGCGTAAGGTATGGTCCACTTGGTCATAAAAATTTTATGTTTTAGTAGGGAAAATTTATTATTATATAATTTATTATTATTTAAATTTATTATTATTCCTATAGGCCTATATCGTCGCAACAATAGTGAAGAAGCGAATCTGCGTTTTTTGCGAATCTGAGTTATTACCATTATTGGACACTACTTGTGCCCATATACACTGTAGTGAAGTATTATCTCTGTATTATATTCCGTTATCGAGAAAACACCATGTGTTTTTTAGCGAAAGTGCATGAGTTAATAATTTCACCACCGTGTACTGTTGAATCTGAAAATTCGTTACTTCACTAATGCGAGTTTTGTTCACTGTCCCCACATTCACAGTGATGAAGTAACGAATCTGCCAGATACGCTACTTCACCATTATTGTTTTCTACGTTCATTTCAGATTCAACACGGTGAAGAAGCGAATCTCGCAAATATTTTATTATTCACAACTCTAGTTTTTCATATAGCTTATTTTATGTCACTAAAGTGAAGAATAATAAATACAGTAATGACAAATTAGTATGTTTTAATGATGTCATAATTGCCTTAACGTTAGTGAACTTTTAATTGCTGTTCTCACGAGCCATAAGGCACTTTGTCATGTTTGTTTATTGGTATGCCTATTCCAGAAATTCACCATTCTGACCAACAAAAATAGTATTTATTATGTTTGGAGGTTTACGTCATAGTTCATTAACCATAAAAGCTAAGTAATTTAATCTCCTGGTAAATCAATTGTCATAATTATTTGTCGCATAAATATGTTGTTGTGACCAACGTATTCATTCATTTATTTGACCATTCTCGTTCGATCGAGATCTATTATTGTCAAGTTATTGGCTTTTGTGATTATCATTTTTATACTTTATTCAACTTTATTTTTATAGTTATAGGCCTACTTTAGTTTTCGTAGTTACATTTTCATACTTATTTAATTTTATATTTATTGTTACTGTAGTATTAAGAAGAAAACATGAATATTAAAGAATTTAAATTTTTTCCTAATACGGTATTCAGAAAAATTGATTACGATTCGGAGCAGTTTGATAAATTTGAAGTGAAACTCATACAAGGACGATTTTCACTGTCACGAGTTGTAAAACCCTACAAAAATCTCTTGAAAATTTTTACAGCAAAACATAAAGATTTAGTAAAACTTTAAAACGAATTAATAATCCTTAAAGCCTACCATGAATTCTATTTCAATTCGCCGTCAACGACAAATGTTCCTGACAAACTACCAGAAGCTAATGTGCATGAGAAGTCTGAAGTTGAAGATGAATTTTAACACAATTTGATGTTCTGCTTTAAAAACATTTTGTTAAAGCTATGATTTAATAATTTGATGTTTCTTTAAAATAATTGAAAAAATAGCAGCATATTCTATTAACAATATTGCATTTATGGACTTAAAATCTCAGAATCGGGACTGAAGTAAAATGTTTAAAACCTTGAAAAGCTATGAATTACACAATACAAAGAAAGGAAAGTTATCTACGGTCTGTATAAGAAACAAACGTCTGTTATGAGAACTGAGGGGTACGAAAAAGAAGCTGCTGTAAAAAAAAGTGTGCAACAAGGATGTTCATTGTCACCAATACTTTTTAATTTCTGCATAAAAGAAGCTATATAAATGAAGTGTAGAAAAAATATAACACAGGAATAAAAATTCAAGAAGAAACAATAAAACTGCTGAGATTCGCCGATATCGTAGTATTAGCCAAGACAAACAGACAAAGAAAGAACTAGAAGAATTAGAGGATATCTTACATAGAATGGATGAGATCCATGAATCTATGAATGAATGGATGGATGAGATCATGAGAAAGGGTTAATGACAATTAATAAGAACAAAATGAAAGTGTTGTACAGCAGCAACAGTGGTTTAGAAGAGATGGGACATTTAAAAGTAGGCAACGAAAACATACAGGAAGTCGGGAAATTTTGTTATCTAGGGAGTAAAATAACAAAGGATTAGAAGCACAAGTGATATAAAAAGTAGGATTGCTCAAGCTAGAAAGGTCTTTGAAATGAAAAACAGCTTATAAAACAGCAGACTACAAACATTGATTTACAGATTAGGAGAAATTTCTTAAAACAATGTGTTTGGAGTGTAGCATTGTACGGAAGTGAAACGTGGGTGATAGGAGCTGTAGAAAGGAAGGATATAAAAGCTTTGGAAATGTAGTGTTACAGGAAAATGTCAAAGATTAGGTGGGCAGACAAAATAAGTAATTTAGAGGTTCTTAGACGAGTGGATGGAAAAAGAAGTTTATGGAAACATCTTACCAGAAGAAGGGATAGGCTAGTGGGGTATATCTTAAGACATCCAAGTATTAGTACATCAGTAATGGAGGGTAATATTAAATGAGTGAATGATACAAGGTGGCAAAGGTTAGAATATTTAAAGTAAATTACAAAAGATGTAGGGTGTTGCAGGTATGTAGATATGAAACGACTTGCGCAAGATCGAACAGCTTGGATAACTGCAGCAAACCAGTCGAGAGACTGATGACAAAAAAAGACTAAAAATAATAAAACTTTTAGTTCATTACTAAACATCTGTGCAGATTCGTCAGTTTATATAGGTAAACCTTTACCAGTAGAACAAAGTATTAATTATTCACCATGGTCAACTAGCGAATCTGTGGTTTTTGGTATTTTCAAGCAATTTTTTTAAATTAATAAATTTAATTCATTCATTAAACCATAACCAACGTGTTAAACATAAAACGTAAATACTTCTGCAAAAAGATAAAAGATTGCATTAAAATCTGATTTTATAAAGATTGGCAAAACTTGTTTTCCTTCTCCTGAAAAATCGTACTTTTGCAGATTCGCTACTTCACCATTTTTGCGACGATATTATACCGGGTGTCCATTAAGTCTGGAAACGGCTGAATTACAGAAAAGTGAGCGTGTCTAGTTGACCAGAATGAATTTAGTTGTTTGTTGCACCAAAAACACTATTCTGGGTGATATTTGACATTTTTGTCCGCCATCTTGGATCCGCCATATTGGATTTAACTTTCTTAATTTAAATGGGATGATGGTCATATGATACATGATTTCGATCTAAAATTTCAAAAAAACTCAATGGCGAAAACCGGAAATCGATATCTTTTTTCGTTTTTGAGATATTACCATTCAACTATCCAGATCGGGGCAGAACGGTCATTCCTCCCTCCTCCGTCATTGAGCCTACATAGACAATTTAGGTAGCAAGTGAACGACTACACATAAGATTATTTTTTAATATCTCCACTCGTTCATAAATAGGAAATTATTGTCATTAAGAAAAACGGAAAAACAATTTAACGGCTGATTTATTGCATTGTAAAACTAAAGTATTTAATTTGTTACCAGTTAATACTTATTGTTATTTTTGTAAATGTTAGTGTTTATAAGGAACTAATTTTGTGAAAATGAGTTACATAATTGAAAATAAAATTACCAAATGTTTCTTGACTCAAGAGCAGTTGTTCAAAGTGGCCTCCCTCCTACTTATTGACAATATGATGTACGTGCGTAAAAACTAGTTACAGCATTACGAATGAATTCCCTTGGGATTCCAGCAGATTCATTTAGAATTCTTTGTTTGAGTTCATGCAGACTGTTAGGTTTCGTTCTGTAAACTTTGGTTTTTAAGTATCCCCAAAAGAAGTAGTCTAATGGACTCAAATCAGGTGATCTCGGAGGCCATTCAATTGCTCCGTTCCTACCAATCCATCTTTCTGGGTAGGTATCAGTAGGGATCTTCAGTTCGGGTTACCAGTAATCCTGTTCATCATTATTTCACAAAACTCAAGATGCTGATCGAAATCATCCTCTATTAATTCCTGATGCAACTGCAGATCCCTACTAACACCGATCCGGAAATGTTTCATCCAGGAAATTACGCACTATCAAAGCCCAGTGGGGCGGTGCCCCATCTTGCTGGAAAATTATCCATGGTTGATATTCTTCTAACTGTGGTGCAATGAACTGTTGCAAAACATCTAAGTAAATGTTAGCGTTAATGGTGTTTTCCGTGATGAAACATTTCCGGATCGGTGGATTGGAAGGGATGGTCCAACACCCTGGCCACCCCGCTCTCCAGACATTACTCCCCTTGACTTTTTTTTCTGGGGCTATATCAAGGATAGAGTCTTCGCCACACCAGTTGCTGACGTTGATGAACTGAAGGCTAGGATACAAGCTGCTGTGGGTACTGTGACAGAACACATGTTACAAAACAACTGGCGGGAACTGGAATACCGCTTCGACATTCTCCGAGCTACCAAGGGGGCACACGTTGAAGTTTACTAATGTAAGTAATCTTAAAAAAACTATTAACACTAACCTATGTAACAGCATCAAATTTAAATTATTATGTCAAACAGTTATTCTGCAATAAATTTTTATAATCAGGGCAAGACTTTATACCGGGCAAGACCCGGTATAATATATTAGGACCGTTGTTTTTACTTTCTCGTGCCTATATGAATATATAGGAAGGAAAGTATTGTTTTCATGTCGATTTCTCGAAATCAAGTTTTTACCAGGTCTACACTTTTTCAGACCCCCTGAACCCAAAAACATATTTTAGTGATTGGACTGCGTATGTGTCTGTGTGTGCGTGCGTGAACAGAATATCTCAAGAATGGAACATCGTACGAACTTGAAACTTAAGTTTCATACCACTACCAGACTCGATATGAACATTTTCATTAAAATCGGTCAACCGGGAGTAGTAGTTTATTCGTGTAATTTTTTTTGCGATTTTTTCAAAAACTGGTTGTACGTTTTTTTTTAAAATCTCCTAGTTTACTAAATTTTTTATGCTCTACACGATAGGGTAGGCGCCATGTTAGCTGAAATTCTTGGTGAGGCTGTTTTAACGTAAAAACTTTGTTTTTTTCAGATTGCGGCTTTATTATGCCTTTTAGCGCAAAATTTATTTAGTAAAAGTTATAGAAAATTTAAAATCTTACAACTTTTGTGTCAAATAATTTTTTTTATATAACGCTTAGTTTTGCGGTGATTAGCGATTTTCGGTTTTGTCTTACGAAAACATGTGAAAAATCGACTTTTTTATTATTTCGACGTTAGTATGCATTTAACGACAAAAGTGTATAAGTTATAACGAATTTTTTTAGGAAATTAAAAGATCTACAACTTTTATTCATAGCATCTACAGAGCCTAATCTACAGAGTCTAATCTAGCCTAATCAGTCTAATCAGAGTCATCAGAGTCTAATCAGAGTCTTAAAGATAATAATCAGAGTCTAATCAGAGTCTATTCAGAACCTAGTCTAATCAGAGCCTAATTTAGCGTGATTTTCCGTATTTTTAAGCCAAACTTAGGTTAATTTTCATTTTTCGTCTTTCACTCATGATTAAAATTCGGTTATCATTTTGAGGTTACTTTATTTCTAATGTTTTATTACTTATTTTAGGTTATATTGGTCATTATTTGCATTTGCAAAAGAAAGTTGCGTTAATGTTTTGCACCAGATTTTTTAAAATTTACGTTATGTATTATGTATCAGAAATGTTTTATTTATTTTCTAGCGTTTCGAGTAACCCGGATTCCATTTTCTTGAGACCATTTAGAATTATTTCGGTTAGTTGGATATCTTTTCTTGGTTGAAAGTTTTCCAGGAAGTGATTGAGCTTTACCGTGCGGCATATGTTGTTTTATTGATTATGTTAATCTTGTTTCAGGAGTGTGTTGAAAGCAGACCAATTTTCAATTCAATCAAAAGTAGAGATTATAAATTTCATAGTACACAAGAAGAAGTTAATCGTAAAAAGGAAACTTTCAGACGTAAACGCATATTTTACATGTTTTCTTCGATACCGATGATGATTGCTTTAATACCCATCACAATTTGTATCTTGAATTGTTATACTTGCTACGCTTGTTGTACATGTTGCAATACTTGCAATAATGAAAAGAATAATAAAATTGCTCCGTGGGATCATAGTGCATATAACTTGTGTAACGTCTATAAAGAATCATTTGATTGTTTCATTGCTGCATGGGGTTGTATTAGCATAGATAAGTATTGTGATAACTGGTACACACCTGACCGACTTACTGCAAAACAATAGAACTGTGAACATAATGTAAGAGCTCCAGAAAACCATATCTCTGGAACATATTCTAAAGCTTTTAAAATATACAATAGTTTTTTCTAAATCCCTTGACTTAATCTTACAGACTCTAATAAAATAAAAAATAAATACCCTAATCCAGCAAATGATGAATATTCATTTGACTCAGAAATTTTTATTTAGATTACCAAAAAATAAATGTTATCAAATAAATAAAAACATAATACAATAAAAACAATAAAAACATGAAACATAAAACATAAAAAAATAAAAACCTGTTATCAAAACTGCATAACTCACTTGGTGCTTATATCAGCTCTAGGATATTCCTCACAAAACTCATTTATGGTAATCCTGCACTTTTCGTGAACCAGTTCTTTAATTCTTTTAACATAGATTGTTAAGTAATGTTCACCTGGGCTAATGTGTTTCGTATCTTTTATTTGCGTTATTTCAAGCTTTTGCGTGGTGCTCTCGTTTTGCCGCCTTTATGCCTCATCATTGCTGTGTCATTCTATGCTCCGATGTATCAAGTCATCTCTGGTTCCGATTCCCCACCCTTCTATCCGATCCTTCCCGCTTTTACCACTTGAGAACTGATGTCGAATGAGTGAACATGTGTGTCGCTACTCACGAAAACGTGGTCTCACGAAAACGTGGTCTCACGAAAACGTGTGAAAAATCGATTGTTTTTTTAAATTTCGGCTTTAGTTTGCATTTTACAACAAATGTTTTTTTTTGTTACGACAAATGTGTATATTAAAAATTTCTTTAGGAAATTAAAAGATCTACAACTTTTATTTAGTTCATTTCTCTCTACAGAGCCTAATTTAGCGTAAAAAAATGATTTTCCGTATTTTTAAGCCAAGCTGAGGTTAATTTTTTATTTTGCGTCTTTCACTCATGATTAAAATTATGTTATGTTTATTGAGGTTAGTTTATTTCTAATGTTTTGTTATTAACTTTAGGTTATATTGATCATTATTTGCATTTGCGAGAGAAAGTTGTGTGAGTGTTTCGCGCCAGATTTTTTTTTACTCACGTTACGAATTATATGTCAGATATGTTTTATTTATTTTCTGGCGTTTCGAGTAACCCCGATTCCATTTTCTTGAGGCCATTTAGAATTATTTCGGTTTGTTGGATATCTTTTCTTGGTTGAAGGTTTTCTAAGAAGTGATTGAGCTTTACCGTGCGGCTTATGTTGTTTTATTGATTATGTTAATCTTGTTTCAGGAGTGTGTTGAAAGCAGACCAATTTTCAAATCAATCAAAAGTAGAGATTTTAAACGTTATAATACACAAGAAGAAATTGATCGTAAAAAGGAAAGTTTCAGACGTGGACGCATAATTTTCATAATTCTTTCGATACCGATGATGGTTGCTTTAATACCCGTCACAATTTATATCTTGATTTGTTATGGTTATTACGCTTGTTGTGCATGTTGCAATACTTGCAGTAATGAAAAGAATAATAAAATTGCTCCGTGGGATCATAGGCAATTTAACTTGTGTAACTTCTGTAAACAAGCTTTTGATTGTTTCATTGCTTCATGGGGTTGTCTTAGTACAGATAAGTATTGTGATAACTGGTACACACCGGAGCCTTTTTCTACACAACAATAGAACTGTGAACATAATGTAAGAGCTCCAGAAAACCATCCCTCTGGAACATAGTCTAAAGCTTTTAATATATACAATAGTTTTTTCTAAATCCCTTTACTTATGCTTACAGACTCTAATAAAATAAAAAATAAATACTCCTAATCCAGGAAATGGTGAATATTCATTTGACTCAGAAATTGTTATTTAGATTACCAAAAAATAATTTTTTAACCTGTTTTCAAAACTGCAAAACTCACTTAGCGCTTATATCGGCTCTAGGATATTCCTCTTAAAAAAAAATTTATGGTAAGTCATCTCTGCTTCCGATTCCCCATCCATCTATCCGATTCTTCCGGTTTTACCACTTGCGAACTGATCTCGAATGAGTGTGCATGTGTGTCGCTACTCTGCTGCTAGGCTAGGGACGCTATAGGTATCAGACGAACTAATGTCCCATAGCCGAGCGAGTGAGAGGGAGATACATGGCATAACTACGCATGCGCACAAAGGTCTTTACCTTCAAATCTGAAAATACACAGTCGTTATCTTGCTTGTTAGTTTACTGCATGCATAAACGCTTGCTCACAACAATGAGTAAAATTAAAGACAATGTTATTGGAACGGCGTGTGTGGCTTGTGCGAGTGAGAGCGTTATGCATTCACTCACTCCCACGGCTAGGGGACATTATTTCATCTGAATACTGTACTTAGTCTATGCACTCAACTGACGATGATTTAGGCTAGTTCGACCGAATATTTCGGACTCTTTATTTTATGCTTTATATATACCGGCTTGAAGTGTTTTCTACTACTTCGAAACGATTTCCAAGCTTTAACGATTAACTGGCTTACGCTTATGCTTCAAGGACTACGTTGTTTTCCTACACTGAAATTTTTGGTGACAATTTATTTATTTATTTAATTTATTTATTACCTTTATTAATTCTCTAAAAGAGCAAAGCCCGAGCTTTTAGGAGGATTACGCTAATTATGAAAAATACATACACAAAAATAACTACAAGAAAAAAATAATAGCTCTGATAAAGAAAGAAAATGCCCAAAACGGGCAGGTGGAGTGTTATTTTAATTGCACTCTATCTGTTTGGTCCATGGCTAAAAAAAATAGTTCTGTTTCTTATCACATAGTCAGCACCTTATATGACTGAACTATTTAAGAACAGAAGAGGTAGAGGTGTAAAAGACACTAGTCAGAGTTATCTCCTCTGAGAGTAATGAATTTCACTATGCAGCCAGACCCTGTGGTGAATGAAGTGAAGGTGTCATTTGCAGGGTGGAAAGTGAGTGCTTTTCGGAGGGCCTGGCATGCTGATAAGCATACTCTTTCAACTCAGTGAGGAAGGTAATGGTAAACCATCTTACTCCTCGTTTTTACTTAGTAAAACCTCTAGAGGTTCAAACCAGCCTTTCGGCTGTTGACCTAAATATAAAAAAAGAAAATGAAAAAACAGTTAACACCAATACTACAACACTTATTACATAATAAAAAACAATATATTACAATCATCAAAAAAACATTAAAAAACACGTTAGTATAAAATTTACAATAAAAATAATAAAAAATGACAGACAATACAAAATGTAAATAACAATTAAAACTTATGACAACAAAAATAAAATGTTAATAAATGACAAAACAAACATCAGCAAAGTTATGAAATAACTAATTGTATAGCTTAGTTTACACGGATAGAGTATTTTAGTCGAGTAGATTAGTAATTTAGTACTCGACTTGTTTGGACACGTCGTTTTAGTCGAGTAGTTTAGTTGTAGTCGAGTAGAACGGTCGAGTACGTGTGGTCGAGTGCACAGTTTAGTAGCTACCCCCACCACTACGCAAAACGTACAATCTGTCAATGTTTTGTAAGCGTAGTTCGCGCAGAAATGAGAAGTGAGTGTGGAGAATACGCCGGTTCTAGAAGGGATGACATACGTTCGATGCATGCATATGTGCGTGCGTGAATTGTCTCATTCTACTGAAGCTGTCGCAGAGAACAGATCGTAGCTCGAACGGTTGACTATTTTGTCTTATTGTCTGTGGTCGGTGGACATTTGTGAAAATCCCCCAAGGAAACGTCAACCCTTCCACCATGTTGGAGGTCGCTCTTTTAGGAAAAATCTGGTGTGAAACACTCACACAACTTTCTCCTGCCAATGCAAATAATTAATAATAAACCTAAGATTATTATTAATAAAATATTAGAAATAAACAAACACTAACCTCAAAAACATAACCTAATTTTAATCATGAGTGAAAGACGCAAAATGAAAATCAACCTCATTTTGGCTTAGAAATACGGAAAATCACTCTTTCTCTCTAAACTAGGCTCTGTAGAGAAAAATGCTTTAAATAAAAGTTGTAGATCTTTTAATTTTCTACAAATTTAATTATATACACTTTTGTCGTAAAATGCATACTAAGGCCGAAATGTTTAAAAAATCAATTTTTCTCACGTTTTCGTGAGAAAAAAACAGAAAATTGCAAATTACCGCTAAACTAAGCGTTATACAAAAAAATGTTTGAAATAAAAGTTGTAGAATTTTAAATTTTCTACAACTTTTGTTATATAACGTTTTGCGCTAAAATGCATATTAAAGCCGCAATCTTAAAAAGAAAATGTTTTTACGTAAAAAACAGCCTCACGCAGAATTTCAGCAAACATGGCGCCTACCCTATCTTGTAGAGCATAAAAAATGTAGTAAACCAGGCGATTTTAAAAAAAATCTTAAGACCAGTTTTAGAGAAAATCACAAAAAAGTGAAAAATTATACGAATAAACTACTACTTCCGGTTGACCGATTTTGATGAAAATGTTCGTGTCGGGTCCGGTAGTGGTATGTAACTTTAGTTTCAAGTTTCAAGTTCATACGATGTTCCGTTCTTGAGATATTCTGTTCACACACACACACACACACACAGACACACACACAGACCAATCGCTAAAAACATGTTTTTTGGGTTCAGGGGGTCTGAAAACGTATAGATCCGGTGAAAACTCGATTTCGAAAAATCGACATGAAAACAATACTTTCCTTCCTATATATTCATATAGGCAAGAGAAAGTAAAAAGAGGCTCCCGTAGGCCTAGACCCTATATAGCTACGGTACGGTACGTTATGCATTCCGGCGAGTCGGCTGTGAATTCCCCCCTCTACTGCTGTACTACTCACACCATTATTTCTCCCTTCATCGTACCTCAACCAAATCCATCTACTGCGCATACGCTTACATAACTTTACGAGCGAGACCCCGCCTCAGTGGAGCCACAACAATGCACTAAATTCGCTCTCTACATTATAATATGTGCGGACTGTTACTAACTTACTAAATCACTCGACCGTTGCTACTCTACTAAATTACTCGACCCGTGTAAACTAGGCTTTAATCTTGTTCAGTTTAGTTCACTAGTCATTCCCTATTAGTTTTGTTCCTATGCTAATTGTATTCCTTTGTCCAAGTTTTTCTCTCTGTTATTACGTTTACCGCACCTTTTCATTGTTTGTATTTCGCAAGCACTTGTCAATACTAATTCTCTCGGTCTTGGGTGGAAATCGTAAACAAATACCCTGGTCTTCCAGATATTACCGCATTAAATAGATTGTTAAATAATTATATCAATTTTCAAGTTCAGCGACGTGTTGGGCTTAACATAGATTTTTTTGTGGCACACTTGCGTTTTTGTCTGCTTTCGCTTTGAATGTTGTTTCGCAGTGAAAGTTAACCTTTTATATACGATTAAAATTTTCACCATACATTTGGTGATCCGTAGTTGCTCACTTTCCATTGCTTTAGTCTACCAATTGTTTTGCTTAATTTTGAATCGATCGAAGGTTAAAAACTGGCAGTAGTATAATTAATTTTGCAGCATTTCAAGAAAAGAAACTTGAAGGAGAATAAATGCAATTTTTTTAATTTACCTACATTTTACCAAGAAATCAATCTACAGTAGATTATTCAAAAATAGTTTAGGATTTTTTCTTCTCTTTGGAACTTGGCAGTTCTTTTCTTCAAACACTTAAACATTCTGATAAACGTCACCTTTCGTTTTTATTTTTACTATACTTAATTATTACTTATTATAACGTCGTTAAAGATTACTCGAAAATTTACAATCTAGGTATATGAGCGCAGTTTAATTGTGTGAGTACGCATGCCGTTCCGGATTCCAACCACAAGCTGTGTACAGTTAATATGTCTCTAAAGTTCAGCCGTCCTTAGTTTCCTCCTACAGTTAACAAACCAAAGCCAGCTACTACAGAGTGCACGCCAGGGTCCACGACTTAATGGATGTAGTTTAGATTTACCGACAAACCTACATTTTAAATAATTGAAGTCCATATCAACATCAACACTATCTCTATTAATATCATCTTCTTCCTCTACGCATTCTACTATCACCGTTATTAATTTGGTTACCTTTTCTATTGATGTTATTAATATTTTATCTAGTTAATATTTTCAAAAATTATTCTTATTTTTTTTCGCGTCCGAAGCAATACCATTGAGTATTGTGTTCGTCATGTGAATCCTCTCATGCTATTTACATATAATTTTTGTTTTTTAAACTGATTGTAAATATTCTAAGATGTTAGAAGAAGAAAAAAGTTATCTTAATTTAAAGAACACTACAGCACAAATATTTGGTATTTCCTATGTGTAAGAAATATTTACAACACCCTGGTTAACAGTAAAATAGCTCCAATTAAAAAATAAAATGTTTCGTTTGAAAGTTTTAGCAATTTTATTATCTCTTCTTATCACATCAAATATACCTCAGGAATTTTTAAAAACCAACTCAAAGGAAATACATAAATTTTCGAAGGATCACAATAAGACAATGCATAACACAGTTGTAATATTTTTAACAATATTTTAATCTCAATATGCACATATTTTACTTAAAATTATATGTTACAGGTGTAATTTTTAAATTAAGTAAGAATTCAACTGACTATTGTTTTTCTGAAACATTTCCTTACGCAATAGAATTGTTATTCCAATTTATTTATACCTTCTTATTGAGCACTTACGACTCAACTTATACCTTAAGATTTACAGTTAAAATTTTTAAGCTATATTGTTCTAGAGATTTTGTGCTCAGTGCTTGTTCTGTTTAACATCCGTTTATTAATTACGTTACTACTTATGTAGTTCGACAGTTGAAAATGGGGGATTAAAGGTTTAGTTGCAAAAGTTTTTTATTGTTTAGGAATTGAGCTTGAGACATACACTCGTAAGCAAAATATTTACATAATATACTTCTTTTAAAAAGTGACAAAAATAAAAAATGCAATTACAATTTTACACCTAAGAAGGAATTAAACGTAGTAACTAATGAAATAAATGGAGTCATTTAGAATGGAATTATTAACTATGTTACACTGATAAATGTTTTTTAGGCACTAAATTATTTATGTATCAACTAAAGTCCAGCCTTCCTTACTTTGCTCCTACTGTAAACAAAAAATGACGTCACTGAGCATGCGCATAATATAAAAATGTGTACACGCTGAATTAAAAGTAACAAAATATTTTTAAAAGTATTTTTATAAATGAAATTGTTATTCCTACATCATATCCATGACTGATGTTTAAGTACTTATAATTTAAAACATAGTTAACTTAATAGGAATACGACATCCATAAAGTCGTGGACCCTGGCGTGCACCCTGTAGTAGCTGGCTTTTTGACAGTAGGAGCAAACTAAGGTCGGCTGAACTTTAGAGACCTATTAACTGTAAACAGCTTGCGGTTGGAATCCAGAACGGCATGCGTTCACACACTATTAAACTGCGCTCCTATACCCAGATACTAAATTTTTCTAGTAATTTCTAACGACGTTATAATAAGTAATAATTAAGTATAGTAAAAATAAAAACGAAAGGTGACGTTTTTCAGAATGTTTGAATCAAAGAGAAGAAAAAATCCTAAACTATTTTTGAATAATCTACTGTAAATTGATTATTGGTAAAAAGTAGGTGAATTAAAAAAATTGGTTTTATTCTCCTTGAAGTTTCTTTTCTATAATTTCTGCAAAATTAATTATTATTGCCTGTTTTTAACCTTTGATCGTTTCAAAAAAAGCAACACAGTTGGTAGACTAAAGCAATGGAAAGTGAGCAACTACGGATCACCAAATTTAGGTAGAAACTTTAATCGTAAATAAAAGATAAACTTTCACTGTGAAACAACATTCAAAGCGAAGGCAGACAAAAACGCAAGTGTGCCGCAAAAAAATCTATGTTGAAAGAATTAAAGAACTTGTTCATGAAAAGTGGAGGATTACCATAAATGAGTTTTGTGAGGAATATCCTAGCGCAGATATAAGCGTCAAGTGAGTTTCGCAGTTTTGATAACCGGTTAAAAATTTAATTTATGGAAATCTAAATAAAAATTTGAAGTCAAATGAATATTCATCATTTCCTGGATTAGGAGTATCTATTTTTTTATTTTATGAGAGTCTGTAAGATTAAGTCAAGGGATTGAGGGATTGAGAAGAAACTTGTATATTTTAAAAGCATTAGTATATGTTCCAGAGAGATGGTTTTCTGGAGCTCTTACGTTATGTTCACAGTTCTATTATTTTGTAGTTTGAGAGTCCGATGTGTACCAGTTGTCAAAATCGTTATCCACACTAATACAACCACATGCAGCAATGAAACAATCAAAAGATTCTTTGTAGACGTTGCACAAGGTATATTCATTATGATCCCATGGAGCAATTGTATTATTTTTATTATTGCAAGTATTGCAACATGTACAACATGCGTAGCAAGCATAAAAAACAAATAATCAATTGTGACGGGTATTAAATAAACCATCATCGATATCGTCATAATCGCATACAATCCGCGTCCACGTGTGAAACTTTCCTTTTTATTATCAATTTCTTCTCGTGTATGCTGAAATTTAAAATTTCTACTTTTGATTGATTTGAAAATTGGTCCGCTTTCAACACACTCCTGAAACAGGATTAACATAACCAATAAAACAACTAAGCCGACGGCAAAGCTCAATCACTTCTTGGAAAACTTTCAACCAAGAGAAGTTATCCAATTAACCGAAATAATTCTAAATGGTCTCACAACAATAGAATTCGTGTTACTCGAAACGCCAGAAAATAAATAAAACATTTCTGATATATTATACGTAACGTGAACAAAAATAATGTGATTTAAATATCATGTAAGTGTTACACTTGTTTTCGATCTTTGACGAGAAAATAAAGCCACAGATAGGTTGAAAAGGGGTCGATGTATTTTCACTGTAGCTGTGGGTGTTAGCATTAGTGTTTTATTCGTATCGGATTGCAACGAATACAACCTAAACCTAATTTACTTTCAGACGTGTAATTGAATAACAATGAAACGTCCTAAAATGAAAAAAAAACTTAAATTTAAAAGAATATTTCCGATTTTTAAAAATACGGTTAACATAATTAGGTTTACTTTTATTTACCACAGTGTTGTATTTCATTGAAATGTATGAAAAACTTGTTAGATTGATAGTTTTTTGTGATTTAAGGGGGTAGTCAATCCAGAAAATGAAAATGAAAACCTCTGGCTATAATTTATCATTATTTATTTTAAATGATAGAGTAATTCTCTTGTAATGATTTACCATTTTAACCACGCCAACAAATTAATTACAGCCCCTAATATAAGGGTGAGGTTGGAAAAGCGGGCTTTTACAGAGAAACAAATATCTCAGGAACAGAAAGTTATCAACATGATTCTTATGCTAAAAAATATAGAAAATTTTTGTCTATTATCTGTTGTATGCGATTGTGTGTCTTTTTTCTTACAAGAAATTGATTAAAATAAAAACCATAATTCCGAAAACATTTATTTTATGTATTCACAAATTATTTTTTAACTAAATCCCTATTAAGGTTTTTGTAATAATCATTCCACAGATAATGGAGCAAGAAATTTTTGAGCATTTGAAAAAAATACCATCCAAATATCTCAAATATAAACCAAAATACTAATTCCCGAGAATGTACAATCATCCAAAAACCACATTTCCGAAAAACTTAAAGTTGAAGGAATAATTTCACTCGCCTGGCTAGTGAGATTTATTTTAGACAGATATTTTTATAACTTTTTGTCATCGTACAAAATAAACAAATGTTATTCAGAAAATTTTAAACTTCAAATAAATGCAATAAACAATCTTAATTTAAAGAACACTACAGCACAAATATTTGGTATGTGTGAAATATTTACACCACCTTGATTAACATTAAAATAGCTGCAATCACAAAATAAAAAGTTTCGTGTGAAAATTTTAGCAATTTTATTATCTCTTCTTATCATATCAAATATACCTCAGGAATTTTTAAAAACCAACTACAAGGAAATACATAAATTTTCAAAGGATCACAATAAGACAATGCATAACACAGTTGTAATATTTTTAACAATATTTTAATCTCAATATGCACATATTTTACTCAAAATATATGTTACAGGTGTAATGTTTAAATCAAGTAAGAATTCAACTGACTATTGTTTTTCTGAAACATTTCTTTATGCAATATAATTGTTATTCCAATTTATTTATACCTTCTTATTGAGCACTTACGACTCAACTGATACCTTAAGATTTACAGTTAAAAGTTTTAAGCTATATTGTTCTAGAGATTTTTTGATGAGTGCTTGTTCTGTTTAACATCCGTTTATTAATTACGTTACTACTTATGTAGTTCGACAGTTGAAAATGGGGGATTAAAGATTTAGTTGCAAAACTTTTTTATTGTTTAGGAATTGAGCTTGAGACATACACTCTTAAACAAAATATGTAGGCCTACATAATATACTTCTTTTAAAAAGTGACAAAAATGAAAAATACAATATAAATTTTACACTTATCAAGTAATTAAACGTAACTAATGAAGTAAATGGAGTCATTTAAAATGGAATTTTTAGCTATGTTATACTGATAAATATTTTTTAGGCACTAAATTATTTAACTAAAGTCCAGTCTTTCTTAGTTTGATGTCCTACTGTAAACAAATAAAGACGTCACTGAGCATGCGCATAATATAAAAATGTGTACACGCTGATTAAAAAGGAACAACAGAATACTTTCAAAAGTATTTAAATACAAAATATTTTTAAAAGTATTTCTATTAATGAAATTGTTAGGCAATAGTATGCCTCACTATTTCACATTTTTGCTACATGATTTCACATGACTACATCATATCATGTCTAATGTTTTTAGTACTTTGAGTATTTATAATTTAAAACATAGTTAACTTAATAGGAATACTACATCCATAAAGTTGTGGACCCTGGCGTGCACTCTGTAGTAACTGGCTTTGGTTTGTTGACTGTAGGAGCAAAATAAGGACGGCTGAACTTTAGAGACATATTAACAGTACACAGCTTGTGGTAGGAATACGGAATGCGTACTCACTCTATTTAACTGCGCTTCTATGCCTAGATACTAAATTTTTCGAGTAATTTCTAACGACGTTATAATAAGTAATAATTAAGTATAGTAAAAATAAAAACGAAAGGTGACGTTTTTCAGAACGTTTAAGTGTTTGAAGAAAAAAACTGCCAAGATCCAAAGAGAAGGAAAAATCCTAAACTATTTTTGAATAATCGACTGTAGATTGATTTCTTGGTAAAAAGTAGGTAAATTAAAAAAAATGCATTTTTTCTCCTTTAAGGTTCTTTTCTAGAAATGCTGCAAAGTTAATTATACTATTCCAGTTTTTAACCTTTGATCGATTAAAAAAAAGCAAAACAATTGGTAGACTAAAGGAATTGTAAGTGAGCAACTACGGATTACCAAATGTATGGTGAAAATTTTAATCTTATATAAAAGGTAAACTTTCACTGTGAAACAACATTCAAAGCGAAGGCAGACAAAAACGCAAGTGTGCCGCAAAAAATCTATGTTGAAAGAATTAAAGAACTTGTTCATGAAAAGTGGAGGATTACCATAAATGAGTTTTGTGAGGAATATCCTAGAGCCGATATGAGCGTCTAGTGAGTTTTGCAGTTTTGATAACAGGTTGAAAATTTAATTTATGGAAATCTAAATAAAAATTTCGGAGTCAAATGTATATTTATCATTTGCTGGATTAGGAATATTTATTTTTTATTTAATTGGAGTCTGTAAGCTTAAGTCAAGAGATTTGGAAAAAGCTATTGCATATTTTAAAAGATACGGAATATGTTCCAGAGAGATGGTTTTCTGGAGCTCTTACATTATGTTAACAGTTTTATTGTTTTGAACGAAGTCGGTTACGGTTTGTACCAGTTATCACAATACTTATCTATACTCATACAACCCCATGAAGCAAGGAAACAATCAAAATATTCTTTGTAGACGTTGCACAAGGTATATTCATTACGATCCCACGGAGCAATTGTATTATTTTTATTATTGCAAGTATTGCAACATGTACAACAAGCGTACGTCTGAAACTTGCCTTTCCACGATTAATTTCTTCTTGTGGCTTATGATGTTTATAATTTCTACTTTTGATTGATTTGAAAATTGGTCCGCTTTCAACACACTCCTGAAACAAGATTAACATAACCAATAAAACAACTAAGCCGACGGCAAAGCTCAATCACTTCTTGGAAAACTTTCAACCAAGAGAAGTTATCCAATTAACCGAAATAATTCTAAATGGTCTCACAACAATAGAATTCGTGTTACTCGAAACGCCAGAAAATAAATAAAACATTTCTGATATATTATACGTAACGTGAACAAAAATAATGTCATTTAAATATCATGTAAGTTTTACACTTGTTTTCGATCTTTGACGAGAAAATAAAGCCACAGATAGGTTGAAAAGGGGTCGATGTATTTTCACTGTAGCTGTGGGTGTTAGCATTAGTGTTTTATTCGTATCGGATTGCAAAGAATACAACCTAAACCTAATTAACTTTCAGACATGTAATTGAATAACAATGAAACGTGCTAAAATGAAAAAAAAAACTTAAATTTAAAAGAATATTTCCGATTTTTAAAAATACGGTTAACATAATTAGGTTTACTTTTATTTACCACAGTGTTGTATTTCATTGAAATGTATTAAAAACCTGTTAGATTGATAGTTTTTTGTGATTTAAGGGGGTAGTCAATCCAGAAAATGAAAATGAAAACCTCCGGCTATAATTTATCATTATTTATTTTAAATGATAGAGTAATTCTCTTGTAATGATTTACCATTTTAACCAAGCCAACAAATTAATTACAGCCCCTAATATAAGGGTGAGGTTGGAAAAGCGGGCTTTTACTGAGAAAGAAATATCTCAGGAACAGAAAGTTATCAACATGATTCTTATGCTAAAACATATAGAAAATTTTTGTCTATTATCTGTTGTATGCGATTGTGTGTCTTTTTTCTTACAAGAAATTGATTAAAATAAAAACCATAATTCCGAAAACATTTATTTTATGTATTCACAAATTATTTTTTAACTAAATCCCTATTAAGGTTTTTGTAATAATCATACCACAGATAATGGAGCAAGAAATTTATGAGCATTTGAAAAAAATACCATCCAAATATCTCAAATATAAACCAAAATACTAATTCCCGAGAATGTACAATCATCCAAAAACCACATTTCCGAAAAACTTAAAGTTGAAGGAATAATTTCACTCGCCTGGCTAGTGAGATTTATTTTAGACAGATATTTTTATAACTTTTTGTCAACGTACAAAATAAACAAATGTGATTCAGAAATTTTTAAACTTCGAATAAATGCAATAAACAATCTTAATTTAAAGAACACTACAGCACAAATATTTGGTATGTGTGAAATATTTACACCACCTTGATTAACATTAAAATAGCTGCAATCACAAAATAAAAAGTTTCGTGTGAAAATTTTAGCAATTTTATTATCTCTTCTTATCATATCAAATATACCTCAGGAATTTTTAAAAACCAACTACAAGGAAAAACATAAATTTTCAAAGGATCACAATAAGACAATGCAATAGTCAGTTTATGTTACACAGTTGTAATATTTTTAACAATATTTTAATCTCAATATGCACATATTTTACTCAAAATATATGTTACAGGTGTAATGTTTAAATCAAGTAAGAATTCAACTGACTATTGTTTTTCTGAAACATTTCTTTACGCAATATAATTGTTATTCCAATTTATTTATACCTTCTTATTGAGCACTTACGACTCAACTGATACCTTAAGATTTACAGTTAAAAGTTTTAAGCTATATTGTTCTAGAGATTTTTTGATGAGTGCTTGTTCTGTTTAACATCCGTTTATTAATTACGTTACTACTTATGTAGTTCGACAGTTGAAGATGGTGAATAAAGGTTTAGTTGCATAACGTTTTTATTGTTTAGGAATTGAGCTTGAGACATACACTCTTAAACAAAATATGAAGGCCTACATAATATACTTCTTTTAAAAAGTGACAAAAATGAAAAATACAATATAAATTTTACACTTATCAAGTAATTAAACGTAACTAATGAAGTAAATGGAGTCATTTAAAATGGAATTTTTAGCTATGTTATACTGATAAATATTTTTTAGGCACTAAATTATTTAACTAAAGTCCAGTCTTTCTTAGTTTGATGTCCTACTGTAAACAAATAATGACGTCACTGAGCATGCGCATAATATAAAAATGTGTACACGCTGATTAAAAAGGAACAACAGAATACTTTCAAAAGTATTTAAATACAAAATATTTTTAAAAGTATTTCTATTAATGAAATTGTTAGGCAATAGTATGCCTCACTATTTCACATTTTTGCTACATGATTTCACGTGACTACATCATATCATGTCTAATGTTTTTAGTACTTTGAGTATTTATAATTTAAAACATAGTTAACCTAATAGGAATAATACATCCATAAAGTTGTGGACCCTGGCGTGCACTCTGTAGTAACTGGCTTTGGTTTGTTGACTGTAGGAGCAAAATAAGGACGGCTGAACTTTAGAGACATATTAACAGTACAAAGCTTGTGGTAGGAATACGGAATGCGTACTCATACTATTAAACTGCGCTCCTATACCCAGATACTAAATTTTTCGAGTAATTTCTAACGACGTTATAATAAGTAATAATTAAGTATAGTAAAAATAAAAACGAAAGGTGACGTTTTTCAGAACGTTTAAGTGTTTGAAGAAAAAAACTGCCAAGATCCAAAGAGAAGGAAAAATCCTAAACTATTTTTGAATAATCGACTGTAGATTGATTTCTTGATAAAAAGTAGGTAAATTAAAAAAAAATGCATTTATTCTCCTTTAAGTTTCTTTTCTAGAAATGCTGCAAAGTTAATTATACTATTCCAGTTTTTAACCTTTGATCGATTAAAAAAAAGCAAAACAATGGTAGACTAACGGAATTGAAAGTGAGCAACTACGGATTACCAAATGTATGGTGAAAATTTTAATCTTATATAAAAGGTAAACTTTCACTGTGAAACAACATTCAAAGCGAAGGCAGACAAAAACGCAAGTGTGCCGCAAAAAAATCTATGTTGAAAGATTTAAAGAACTTGTTCATGAAAAGTGGAGGATTACCATAAATGAGTTTTGTGAGGAATATCCTAGAGCCGATATGAGCGTCTAGTGAGTTTTGCAGTTTTGATAACAGGTTAAAAATTTAATTTATGGAAATCTAAATAAAAATTTCGGAGTAAAATGTATATTTATCATTTGCTGGATTAGGAGTATTTATTTTTTATTTAATTAGAGTCTGTAAGCTTAAGTCAAGAGATTAGGAAAAAGCTATTGCATATTTTAAAAGGTACGGAATATGTTCCAGAGAGATGGTTTTCTGGAGCTCTTACATTATGTTAACAGTTTTATTGTTTTGAACGAAGTCGGTTACGGTTTGTACCAGTTATCACAATACTTATCTATACTCATACAACCCCATGAAGCAAGGAAACAATCAAAATATTGTTTGTAGACGTCACACAAGTTATAATATACACTATGATCCCACGGAGCAATTGTATTATTTTTATAATTTTTATTATTGCAACATGTACAACAAGCGTAGCAAGCATAACCAAACAAGGCAAAAATTGTGAGGGGTATTAATACAACCATCATCGGTATCGTCGTAATCGCATAAAATACGCGTCCACTTCTGAAAATTGCCTTTCCACGATTAATTTCTTCTTGTGGCTTATAATGTTTATAATTTCTACTTTTGATTGATTTGAAAATTGGTCTGCTTTCAACACACTCCTGAAACAAGATAAACATAACCAATAAAACAACTAAGCCGACGGTAAAGCTCAATCACTTCTTGGAAAACTTTCAACCAAGAGAAGTTATCCAATTAACCGAAATAATTCTTAATGGTCTCACAAAAATGAAATCCGAGTTATTCGAAATGCCAGAAAATAAATAAAACATTTCTGATATATTATATGTAACGTGAACAAAAAATAATGTCATTTAAATATCATGTAAGTGTTACACTTGTTTTCGATCTTTGACGAGAAAATAAAGCCACAGATAGGTTGAAAAGGGGTCGATGTATTTTCACTGTAGCTGTGGGTGTTAGCATTAGTGTGTTAGTCGTATCGGATTGCAAAGAATAAAATCTAAACCTAATTAACTTTAAGACAGGTAATTGAATAACTATGAAACGTGCTAAAATGAAAAAAAATAATTAAGTTTAAAAGAACATTTCCAATTTTTAAAAATACGGTTAACATAATTAGGTTTAATTTTATTTACCACAGTGTTATATTTCATTGAAATGTATGAAAAACTTGTTAGATTGATAGCATTTAAATTCATTTTGCGAGGTTAGTAATAAGTAAATAGTTAAACTTGTGCAAAAACGCATCTTTGATCCTCATTTCGAGTGATTTCGTCTAATATGTTTTTCACATTAATATTGTGACAATATCAAAAAGGAATGTGTGTTCAAGAGGTTTCAAGGCGGGACAGAGAGATTTATAAAATGTTAAATAGTAAATAATAGAGTAACAAGGTAACAATAGAGTTAGTTATAAAATAATATTTAAATAAGGCCGTTTATAGTAAGGTAGGGTCTTTGTTGTACAACTATTTATGAAAGAGACGGTTTGTTACCTGTTTAGATAATGGGCCTTTTGGGTAACACCTTTTATTTAATTGTGAATTGTTTACACTAGTTAAGATTTTTCCAGAACCATAAAAAGGATTTTTGTATTTTATTATTGCAACGAATCTCTCTGTCTTTCCAGAAATCTCTCTGATCATCCACCAATATAAAGAGATCTCCAAGGGCGGTCGGAGAGTTAGTATTAGTTTGATCTTTGACGAGTGTTTATTGCGTGTGCTATCGGTACGTTAGAAAAGGTCGACGTTTCCGGGCATTGGTCAACTATTTGTATTCTGTCTTATTGTGTATAATTTTTGTGTATGTGCATTCTGCATAATTGTTTGTAAGTAGTACTAAGTAAATTATTTAAGTTATTTATTGTATTACTTCATTGTTGTTGTTGTTTAGGTCATCAGCCAAAAAGCTGGTTTGAACCTGCAGAGGTTTTACTAAGTAAAACGAGGAGTGAGGTGGTTTACCATTGCCTTTCTCACTGAGTGGAAAAGTATGCTTATCAGCATACCGGGCCCTCTGAAAAGCACATATCTTCCACTCTGCAAATGACACCTTCACTTCATTCACCACAGGGTCTGGCTGTGTAATGAATATCATTACTTTCAGAAGAAATAAAGTAGTGGAATAATAGCAAAAACACAAGATTGTAGAACCAGATGCCTAATACTATGAAGGGAGAGAATTCTCTTTCTGCCTCTTCTAGTGAAACTTTCACCACCTCCTCTTTCCAATTCAACATTCAAATACTGATTTGTTGACACATTTTGTTCAGCGCAGTTAAAAAAAAATCTGGTGTGAAGCACTCACATAACTTTCTCTTGCCAATGAAAATATGAACAATATAATCTAACATTAGAAATAAAACATTAGAAACAACAAAAAACTAACCGCAATAAACTTAACCTAATTTTAACCATGAGTGAAAGACGCAAAATGGAAATCGACCTCAGTTTGGCTTAAAAATAAGGTAAATCACTCTTTTACGCTAAACAAGGCTCTAAAGAAAAATACTTTAATTCACAGTAACGTTGTAGATCTTTTAATTTCCTATAAATTCGATTATATACAATTTTGTCGTAAAATGCATCATACAAAGGCTAAAACCGCAAAAAATCGAATGTTTACTCGTTTTTTGTCAGAAAAAAACAGAAAATCGCTAATTTCCGCTAAACTAAGCTTTATACAAAAAATATTTAGAATAAAAGTTGTAGGATTTAAATTGTCTACAACTTTCAATATGAACACGTTTGCGCTAAAATGCATATTAAAGGCACAATCTTAAAAAACAAATTTTTTTACGCAAAAACAGCCTCTTCAAGAATTTCAGAAGACATGGCGCCTACTCTATCTTGTAGAGCATAAAAAATGTAGTTAAATAAGACGATTTAAAAACATATCGTAGGACCAATTTATGAGGAACTAGCAAAAAAGTGAAAAATTACACGAATAAACTACTACTTTCGGTTGATCGATCTTGATGAAAATTTTTGTGTTGAATTCGGTATTAGTAAGTAACTTAATTTTAAAGTTTCAAGTTTGTACGATGTTCCGTTCATGAGATAACTGTACACACACACACACACACCCATACACACACCCACACACACACCCACACACACACTCACACAGACCATTCGCTAAAAACATTATTTTTTGGTTCAGGGGGTCTGAAAACGTGTAGATCCGGTGAATACTCGATTTTGAAAAATCGACATGAAAAAAATAGGCCTACTTTTCTTCCTATATATTCGAATAGGCAAGAGAAAGTAAAAACAGTGGTTCTAATATATACTAATGTTACGAGGCGTAAGGTATAGTCCACTTGGTCATAAAAATTTTATTTTTTAGTAGGGAAAATTTTTTGTAGACGGTTTTCATTTTAAACAAACACTACGCCCCCACGTATCACAATCACAATTTCTTTTTCAAGCATATGCACTTACTGACAACTATTTTTGTCCATACAGTTTTATTACTACCTGTTGTCCATACAGAATTATTACTACAAAAAACCATCGTCTTTGTCTTTGCAGAGAAGATTTTTTACTGAAAACCGGTGCTTTCCAAAAATCAAACAGGTAGCCGAAATAACCTTAATTTATAATATTATATTAGTTGGAAAAATAATTTAGTTCACTTACAAAGTGTAGCAGAAATACAACTGCGACGACAATCATCATGCAAAGTTCTTTCATACTTCCAAATATTCAGTAAAGATTCTTTAACAAAAGAATTAAGATTAACTGGACTCGGAAATGCCTCAAAATCTGCAAAACACAAAACTAATTTACATGTAAATCCTGATTTTCGCACATTCCACTTACATATTTCTAAAACCGTGAACACTTTCATGAGATATATTTAGGATATAAGAAGCAACAAAATTCTTCAGTAGCTTCTTAGTTCTATCCCAAACGTTTGATGGAATTTTTTTTTTTTTAGCTTTTATTTGTTATCGGGAACTGTACATTGTTGACAACTACCCAATTTGATCGCTGCTTTGCTTTATTATTTGACGTGAATTAGACATGAGTTTGAACAGGGACCCCCAGTAGAGTTTGTTCATGGATGGCTATCAACTGGTCACCATACAAAATCGCTTGCCCAACCGGTGTTACTTAACAAATAATAGCGACTTTCTACCAGCTGACTGACTGGGCTGGCCCGAAGGCCTAATAGAATTTGTCATTACAATAACTACTTATTCAGATCAGATAAAATACGTTCTGGCTCCGTACGAACGGAGGTTCTCACTACATAACATCCTTTTAGTGAAGCGCATTTAATTTTTGTAATTTTAAATTTAAATATATACACGAGTTAATTTTTTAGCAATTTTTAAAATACATACTAAACGAGAGACATTAAATAGAATAAAACGACTTTGATACAATTTTAAAAATCGATCAATTTCTCTTCATTGAAGTAATGTTAGAAAACAAGTTGATAATTTAGGTTATTAATTAACTTAATGAAACTGATAACAAAAATGTGAACTAACTAAATGTTAAAGAAATATTCAGACCTACGCCAGCTGAACGATTATGATATCAAATGTTGTCTGTAATTTTTTTTAGTTACCTGTAACTCCTAGATTAGAAAAATAATTTGTAAATAAATGTTTTTTGAACATTTTTAAACTAATATTTTGTTTTATACAGAAATAGCAGCTACTAAGAGAACCCGCAATAAAAGTAATAATTTATGTAACCACTTCAATTTTCTTTGCTTCTGTTCAATATTGTGTAGTCTGTTCAATTCTTTTACGAGATCCAAACTTTTCTGACTTCTAAAAGGAGGAAAGTTGCGCGCCTTCACGTGGTACGGCTGGATAGCTTGAGAAGTAATGGATCAAATTCTCAAGTGAACTAAAACAGAATTCCTCGCTGGTTCACACCAGAGTTGTATCCTTGAGACTTCGTGTCTCCAAGCTGGAACTGGCTTCGACAGTCAACGTATGGAAGGTTCTTTTGCTAAATCTTCCGTCGCCTGTGCCAAGCGACATTCAACGAGCACGGAAAGACGACACTCGGTTGCGGCGGGTCGTCAACGAGAGAACTTTAGGGAATACTGGGTAAAGATCAAGGCTCAGAGATCGAAGTAGAGTCTTTCATGTTGTGGCTGAAGTGGTCCATTGTGGCCTCACAAGTAAGAAAAAAAAAAAAAAAATTTATAATATTCTAATTAAGTCTGTCTATTATTTCTTAAACCCAGATACCGAACAAACCTAAGCTTAGATGTTACAGTATTTCCGCAACACTTCACAATTTGTTTTTCGTTGGGCGCAATCGTTTTCTGCCATTTAAAAAAACTGTTCAAAAGAGCCGGTGAGTAGCAAAGGGGGGACGGCAAACGCACAAACTTATAAACGTGTAATTGTATAGAACATGCAAAAGAAACAGTTAAGCAGAAACAAATATATTTAGTAATTATAATATTTTTACATTATTTGTATAAGATAACCACAAACTGCATCATTCATTTTAAAGATTCACTGTAACAAGACAAAAATGTAATAAAAGAAAAACAATTGAAGCACAGTTTGGTTTTCAAGAGAAAATTATTCAGAAGAACGACATACCGAAAGGATCGATCAATAATCGACAGCATTTTTGGAGTAATGATGAGAAAAATATTTGGGGAGAAGGAAAACGCAGGATGCAATATAAGAAGGAAAGCAAGAAAATTAAAACGAGTAACTCATGTATGACTATCATAGTCGTAATTTGAATGCAACGAAATTAAAGAAAAAAAATAATCAAATAAATCTGCATTATTTATAATAGACCCACCGGGTTGGTCTAGAGGTAAAGTCATTGCCGTGAGTCAGCTGTTTTTCAAACAGCTGATTTTCGGAGACGAAGGTTCCTGGTTCAAATCCTAGTAAAGGTGGTTTACTTTTATACGGATTTGAATACGAGACAGTGGTTACCGGTGTACTTTGATGGTCGGGATTCAATTAACCATACTCTTTCAGGAATGGTCGGCCTGGGTCTGTACAAGACTACACCTCATTTACATGTTATATACATCATCCTCATCTCATTGGGTCATGGGGTTGCTTATTGTTCTGAATTGAACAGATTGCAACGTACGCAAATTAGGAGTAAAATTCAGTATTTTCATTTATAATACATACAAAGCAACAGATATAAAAGTCACGAATTTGAAAGACATTAAACTGTTAGATATTGGTTGTTAAAAGAAATATTCGCCTAATTCATCCACTAGGTATAACATTGGTAGAAAACACTTACCTACGTTTTGTTCTTCGATGAATCCGCTGTAATATAAAGTAAGGCAGAAGAAGATCTGAGAAGGTTTGCGATATTCGTACCCATTATATACATATACATATATTATACATTGTCACCATGTTTAGTTAAAACGTGCCTCATTTTAATAAGTTCATTAGTTATTTTTTTATAATGCTTATAAGATTGACGCAATTAAACGTCATGGAATTTTAGATAGAAAAAATTCTTGACACCTATACATATAAAAACAATTTTTATTTTATATCTAGTTTTGTGGCGCTTCTCGCCTCAACTTTAACCCTTTCAATCCCAATTTTTTTTAACTTTACACAAACAAATATGTGTACATTGTTTCATACACTTTACTGACATTTAACTGAAATAAAATCACTTTTAGACCTTCAGCCTTTTTTTGATGGCGCGACAAAAACGTGTGACACATGTGCCACATTGGGCTTGATGGTATCAAAGTTCCCAACAATATGAATAAGTAAAAATCATGTGCAGGCTTGCTAAACAAAATTCTCTTGCTTAGATTTGTAGCAAAGCATTTTGTAAAACTTAAAAAAGTTTACAATTCAAAAATATTGGTAAAATGGACAAAATCAGTAATTACAGCCTAAAAAATATACTTTGTATGTACATTCAACATACTCGAAGAAATGCTGCTTTATTTTAGCAAATGAACACGAATAGTTAAGACTAAAACTAACTTTAAAAAGAAACTAATGGACGCGTCCGTGGCGTAGTGGTCAGCATCTTACACTGCAAAGCGGAGGTCTCAGGTTCGATTCCTGGCTAGGGTACAGAAAATTATTACACTTCACATCCAGCGCTCTTTAATCAAAAGTAGTCGCTAACAATTAAAGTTTTTTTGTCCGTTATTTTACTCCAATGTGACTTCTATGCCTCACTGGGTAAGAAAGGGTTAACCATTTTGTGTTGCTTGATAGTCAGTAGGTTAATTTCGTTGATGACTATACAAGAAATGGTGTTTTGCACCTACACGTTGCCAGTGTACTTTACTGTGCATTAAGTTCTTTCCGCTGTACGGTTTCAACCGGGTGCACGCCCCAGACCTCACAGAGCGTGCCCATAAAACTGCGGTATAGCTACCCTATACTCACCTGCTCTCGAGGTAATGGGCGCTGGCCGTAGCACCTCAGTGTGCTATTCGTAGTACATGGTTGTGCGTAGTACTTTCATGTGTGGTAGAGCCACGTGCAAAGCATTTAGCGACGTAACGAGCTTGACAGCTACTCGTCCTACGTTTACACGAGTACTGAGGAGAGTGGGGCGCCCTGCGGACGTGACCGCACCCACTCATTTGGGTTGGCCTCCCAGGGGTTGTGGGTTCGCCAACTAGGTAGCATTTTGCGGCACTAAACTGATTAAATTCCTTCAGAAGGGTGTACTCAGCTAAGGACTGTTTCTACCTTCTTGAGTTCATTTCAGCCGGTTTTACGTATTTTAATAGCAAAAATGAACGTTGATCTTTCCGTGTAAACGTTTAAGTAAATCTGATATTGTCAAATAACAACAAAAGTTCTGTTTCTAAAAGTTTTGATTGAATAGCTGATACAATTTTCCTATGGTCGCTGTGACCACCAAAAAAATTCAGTCATAGAATGAACGGTTTTGTCGCTACTTATATATGCGTCATTGAATATCAAAAAACTTAGGTGTTATAACAAATTCATTCTCTCAAAAAATAACTAACACGTTTCTGTTCGATATTCACTCATGTACAAAAACCCCCAGAAGGTTCAAACATTTTTTTAATAATATATTACACTGGCCATTCCACATTTACACAGATGGTGTAAAACTCAGGCACTTAACTTCCAGGTGACCCTTATAAATATCCCTACAGAACCTTTGCCTTAAACCTTCGGTGCAGGGGCTAGCCATTTCATTCCTACCTTTAGTTTCACATAACACCTTAACAACTGTAAGAAAATTATTTAAAAAACCCGTTACAGTTGGCTTTTGAATCCGTTACTATATTTTTTCAAAAAGGATCGTAAACACATTACACATTATATTAATCTCAAAACTACATATACAACTAAAGAATGTGGATTTCCCCTTGTTATCGCTCTTCATCAAACTATTTAGTAGCACATATAGATCAAACACTTCACAAATATTCAACCTCCTTCACACTAAGAATTTTTGTAATTCTTTTTAGAATAATCAATTATTTAAAAAAAAACTAGATTACAAATTATATATTTATTTCCGTCTTTACTTAATTTTCTTTTTTTTCTAAACATTTAAAAAAACCATGTTTTTTTATTAGAGATTTCTAATAACTTATGAAAACTATTTTTCTTTCAGTGTTCACTTATATTTAAAAAATATATCATTATTTTTACCTCGAAAATAAAATTGTTTCAATTACTTGTTATTTGATCTAAAAATTTAGAATTAACCTATTTTGATATTTTTTTATTATTTTGTTTTAATGATCCGTAACTTAAACCCAATATGTGTTTAAATTTAGCGTCGCTACAATAATTGTGTGTTAAAACAATTTAAGATTTTATCCTACATTTTATCTATATTTTTTCTAAATTCAACTATTTTTTTTTAAATTAACACATGTTTATAAGTTAAAATCAATTATTTCTTTCGGTTTCGTCTCATGATTAAAATCTAAAATACTACAAATTTTATGATTACCTTTTATCCAATCCAAAATGGAAAACGGCACCCGTTACCACTGATCAAAAACAGGTATAAAGATAGACTGCAATTTTCTTTTTACACACACATCCGATCACGACGCTTGTTACGGGCGTAAAGTAGGAAGTGAAAACCAATCACACTAGCCGTTTTGAAAACCGTCGACAAACTGGTGTATAAAAACGCGTTAATTGGCCGCACAAAGCGCTGAAGAAGCCGAAGGTCCCTCTACGGAAAGTACGTAGAGCTGGAACAAAAAATGAGCCCAGGTGACGGTCCGGAATGGCAAGGTAAGGGTATTTTCCTAACAGTGAGAACTGAAAATAGGCCCTTTAGGCAATTTATTTCCCACGAAAAAGCACGATGTACAAACATCCGACACCATGAAATATAACCAACTTGAATTAACTGAATAGGCTAAACGTGATTTCTTTATGAAATAATAAAAATTATTGAAAATAATTATGTTATGTAAAACTACAAAGTTTTTGAAATAAAATAGTGTTTTTTTTCATTATCGTATAAAGAAAAAAAACACCATTTTAATTGAATTTAATTAGACCAAATTTGATCAACTCCAAGGGTCTAGGGAGATTAGAAAACAAACATTTCCAACAAAAGTCGAAATTTGGAATTGTAAAGAGTAAAACTTTACACTTCTTCATTAAAAAAACCATACTTTCAGAAACTGCCATTTTAATTTAGAAACAAAATGGAAATTGTATTATGAACAAAACTGCAGTTAACTTATTTGCTAAACGATAATTATTCAAACAATAAATACATGAAAATCTACAAAACAACAAAAGTTACTGGGTAACAAAATTACAAACACTAACACTTTGTGATGAATTTATTAAATTACAATATCCAAAATGGTCTAATAGAAGTTCCCGCTTTTCTTGCACAAAATAAAACGACAATTTCAGATTCTTTTAAGGACTTGTTTGATAATACGTAAATTATAAAACATTTTCTTTAACCATAAATGACAATTATTTATTTTACCAATGGCATTGGTTGATTAAATTTTAAATTATTTAGACCAAGTAGAATTCAAAATTTTATAGCAACTACAAATTACGTTAATCTTAATTAAAAATTAAATAAATACAACTTCACAAAAACTATATATTCGATAATTTCTTTAAATCAAACGAATAGTTTACACCCTACTGTAATTTAAATATTTACTACACTCGTAGGCCGTTTAGTACTGAACTTGTTTCAAAAACTAATAGGCTACGCTTCAATCGCTTTCACTTTACGGTGTCCAAAAACTGTCAGTACAAACGTAAGAGCCATGTTGTTTATAAATATCAGAGCAAACACACTAAATGAATCCACGGAATTTCAATGATTTATTAATAGAAAAGCAGGAAAGGACATTATTTTGTTCCGTTCTACACTAGATAATCCAAAAAACGAAAACAAACAGAGATAACTTTCACAGTCCAACTTCGATTGTCCGGACCTCGGTTATCCGGGATTTGGATTAACCGGGTCATGATAATCCGGGATCGTGATAATGGAAACACCTGCATCGGCGCCGAAACAAAAGTTACTTTCCGGTCGCGATAGGGAAAATATATTTTGTCTTTTGATGAGACATAATTGTAGGCGTGGCCGCAACTCTTGTATACCTGATTTTCTTGAAGGGTCATTATGTATGTTTGTATGTAAATTGTATATTAGAAAAACCCATAATATGGTGCACTCAGTACTGAATTTCTTGGGAATTTCCACGGTCTTACAGAGATTCCGGGATTTACGCGTCGTAAAACAATTACTGGCATTATGTGGTAATATCTGAAAGTAAGTTCGGCACATGCGTGTGCGCACGTGTACACACCTTTATAATATACATACATACATACTTATATATATATATATATATACATCCCGCTAACAATTCCGCGTCCTTTCAAAAAGCGTGCATTTCGCACATCGCTTTTTTGAAGAGTATATTCAACTTTGATGAGAGTATATAGGGTATTTGTTACACTTACACCCTGAGTTTTGGTATTGGTTTGTCCTGATATTGAAAATTGAGCATTTTTTAATTTTGTTTACTGTGCTATCAATTCAGACTCCTTTCGAATTACCGACAATTTCGCGTCCGTACAAATTACCGACAATTTCGCGTCCGACATCGTTCCCGCTATTATGACTTACAGCCTGCAACAGTGTAAACGATGTTGCCATGTCGTACCGGCACGTGTACTGTAGCATTTGCCACTTCTTCGTATTGTACTGATTGTAGTTAGATATTCACATCTCACCCTAGTACTTCTCCACACAAGACCATCGTATGAAAACAATTCGTTCTCGGACGGAATCCAATCCAGTCATCAAAATAATTTATTATTTGTTGCCTATTATTTTGAAATGTATTTTAAATAGGTACTTATTTTAAATCAATTTAAAACCAGAATAATTAAAGAAAGTATATTTTTTATTTGTTTAAGTTAATTATTTAAAATATCCTAATTGTTACAAATACAGTCAAACCTCCTCATTCGAAATCCTCCCTAAATCGAATATAATTGTATGCTATCCCCTTCAAAAATCCTCCTTAATATGAATTAAATTACCTCCCTATTCGAAAATTTTCGAGAGTTTTGTGGTCATATATATTGCATCAATACATTTTTTTATACATTATTAATAAAATAATTACAAAATTTCCAATTTACACATTGTACACGATTTATAATGAAGCATGCGTTAAAATCACTACAATAAGGACACAGTAAGCGTAGTACAAAACTACAAAAAGCTTTAGAAAAAACTGAAAATGCAGTTAATTTTTAAGTTAGAAGAAACCAGGCAGAAACACAAACAATTACACTTCTTACAAAACATTATTGTCACAAAACCTTACGACCAAATAAGGACATAGCAAGCGTAGTTCAAAGCTACAATACGCATCAGGAAATATTGAAAATTCAGTTAATTTTTAAGTCAGAGGAAACCAGACGAAAGCAAAAAAAAACATATTAGTTAGGCTAAATTAGTAATGCAGTCTTTCCTTCTTTGGTGTATGATTTTCGTACAAACTGGGTAAAATATACCGTAGCTGTATTCATTCACATTAAGCAATATTTTACTCGTTAAAATTTCTAAAATTTTCGGTACCTAATTTATTTTTCATTTTCGTTTGTAGGTATAGTTGTACTGTTTACGCGTATCCCGATTTTATTTTACTCTGTTTTTTATGTCGTTTTTTCAATAATTTGTCATATCGTTGTTATAAGTAGACTATTCTTTTGCTTTTGAGTACTAATAGGCTAGAGCTTGTAATACCAACACATTCCCTTAATTCTTAATCACAGTATTAAGTAAACCCTGTGGTGAATGAAGTGAAGGTGTCATTTTCAGAGGGGAAAATATGTGCTTTGCAAAGGGCCCTGCATGCTGATAAGCGTACTTTTCCTTTCAGTGAGGAAGGTAATTGTAAATCACCTCACTTCTCGTTTTACTTAGTAAAACCTCTACAGGTTCAAACCAGCCTTTCGGCTGATGACCTAAACAACACAAGTAAAATAATATTTGTAAAAAACTTTCCTCAATCAAATTGGTGGTCTATTAATAATTTTGACTTTTATAATTTAATATTTTATAGAATTACATGAATTTTATTAAAACGTGCAATTTTTAAGTACATTTTTTGTTTCTATATTTTACCTCTGTAAATCGAAATCAGCCGGTTCCATCAGATTCGAATCAGGGAGGTTCGACTGTAATTACTATAATATGACCAATTAGTAGACAATGCAATTAAAATATTTACTTAGTTGACCAAATTATGTAATTGTAAAGCGACATAATTTGTCCAATATTCAAATGGAGTACCATTCACCCATTGTCTTTTCGGTGTTCAAATGATTTCATCATCATCATCTGTTAAGGATTAGGCTCAATGGCCTGTTCCAGTATCCATCTCTTTTTAGGTCTTCCCAAGCCTCGCTTCTCTCTAGGTTTATATTTCCATGTTTTAGTGACTGAATCAAAATAATTTTATAAATTATACAAAAGTACGATGGCCAGTAAAATTTCTACAACATTTGAAATGCAGTCCGGCTCAGCCATAGTTTGTATTTTTATTCTTGTTCCTCAAGTAATGGTAATCTTTGATCTTCAACAAAGTATACATTACATTAATAATTCTCGTATCCAGCTGTTTTGTACACGTTGAAGTTTATCCTTTAACAGGCCATTTCCAAGATTATTTTTCGGCTAAACAACTTTCAGTCATAGTCTTCCAAACCCTGATATTTTTCTCTGCGTTTTCTTTTAAATTATTTAGTGTTATAAAAGTCATGGTGGCCACTCTTTGTTGATATTCTTTTGGTTTCTAGTACTTTATTTACATCGTCAACCAACCACCCAATCTGAGAATCATTATTACAAATAATGAAATAAATAAACCTTATTGTTACGTAAAATAATGTGCATTATTTTTGACAAGTCAAAATGCTTGGGATAAGAAACTGGAAGGTTATACTATTGCACAGAAGACAAAAAGGAGACAGACAAGGCATTCACTTGGAGAGGCCAAGAAAAACTATGTGAAACCTTGACCAAGACAGCCAAACAATATGCTAGGACCAACTGATTAGAAACGAATTCTTAATAGTAAACAGTGTCCATATTCATAAGTCAACTTGATCATTAAAAATCATTAAAAATTTTAATCATTATAATTAACAAAAAACTAGATAAAAAGTAATTATATGACGGAATAATTTGAACATTATTTGATTTTTTAAACATACATTTGAATAAGTTTAAGTGCGACTAAATTAAAAACAAATCCCACAAATAGACAAAACACCTTATATACTCGCCTTCGAATAAGCCCCGCACCACGATTTTATGGACCGAAAATCGAAAAACATAACTTATGTAGACTATTTCCTAATATGATACAAAAAACAACGAGACACCCGATGTCTTCAAATATGAAGTATTGATTACAACCATTTAAAAATAGTTTTTAAAAAAAAGACGTAACGTTGTATTTTAAATGTGAGAATTTGTAAACATGATAAATACTCAAAGGTATTGGTACGCTAAGTACCTTATTTTTAAGCGTTTTAGGGCGTAGCAGTAGGATTTTATTATATAGCAGACACGTTCCTTAATACACCTGTCCCAGGATAGTTTGCTACCTAATATTAATTCTAAAAATTTTGTAACTTACCTGTTACAAAAGATTTTGATATATTGTCATTAATGGCGATATTCTTACTTTGGTTGCTTATTTCCTTACGACCAGTGAACCATTTGGCCACAGTTTTATCTGAGTTGAGAACTACATTATTTTTTGCATCCAGTCTACAACCTTACTTCAAGCTTCTTTAGTTTTAAACCTTGTTCATAGTTTTCATCTTTAAGAGATATTGTCGTATCATCAGCAGATAATATAACATTGAAGGAGGCAAGAAAATCAGCGAGATCGTAAATAAAATTTAGAAATAGCAAGGGTCTTAAAATTCTAACTCGTTGAACTCCCCTTTTAACTTGTAGAAAATTTTATATGTATTTTGTTTTAACTTTGCAATGATTAAATGGCGATTCGACCCTCTAATGTCCCTCTAATACAATACACCTCTATTTTTTTATGGGTAAATCATACGGGACACGGTCAAAAGCTTCATAAAAATCAAAAAATAAATAACATAGGTTTGTTTTTGCTAACGATTAATTTCAATAAGCTTCTTCAGTATCGGGAAATTACAGTCTCTGTTGACCTACACTTTCAGAACTCGTGTTGGATTTTTGCGAGTGTACTGAATTTACTTTAAAAAAATCGACTTATCTACTCTCTTATCAATTTATTATCTTTTGTAAAAAAAATTTCGCCGTTTTGTAAGCATTTTCTCGATGTGGGTATCCTTTGAATTATCGATGTAAATTTACTCGCCCAAGTGATGGAATAAAATGCATGTTCTGATTGTCAGTGGCAACTGACTTTAATAAAATAATAGTACTGTAAGGGGTTGCACATAACAGGCAGGTGGAGTGTTAAATTATTTGCACTCGATTTGCTTGTTCCAGGACTAAAAAAAATTTAGTTCTGTTTTTATCACATGGTAAGCCAAACATATGACTGAAGTATTTAAGAACAGAAGAGGTACAAGTGTAAAAGATACTTGTCAGAGTTATATCTCCTCTGAGCGTAATGAATTTCATTATGCAGCCAGACCCTGTGGTGAATAACGTGAGGTGTGTCATTTGCAGGGTGGAAAATAGGTGCTTTTCAGACGGCCTGGCATACTGATAAGCATATTTTTCAACTCGGCGAGGAAAGCAATTGTAAACCACCTCACTCCTTGTTTTACTTAGCTAAACCTGTAGAAGTTCAAACCAGGACTGTAAAGTTGGCCCCCATACAAAAATTTCAAAAATTAACTTGTAAAATTGATCGGTTTACGTTTCTACCGGATTATTCCGGAAAATTGTTTGTTTGTTCCGTCCAAAGAAGTGAAAAAACGCCGGGAAGGGCAAACTTCACACTGGCCTCCTCCCGCTCAACTTTTTAAATTTTTTTTGGACTTCAGGGATAGTTTGTTTTGGATGGTCTCGTAAAATATTTTGTTAATTCCATTCAAGTAAGCGAGAAATCCAGAAGAACTGGGTGGTGCTAATTTCACACTTATCCCCCTCTACTCAATATTTTAAAGTTTTTTACATAGATTGACAGCCCTTCGTTTGTTCCGGATCATTTCGCAAAAATTTCGTTTTCCCGTTCAAAGTTTCTAGAAAATCAAAGAAAACTTTGGAGTGGCAAGTATAAGCCCATGCATTCAATACTTTTTGGTTTTTACTTTAAATGATAGCTCTCATTTGTTCTGGATTGTTTTGTAAATTGTTTTGTTTGGTCTGCCGAAATCAGCGAAAAAATCGTAAAAAACTTAGGAATGGTGGCGATACGCTAAGAAATTCAATTTAAACTTTATCGTTATCCCTATCGAGAGTCGTTCTGCTGTTTCGGAACGTTTCATAAATATTACGATTGTTAAGCTCGTACTCGCGAGAAAATCGAGGTGAACTGGATGGTACAAACTTCACTTTAGGCCCCCCACTCATTAATATTTAAACTTTGTTGTCTAAATCGATGGCCCTTGGTTTTCCGGGCATATAAAAAAAAATTTCGTTTGTTCAGATTTTGTAAGAGAAAAAAGGAAAAACTGAATGGGTGTACTTTATTCTACCCTTAACATTTTTTTTTCTGAAATCTGTAATCTCTGTCCAAAATTTTATAATGAAAGAAAATCGGTCCAGAATAAATATTAAAATATGCCTACTTGGTTCAGGTCTGTCTAGTAAAGTTTGCTATTTCCCTAATTTCTTAGTTTAATTTTTTATCGCATTGTTTTTAAGCAAAAAACAAGGCTAATAATAATCTACTCCTAGTCCATTTTTCATTTTTTATATTTTAGAAAAAGTTTTTTCTCTTTAATGTTTTATTTACCTACTGTAAAACTGCTAAAACTAGTAATTGGGGCGACATATTACATGATATGAAATAGCATTATGGAAGTGTACTTAGAATCATTTTGCTGAGAGAGTGGGCAAACAGCAAAATGCGCATTCTTTTTTCACATCGTAAGCGTAATCAGGAAATATTTGATTAACAATTGTCAGGTGGTGTAATGTCAAAAAAGCGCGAAATAACATGTTAAAAATTCTTAAACAAATTTTTGTTTTGTTTTATCCCTAATGCGTGTAGGTTGCAATTTGTTCGATTGAGAACAATAAGCAACTTCATGACCCAATGATATGTATGACGTTTAAATGAGCTGTAATCTCGTACATACCCAGGCCGGCCATTCCTGAGAGAGTATGGTTAATTGACTCCCAACCATCAAAGTACATTGGTAACCTACCACTGTCGTCTAGTATTTAAATTCGTATAAAAGAACCAATTATACTATATACTAGGATTTAAACTAGGAACGTCCGTCTCCGAAAATCAGCTGTCAGAAAAGCTGTCGAAAAGTCAGCTAAACAGCTGTCTTGCGGCGACGACTTTTCTTCTAGACTAGACCAACCCGTTGGTTACTAAACGAACGAGCGTAAACAAATTACTAAAGGATTTGTTCATGGATTCGTTGATAGTGGGTTTAAGCCTAATTTGAAAAAAAACCAAAGCGGCGTGCGATGGACTCATGTATGGAAGGCGACAGAACGGCGGAGAACAACTCTTCAAAATTGCGTATAATATACGTTGTGTGTACAATGCGTTTAGAAAGATATAAATCTGCCAGCCATAACAATAATTTTATCCTGACACTACTATGCGCAGCACCGGTTTCCTTCCAGGATAGTTTGTCAACCCAAAAAATCGTCTATCGGAAAAGAGAGTTTTTTAATTCTATCAAAAAATATATAATTATTTTTAATTTAATTATATTACTTATATCAAATAATTTGCCGAATAATATTTATTTGAATGTTTAGTAAATTAGATTGTGAGTTTTGAAAGAATTGTAATTCGATGATTAATAAAAATTTGTTTTTATTATTCTTTTAAACTTTTTTTCTTAACACAATACAATATTTATTTATAACTTGTTTTGTTTATTTTCTTAACCGGTGGACGCGAAATTGATAGCAGATGTGAAACTGACGTCCTTGTAAGAATATACATAATATACGTATATTTTTACATAGGGGCGTAGCGAGAGCACTCTGGTGAGAAACTCTCCAAGGTACGGTGTATAAAATAGTTTCAAAACACCGCCATTTCGCATCCGGTACCAAAATTTATTTATTTTTTTGTGTCTCTCTGAGTAACAATAAAATTCTCAAAAAATAAATATAGTTGCCCGAAACTATGTACTTTAGTTAAAAAAAATTACGTCCGAAAACCATGTCACAATAAATTTTTATTAAGTTTTTGTTAAGGATTACAATTTGGCGTCCGTATACGGACGCCAAATTGCACTCGGACTCCAGATTGTTAGGAAAATGTCAATGTACGGACGCAGAAATGATAGTAGTACATATATATATATATATATATATATATATATATATATATATATATATATATATATATATATATATGGGCATTCATAGGTACAAATGTACTATGTAATACTGTGTATTCGGATTAACCGGGATTTCGATTTCCCGGGGTGGGTGCAGCCGTAGGTCAGCTCGGAAAATCGAGGTTCGACTGTATAACGCAAAAATAGAATAACTGGTAAAGAAATAACAAATAAAAGGACAAGGTTGCCAGTGAGGATATAATAGAATCAAACTTATTGTAGGCAAAAATAGCTGCCTTTCGGACAGAAACTGCACCCGTTAAAACCGACATAATGGTCATTGTCATGTGTTGTAACTATCATTCGTATTTCATTTTGAATCAAGCTTCTACACGCCGACAATTCAACGTTTAATATCTGAGACGCTCATTATTACTCCAAAGGAGAAACTAATAATTCATATTTCAATAGAGAGAATATCCAATAATTTTTAATATATACGTTTTAATGAATAGCAGTATTTGACACATCAACTTTGTAAATTTTATGGTACATTTAAAATTCAAAAACATGTCATTAACATATTCTTCGCTACACCATCGTAGGTACAAATATATATGTAATAAAATTTTAATTAGCATAATTGGCGTATATGATAATTATACCCATCGTAACATAACTAACAAAATAAAAAAACATATCCAACTACTTAAAAGTTGTTCGAGTATATAGAGAGAACAACCGCATTTAACAATTTATATATGCTGTGTTCCAAGTAAGACAATAAAGTTAATTTTTATAAGCATGAACTTTATAACCGGTCATCTGCCGAGTTAGGTTTCTCATATCTATAAATAAAAAGTCTCAAAACGAAAACTAATATTCTCAGATAAATTCCATCTACTCACTATCTGATTGAAGGCCTGTTGAAATCGCCATCCAAAAAATTCAATGAACTCAATTACAAAATTCAAATTTTAAAATTTCTTAATTAAAATCACTATATTGTTAAAAAATGATAATTGTGGGAATGTAAACGTGGCTTATGATTAGGCATTGACGTGGTAGTTATTGACTAATGGTCGGTCTCTCGTTGTCTTCCTAGAATAGATAAGATTATTTAAACCCTATAGACTAGAAAATGAAAACAATGACAATAATGTAAAGGTTTTCCGTAGTATGCTACTAGCAGTTCATGTAAAAAACCGATGCGTTTACCATGCATATTTATTTTGGTAGCCTTAAAAACAGTCGCTATAGTAATCCCAGCCTGTTAAGGGGAGACTGTACTTTGTATCCCGCCAACGTTAAATTTGCAATTTTTAGGTACAATTTGCATAGGATTGGTTAAAGATAAGAAATTTAAACTTTACACAATTATAGTTGTTGGAAATCTCTTGCTACTGGCATTTTTTCAATTTAATCTGTAGGACCTTAAAATTAAAAACAAAATAACATAACATAGAATTTTTACAAATTTCTTTCTACGTGTTTTTGCATATTTGTAATTTAAGAGCACTTGAGGAAGTCGTAAAAATGCCAGTGTATGTCCATGTACAAGGAAAATAACTAGTAAACATTTCTACATGGTAGGTTTAATGGTTTCCGAAAAAAATGTACCTAAATGTTAAAAATTTAAATTTCCAGGAACAAACAAAAAACAAAAAGCCACAAATCAAAAACAAAATGTACACAAACATGTAAATTTCCCATCAACAGTTGGGTAGAGAGCCAACAGTTTTGAGAATATTAAAAACAGTAATGCAGATATTTTAAAAATACTGAAATTCCCTTTACACTAAAAAGAGGAGTATAAAATTACGAACAATATTCGTTCTTGGTAACATGATAATTTTTCTGTGTAAACCTGCCAAATACTTAATTTTTTTATTAAAATAATTTGTTACGTAATTTAATGTTTTTTCTGGTAGATCTAGTCTGAAGTACTGAAAAACATAAAAAACCGAAATTCAAAAATTTCAGTCAAAATCATAGTACAGTCTCACCTTAAGATATCATCCAAAATGATTTATTAGGAGAGCGACTCGAACATTCTTTTACACCCTTCAGAACTTCCAAGGGTATCACTGATGGCCAAGACTTTGCTTTTTCGTTCTTTTACTTCACATGAATCAGAAACATACTTAAAACTGTATCCTTATTCGAAGGAGTAGAATTGAGAAATGTTAACTGCAACTTGTCTATTATTCGTTCATGAGATTTATATGCGAAATAATTCTCAGGATTGAACACACTTTCGTGTTTCAAGAAACGACATCGTCCACACAGTAGAGACGAATAGAAACTAGAGCAGTACTAGTGCTCAAGAACTAAATTTTAATTCTTATAAAATCTTAACATTAAATACGGTGTTGCCGACAGTCATGTTAAATGACGTGAAATTTATAAATACTTTACCTCTACCTTCTTAAAGTTACGATTGCTTCGTTTTTGGAACACCCGATACTGTTAATTTGGGGTAACAATAGGCGTCTCTACAGATGGTCAAGCACTGCCAAATGAGATGATTGAGAGTGATTCCGATTTGTGCTCAGATAAACTTTGGATAATGTATAGTGAAGGAGAGAGATCGATGGTGATGGATATGTGTGAAGCGTTTAACATAAATGTGTGTGCTAAATAGATCGATATTGAGAATTGAGGGGTACGAAAAAGAGACTGCTGCACGACAAAGTTGTTCATTGTCAACACTACTTTTTAACTTGTACTCGTAAATAGAAGAGGCTATAAATGAAGTGAAGGAAAAATTTGACGCAGGAATAAAAATTCAAGGAGAAACATAAAGATTCTGAGATTCGACGATGATATAGTAGTATTAGCCGAGACAAAGAAAGAAGTAGAGAATGTCTTAAATGGAATGGATGAGATCTTGAGCAAGGATTACTTCATGAAAATTAATGAGAACAAAACGAAAGTGTTGTGCAGCAGCAAGAGTGGTTTAGAAGAAATGGGAAATTTAAAAGTAGGCAACGAGAACATACAGGAAGTTGGGGAATTCTGCTATCCAGAGAGTAAATTAACACAGAATGGTAGAACCACAAGTGATATCAAAAATGGAATTGCTCAAGCTAGAAAAGCCTTTGAAATGAAAAACAGCTTACTGACTACAAACATTGATTTACAGATTAGGGAAATTTTTTTAAAACATGTTTGGAGTGTAGCATTATATAGGAGTGAAACGTGGGTAATAGGGGCTGTAGAAATGAAGAGGATAGAAGCTTTTGAAATGTGTTGTTATAGCAAAATGTTAAAGATTAGGTGAGTGGACAAAATAAGTAATTAAAAGGTTCTTAGGCAAGTGGACGAAAAAAGAAGTATATGGAAGCATCTTACCAGAAGAAGGGATAGGCTAGTAGGGCATATCTTTAGACATCAAGGTATTGGGCTATCAATTATGGAGGGTAATATTGAGGGAGTAAATTGTAGAGGGAGGCAAAGATTAGAATTTATAAAGAAAATTACTAAAGATGTAGGGTGTTACAGGTATGTAGATATGAAACAACTTGCGCAAGATAGAACAGCTTGGAGAACTGCATCAAACCAGTCGAGAGACTGATGACAAAAAATAATAGATTGATGAGTGATAAGCAGGGGTTCCACGGTTTTTTGCTTGTAAGGGTAGTTCTATGATTGATATTTATGTTGTGTGTTTATGAATATTTTAAGCATAGCAAAAGGTTCAAAAATTAACAGTTACAGATTCTTTCAAATCATTTTCCTACACATGATAAGGTGTAATGTGAAACGGTAGAAATGTAATGAGATCACTTATAACCTTCACCAAAGTTCATGGCAAAGTTTCGATAGGGATAGTATAAGACTCATGTCGAAGTCAGGTGGAAGGATTTTATGATTAATAAAGTTATTACCTGGTTTAATTTTATGAATCATCTATGAAAACTTTTAATAATAAAGTTATAAATTTCTAAAAATGACAGTTCAATTAAGAAACTTTAGAAACAGTTTATTTAATTTTACAATTATAAACCAAAACGTATTGTTATTAGCGAAAAAAGTCTTCAAGCTATAAACACAGGAAAATGTACTAAATAATGCAAAGTTACTGGGCAACAAAATTGCAATATTGACACTTCTTGATTAGTTATTAATTTAAAAAATCCAAAATGGTCTGTATAGCAGTTCCCGCTTTACTAACATGAAATGCAATGATAACTCCAGGTTTTTTTAAAAAACCTATTTGATAATAAATTATGAAACTTTTCTTTCAAGCCGTAGTACACGTTAACCGTATCGAGAGTTTCAAAAACCGAAGCAATCGTAACTTTAAGAAGGTAAAAGTAACGTATTTGTAAATTTCACGTCATGTCGGCAACACCTTATTTAGTGTTAAGATTTTATAAAAATTGAAAATTAGTTTTTGAGCACTAGTACTCTTTTAGTTTCTATTCGTATCTACTGTGTCGACAATGTCGTTTTTTGAAACACGAAGGTGTGTTTAATCCTGAGAATTATTTCGCATATAAATCTCACGAAAGAATAATAGATGAGTTTCAGTTAACAATTATCAATTCTGCTCTTTCGAATAAGGATACAGTCTTGAGTATGTTCGTGAGTCATGGGGGATAGGAGAACGATAAAGCAAAATCTTGGCTATCTAAAGCCTTGGAAGTTCTGATGGGTGTTAAAGAACGTTCGAGTCGCTCTCTTAATAAATCATTTTGGATGATATATCAACAGGCTGGGATTTCAATAGCGACTGTTTTTAAGGCTACCAAAATAAATTTGCATGGTAAACGCATCGGTTTGTTACATGAACTGCTAGTAGCAGGCAACTGAAAACCTTTACATTATTGTCATTGTTTTCATTTTCTAGTCTATAGGGTTAAAATCAATCAGTCTATAGGGTTAAAATCAATCTGTTAGTCGCACGGCTAAAATAAATAGTTCTTTTTTTTATCACATGATTAGCCAATTAAATGACTGAATCATTTAAGAACAGAAGAGGTAGAGGTGTAAAAGACATAAATCAGAGTTGTCTCCTCTGAAAGTAATGAATTTCATTATACAGCCAGACCCTGTGGTGAATGAAGTGACGGTGTCTTTTGCAGTGTGGAAAATATGTGCTTTTCAGAGGGCCCGGCATGCTGATAAGCGTACTTTTCCACTCAGTGAGGAAGGCAATAGTAAACCACCTCACTCCTCGTTTTACTTAGTAAAACCTCTACAGGTTCAAACCAGCCTTTCGGCTGATGACCTTAACAACAACAGAGTTAAAATAATCTTATCTATTCTAGGAAGACAACGAGAGACCGACCATTCGTCAATAACTAACACGTCAATGCTTAATCATAAGCCTCGTTCACATTCCTACAATTATCATTTTTTAACAATATAGTGATTTTAATTAAGAATGTTTAAAAATTTGAATTTTGTAATTGAGTTCATTGAATTTTTTGGATGGCGATTTCAACAGGCCTTCAATCAGATAGTGAGTAGATGGAATTTATCTGAGAATATTAGTTTTCGTTTTGAGACTTTTTATTTATAGATATGAGAAACCTAACTCGGCAGATGACCGGTTATAAATTCATTCTTATGAAAATTAACTTTATTTTCTTACTTGGTATACAGCATATAAATTGTTAAATACGGTTGTTTTTCTCTCTATAATATACTCGATCAACGTTTAAGTAGGATAATATATTTTTTTATTTTGTTGGTTACGTTACGATGGGTGTATACGCCAATCATGCTAATTAAAATTTTGTTACATATAGGCGCTACGATGGTGTAGCGAAGAATATGTTAATGACATGTTTTTGAAACTGAAATGTATAAAGTTGGTGTGTTTAATACTGGTATTCATTTAAACGTATATATTAAAAATTATTGAATATTCTCTTTATTGAAATATGAAATATTAGTTTCTTCTTTGGAGTAATAATGATCGTCTCAGATATTAAACGTTGAATTGTTGGCGTGTAGAAGCTTGATTCAAAATGAAATACGAATGATAGTTACACCATGACAATGACCATTATGTCGGTTTTAACGGGTGCAGTTTCTGTCCGAAAGGCAGCTATTGTTGCCTACAATGAGTTTGATTCTATTATATCCTCACTGGCAACCTTGTCCTTTTATTTGTTATTTCTTTACCAGTTATTCTATTTTTGCGTTATACAGTCGAACCTCGATTATCCGGGCGGACCTCCAGCTGCAACAACCCCGGAAAATCTAAATCCCGGTTAATCCGAACGCACAGTATTATTACATAGTACATTTTTGTACCTATGAATGCCCGTATATATATATATATATATATATAAGTATGTATTTATGTATATTATAAAGGTGTGTACACGTGCGCACACGCATGTGCCGAACTTACTTTCAGATATTACCACATAATGCCAGTAATTGTTTTACGACGCGTAAATCCCGGAATCTCTGTAAGACCGTGGAAATTCCCAAGAAATTCAGTACTGAGTGCACCATATTATGGGTTTTTCTAATATACATTTTACATACAAACATACATAATGACCCTTCAAGAAAATCAGGTATACAAGAGTTGCGGCCACGCCTACAATTATGTCTCATCAAAAGACAAAATATAATTTTCCCTATCGCGACCGGAAAGTAACTTTTGTTTCGGCGCCGATGCAGGTGTTTCCATTATCACGATCCCGGATTATCATGACCCGGTTAATCCAAATCCCGGATAACCGAGGTCCGGACAATCGAAGTTGGACTGTGAAAGTTATCTCTGTTTGTTTTCGTTTTTTGGATTATCTAGTGTAGAACGGAACAAAATAATGTCCTTTCATGCTTTTCTATTAATAAATCATTGAAATTCCGTGGATTCATTTAGTGTGTTTGCTCTGATATTTATAAACAACATGGCTCTTACGTTTGTACTGACAGTTTTTGGACACGGTAAAGTGAAAGCGATTGAAGCGTAGTCTATTAGTTTTTGAAACAAGTTCAGTACTAAACGGCCTACGAGTGTAGTAAATATTTAAATTACAGTAGGGTGTAAACTATTCGTTTGATTTAAAGAAATTATCGAATATATAGTTTTTGTGAAGTTGTATTTATTTAATTTTTAATTAAGATTAACGTAATTTGTAGTTGCTATAAAATTTTGAATTCTACTTGGTCTAAATAATTTAAAATTTAATCAACCAATGCCATTGGTAAAATAAATAAATTGTCATTTATGGTTAAAGAAAATGTTTTATAATTTACGTATTATCAAACAAGTCCTTAAAAGAATCTGAAATTGTCGTTTTATTTTGTGCAAGAAAAGCGGGAACTTCTATTAGGACCATTTTGGATATTGTAAATTAATAAATTCATCACAAAGTGTTAGTGTTTGTAATTTTGAAATGAACAAGAAGGTAGAAACAGTACTCGCGTATTTATCTGGCACTCCTTAGCTGAGTACACCCTTCTGAAGGAATTTAATCAGTTTAGTGCCGCAAAATGCTACCTAGTTGGCGAACCCACAACCCCTGGGAGGCCAACCCAAATGAGTGGGTGCGGTCACGTCCGCAGGGCGCCCCACTCTCCTCAGTACTCGTGTAAACGTAGGACGAGTAGCTGTCAAGCTCGTTACGTCGCTAAATGATTTGCACGTGGCTCTACCACACATGAAAGTACTACGCACAACCATGTACTACGAATAGCACACTGAGGTGCTACGGCCAGCGCCCATTACCTCGAGAGCAGGTGAGTATAGGGTAGCTATACCGCAGTTTTATGGGCACGCTCTGTGAGGTCTGGGGCGTGCACCCGGTTGAAACCGTACAGCGGAAAGAACTTAATGCACAGTAAAGTACACTGGCAACGTGTAGATGCAAAACACCATTTCTTGTATAGTCATCAACGAAATTAACCTACTGACTATCAAGCAACACAAAATGGTTAACCCTTTCTTACCCAGTGAGGCATAGAAGTCACATTGGAGTAAAATAACGGACAAAAAAACTTTAATTGTTAGCGACTACTTTTGATTAAAGAGCGCTGGATGTGAAGTGTAATAATTTTCTGTACCCTAGCCAGGAATCGAACCTGAGACCTCCGCTTTGCAGTGTAAGAAGCTGACCACTACGCCACGGACGCGACCATTAGTTTCTTTTTAAAGTTAGTTTTAGTCTTAAATATTAGTGTTCATTTGCTAAAATAAAGCAGCATTTCTTCGAGTATGTTGAATGTACATACAAAGTATATTTTTTAGGCTGTAATTACTGATTTTGTCCATTTTACCAATATTTTTGAATTGTAAACTTTTTTAAGTTTTACATAATGCTTTGCTACAAATCTAAGCAAGAGAATTTTGTTTAGCAAGCCTGCACATGATTTTTACTTATTCATATTGTTGGGAACTTTGATACCATCAAGCCCAATGTGGCACATGTGTCACACGTTTTTGTCGCGCCATCAAAAAAAGGCTGAAGGTCTAAAAGTGATTTTATTTCAGTTAAATGTCAGTAAAGTGTATGAAACAATGTACACATATTTGTTTGTGTAAAGTTAAAAAAAATTGGGATTGAAAGGGTTAAAGTTGAGGCGAGAAGCGCCACAAAACTAGATATAAAATAAAAATTGTTTTTATATGTATAGGTGTCAAGAATTTTTTCTATCTAAAATTCCATGACGTTTAATTGCGTCAATCTTATAAGCATTATAAAAAAATAACTAATGAACTTATTAAAATGAGGCACGTTTTAACTAAACATGGTGACAATGTATAATATATGTATATGTATATATTGGGTACGAATATCGCAAACCTTCTCATATCTTCTTCTGCCTTACTTTATATTACAGCGGATTCATCGAAGAACAAAACGTAGGTAAGTGTTTTCTACCAATGTTATACCTAGTGGATGAATTAGGCGAATATTTCTTTTAACAACCAATATCTAACAGTTTAATGTCTTTCAAATTCGTGACTTTTATATCTGTTGCTTTGTATGTATTATAAATGAAAATACTGAATTTTACTCCTAATTTGCGTACGTTGCAATCTGTTCAATTCAGAACAATAAGCAACCCCATGACCCAATGAGATGAGGATGATGTATATAACATGTAAATGAGGTGTAGTCTTGTACAGACCCAGGCCGACCATTCCTGAGAGAGTATGGTTAATTGAATCCCGACCATCAAAGTACACCGGTAACCACTGTCTCGTATTCAAATCCGTATAAAAGTAAACCACCTTTACTAGGATTTGAACCAGGAACCTTCGTCTCCGAAAATCAGCTGTTTGAAAAACAGCTGACTCACGGCAATGACTTTACCTCTAGACCAACCCGGTGGGTCTATTATAAATAATGCAGATTTATTTGATTATTTTTTTTCTTTAATTTCGTTGCATTCAAATTACGACTATGATAGTCATACATGAGTTACTCGTTTTAATTTTCTTGCTTTCCTTCTTATATTGCATCCTGCGTTTTCCTTCTCCCCAAATATTTTTCTCATCATTACTCCAAAAATGCTGTCGATTATTGAACGATCCTTTCGGTATGTCGTTCTTCTGAATAATTTTCTCTTGAAAACCAAACTGTGCTTCAATTGTTTTTCTTTTATTACATTTTTGTCTTGTTACAGTGAATCTTTAAAATGAATGATGCAGTTTGTGGTTATCTAATACAAATAATATAAAAATATTATAATTACTAAATATATTTGTTTCTGCTTAACTGTTTCTTTTGCATGTTCTATACAATTACACGTTTATAAGTTTGTGCGTTTGCCGTCCCCCCTTTGCTACTCACCGGCTCTTTTGAACAGTTTTTTTAAATGGCAGAAAACGATTGCGCCCAACGAAAAACAAATTGAGAAGTGTTGCGGAAATACTGTAACATCTATGCTTAGGTTTGTTCGGTATCTGGGTTTAAGAAATAATAGACAGACTTAATTAGAATATTATAACAATTTTATTATTTTTTTTTTTTTTTTTACTTGTGAGGCCACAATGGACCACTTCAGCCACAACATGAAAGACTCTACTTCGATCTCTGAGCCTTGATCTTTACCCAGTATTCCCTAAAGTTCTCTCGTTGACGACCCGCCGCAACCGAGTGTCGTCTTTCCGTGCTCGTTGAATGTCGCTTGGCACAGGCGACGGAAGATTTAGCAAAAGAACCTTCCATACGTTGACTGTCGAAGCCAGTTCCAGCTTGGAGACACGAAGTCTCAAGGATACAACTCTGGTGTGAACCAGCGAGGAATTCGGTTTTAGTTCACTTGAGAATTTGATCCATTACTTCTCAAGCTATCCAGCCGTACCACGTGAAGGCGCGCAACTTTCCTCCTTTTAGAAGTCAGAAAAGTTTGGATCTCGTAAAAGAATTGAACAGACTACACAATATTGAACAGAAGCAAAGAAAATTGAAGTGGTTACATAAATTATTACTTTTATTGCGGGTTCTCTTAGTAGCTGCTATTTCTGTATAAAACAAAATATTAGTTTAAAAATGTTCAAAAAACATTTATTTACAAATTATTTTTCTAATCTAGGAGTTACAGGTAACTAAAAAAAATTACAGACAACATTTGATATCATAATCGTTCAGCTGGCGTAGGTCTGAATATTTCTTTAACATTTAGTTAGTTCACATTTTTGTTATCAGTTTCATTAAGTTAATTAATAACCTAAATTATCAACTTGTTTTCTAACATTACTTCAATGAAGAGAAATTGATCCATTTTTAAAATTGTATCAAAGTCGTTTTATTCTATTTAATGTCTCTCGTTTAGTATGTATTTTAAAAATTGCTCAAAATTAACTCGTGTATATATTTAAATTTAAAATTACAAAAATTAAATGCGCTTCACTAAAAGGATGTTATGTAGTGAGAACCTCCGTTCGTACGGAGCCAGAACGTATTTTATCTGATCTGAATAAGTAGTTATTGTAATGACAAATTCTATTAGGCCTTCGGGCCAGCCCAGTCAGTCAGCTGGTAGAAAGTCGCTATTATTTGTTAAGTAACACCGGTTGGGCAAGCGACTTTGTATGGTGACCAGTTGATAGCCATCCATGAACAAACTCTACTGGGGGTCCCTGTTCAAACTCATGTCTAATTCACGTCAAATAATAAAGCAAAGCAGCGATCAAATTGGGTAGTTGTCAACAATGTACAGTTCCCGATAACAAATAAAAGCTAAAAAAAAAAAAATTCCATCAAACGTTTGGGATAGAACTAAGAAGCTACTGAAGAATTTTGTTGCTTCTTATATCCTAAATATATCTCATGAAAGTGTTCACGGTTTTAGAAATATGTAAGTGGAATGTGCGAAAATCAGGATTTACATGTAAATTAGTTTTGTGTTTTGCAGATTTTGAGGCATTTCCGAGTCCAGTTAATCTTAATTCTTTTGTTAAAGAATCTTTACTGAATATTTGGAAGTATGAAAGAACTTTGCATGATGATTGTCGTCGCAGTTGTATTTCTGCTACACTTTGTAAGTGAACTAAATTATTTTTCCAACTAATATAATATTATAAATTAAGGTTATTTCGGCTACCTGTTTGATTTTTGGAAAGCACCGGTTTTCAGTAAAAAATCTTCTCTGCAAAGACAAAGACGATGGTTTTTTGTAGTAATAATTCTGTATGGACAACAGGTAGTAATAAAACTGTATGGACAAAAATAGTTGTCAGTAAGTGCATATGCTTGAAAAAGAAATTGTGATTGTGATACGTGGGGGCGTAGTGTTTGTTTAAAATGAAAACCGTCTACAAAAAATTTTCCCTACTAAAAAATAAAATTTTTATGACCAAGTGGACTATACCTTACGCCTCGTAACATTAGTATATATTAGAACCACTGTTTTTACTTTCTCTTGCCTATACGAATATATAGGAAGAAAAGTAGGCCTATTTTTTTCATGTCGATTTTTCAAAATCGAGTATTCACCGGATCTACACGTTTTCAGACCCCCTGAACCAAAAAATAATGTTTTTAGCGAATGGTCTGTGTGAGTGTGTGTGTGTGGGTGTGTGTGTGGGTGTGTGTATGGGTGTGTGTGTGTGTGTACAGTTATCTCATGAACGGAACATCGTACAAACTTGAAACTTTAAAATAAGGTTACTTACTAATACCGAATTCAACACAAAAATTTTCATCAAGATCGATCAACCGAAAGTAGTAGTTTATTCCTGTAATTTTTCACTTTTTTGCTAGTTCCTCATAAATTGGTCCTACGATATTTTTTTAAATCGTCTTATTTAACTACATTTTTTATGCTCTACAAGATAGAGTAGGCGCCATGTCTTCTGAAATTCTTGAAGAGGCTGTTTTTGCGTAAAAAAATTTGTTTTTTAAGATTGTGCCTTTAATATGCATTTTAGCGCAAACGTGTTCATATTGAAAGTTGTAGACAATTTAAATCCTACAACTTTTATTCTAAATATTTTTTGTATAAAGCTTAGTTTAGCGGAAATTAGCGATTTTCTGTTTTTTTCTGACAAAAAACGAGTAAACATTCGATTTTTTTGCGGTTTTAGCCTTTGTATGATGCATTTTACGACAAAATTGTATATAATCGAATTTATAGGAAATTAAAAGATCTACAACGTTACTGTGAATTAAAGTATTTTTCTTTAGAGCCTTGTTTAGCGTAAAAGAGTGATTTACCTTATTTTTAAGCCAAACTGAGGTCGATTTCCATTTTGCGTCTTTCACTCATGGTTAAAATTAGGTTAAGTTTATTGCGGTTAGTTTTTTGTTGTTTCTAAAGTTTTATTTCTAATATTAGATTATATTGTTCATATTTTCATTGGCAAGAGAAAGTTATGTGAGTGCTTCACACCAGTTTTTTTTTTAAACTGCGCTGAACAAAATGTGTCAACAAATCAGTATTTGAATGTTGAATTGGAAAGAGGAGGTGGTGAAAGTTTCACTAGAAGAGGCAGAAAGAGAATTCTCTCCCTTCATAGTATTAGGCATCTGGTTCTACAATCTTGTGTTTTTGCTATTATTCCACTACAAAAATTTAACCTAAATAATCCCTATCGGTAGACCTATCATTAACAATGTGATTGTATTTCTCTCCTGAACTATTAGTATATTGTGACACTTATCGCTACGCTAAGGTCCATTTCGGGATCTAGGTAAATTAAATAATTAATACACTAAAGTTTAAAATTATAAGAATTTATTACAAATAAAGATTTACAAAATAAATATTAAACTAATAATAGTGAAGTAATTCTGCCTATAACAGACAGGTGGAGTGTCAAATTATTTACACTCAATCTGTTTGTTGCAGGGCTAAAATAAATAGTTCTGTTTCTTGTCACGTGGTCAACCAATTAAATGACTGAATCATTTAAGAACAGAAGAGGTAGAGGTGTAAAAGACACTAATCAGAGTTATTTCTTCTGAAAGTAAAGATATTCATTACACAGACAGACCCTGTGGTGAATGAAGTGAAGGTGTCATTTGCAGAGTGGAAGATATGTGCTTTTCAGAGGGCCCGGTATGCTGATAAGCATACTTTTCTACTCAGTGAGAAAGGCAATGGTAAACCACCTCACTCCTCGTTTTACTTAGTAAAACCTCTGCAGGTTCAAACCAGCTTTTTGGCTGATGACCTAAACAACAACAACAATGAAGTAATACAATAAATAACTTAAATAATTTACTTAGTACTACTTACAAACAATTATGCAGAATGCACATACACAAAAATTATACACAATAAGACAGAATACAAATAGTTGACCAATGCCCGGAAACGTCGACCTTTTCTAACGTACCGATAGCACACGCAATAAACACTCGTCAAAGATCATACTAATACTAACTCTCCGACCGCACTTGGAGATCTCTTTATATTGGTGGATGATCAGAGAGATTTCTGGAAAGACAGAGAGATTCGTTGCAATAATAAAATACAAAAATCCTTTTTATGGTTCTGGAAAAATCTTAACTAGTGTAAACAATTCACAATTAAATAATAGGTGTTACCCAAAAGGCCCATTATCTAAACAGGTAACAAACCGTCTCTTTCATAAATTGTTGTACAACAAAGACCCTACCTTACTATAAACGGCCTTATTTAAATATTATTTTATAACTAACTCTATTGTTACCTTGTTACTCTATTATTTACTATTTAACATTTTATAAATCTCTCTGTCCCGCCTTGAAACCTCTTGAACACACATTCCTTTTCGATATTGTCACAATATTAATGTGAAAAACATATTAGACGAAATCACTCGAAATGAGGATCAAAGATGCGTTTTTGCACAAGTTTAACTATTTACTTATTACTAACCTCGCAAAATGAATTTAAATGCTATCAATCTAACAAGTTTTTCATACATTTCAATGAAATATAACACTGTGGTAAATAAAATTAAACCTAATTATGTTAACCGTATTTTTAAAAATTGGAAATGTTCTTTTAAACTTAAGTATTTTTTTTCATTTTAGCACGTTTCATAGTTATTCAATTACCTGTCTTAAAGTTAATTAGGTTTAGATTTTATTCTTTGCAATCCGATACGACTAACACACTAATGCTAACACCCACAGCTACAGTGAAAATACATCGACCCCTTTTCAACCTATCTGTGGCTTTATTTTCTCGTCAAAGATCGAAAACAAGTGTAACACTTACATGATATTTAAATGACATTATTTTTTGTTCACGTTACATATAATATATCAGAAATGTTTTATTTATTTTCTGGCATTTCGAATAACTCGGATTTCATTTTTGTGAGACCATTAAGAATTATTTCGGTTAATTGGATAACTTCTCTTGGTTGAAAGTTTTCCAAGAAGTGATTGAGCTTTACCGTCAGTTTAGTTGTTTTATTGATTATGTTAATCTTGTTTCAGGAGTGTGTTGAAAGCAGACCAATTTTCAAATCATTCAAAAGTAGTAAAGATAAGCCACAAGAAGAAATTAATCGTGGAAAGGCAATTTCCAGACTCGTATTTGGACGCGTATTTTATGCGATTATGACGATACCGCTGATGGTTGAAATAATACTCCTCACAATTTATGTCTTGTATTGTTATTCTTGCTACGCTTTTCGTACATGTTGCAATACTTGCAATAATGAAGATACAATTGCTCCGTGGAATCAAAATGTATATCCCATGCGTTACATCTATAAACAATGTTTTGATTATTTCATTGCTGCATGGGGTTGTATGAGTATAGATAAGTACCTATATTGATAACTGGTACAAACCGTAACCGACTGTGTTCAAAACAATAAAACTGTTAACATAATATAAGAGCTCCAGAAAACCATCTCTCTGGAACATATTCCGTACCTTTTAAAATATGCAATAGCTTTTTCCAAATCTCTTGACTTAAGCTTACAGACTCTAATTAAATAAAAAATAAATACTCCTAATCCAGCAAATGATAAATATACATTTGACTCCGAAATTTTTATTTAGATTTCCATAAATTAAATTTTTAACCTGTTATCAAAACTGCAAAACTCACTAGAAGCTCATATCGGCTCTAGGATATTCCTCACAAAACTCATTTATGGTAATCCTCCACTTTTCATGAACAAGTTCTTAATTTCTTTCAACATAGATTTTTTTGCGGCACACTTGCGTTTTTGTCTGCCTTCGCTTTGAATGTTGTTTCACAGTGAAAGTTTACCTTTTATATACGATTAAAATTTTCACCATACATTTGGTAATCCGTAGTTGCTCACTTTCAATTCCTTTAGTCTACCATTGTTTTGCTTTTTTTTAATCGATCAAAGGTTAAAAACTGGAATAGTATAATTAACTTTGCAGCATTTCTAGAAAATAAACTTAAAGGAGAATAAATGCATTTTTTTTTAATTTACCTACTTTTTACCAAGAAATCAATCTACAGTCGATTATTCAAAAATAGTTTAGGATTTTTCCTTCTCTTTGGATCTTGGCAGTTTTTTTCTTCAAACACTTAAACGTTCTGAAAAACGTCACCTTTCGTTTTTATTTTTACTATACTTAATTATTACTTATTATAACGTCGTTAGAAATTACTCGAAAAATTTAGTATCTAGGTATAGAAGCGCAGTTTAATAGTGTGAGTACGCATTCCGTATTCCTACCACAAGCTGTGTACTGTTAATATGTCTCTAAAGTTCAGCCGTCCTTATTTTGCTCCTACAGTCAACAAACCAAAGCCAGTTACTACAGAGTGCACGCCAGGGTCCACAACTTTATGGATGTAGTATTCCTATTAAGTTAACTATGTTTTAAATTATAAATACTCAAAGTACTAAAAACATTAGACATGATATGATGTAGTCATGTGAAATCATGTAGCAAAAATGTGAAATAGTGAGGCATACTATTGCCTAACAATTTCATTAATAGAAATACTTTTAAAAATATTTTGTATTTAAATACTTTTGAAAGTATTCTGTTGTTCCTTTTTAATCAGCGTGTACACATTTTTATATTATGCGCATGCTCAGTGACGTCATTATTTGTTTACAGTAGGACATCAAACTAAGAAAGACTGGACTTTAGTTAAATATATTAGTGCCTAAAAAATATGTATCAGTATAACATAGCTAATAATTCCATTTTAAATGACTCCATTTACTTCATTAGTTACGTTTAATTACTTGATAAGTGTAAAATTTATATTGTATTTTTCATTTTTGTCACTTTTTAAAAAAAGTATATTATGTAGGCCTTTATATTTTGTTTAAGAGTGTATGTCTCAAGCTCAATTCCTAAACAATAAAAACGTTTTGCAACTAAATCTTTAATCCCCCATTTTCAACTGTCGAACTACATAAGTAGTAACGTAATTAATAAACGGATGTTAAACAGAACAAGCACTGAGCACAAAATCTCTAGAACAATATACGAGGGTAGGCTGATAAGTAATGCACACATGCTTGTAGAAGACAACTAAATAAACTTCAGTAGCGCGCCTGGTGGCATGTGGAAGTACTATTTCTCCTCTACAAGTCTGCGCAGTTTGAAGGCGTTGCTTTCATTCAGTTTGTTTTGAGTAGTGGAAGTATGGCGTCGTGTTCTGGTGCTATGTCAACGAGAATTGAACAACGCGAATTGAACAACTTTTGAAGCGCTACCGTGACGAAGAAGACGACTTTCTTTTGAATATTGTGACGGGGGACGAGTCATGGGTTCATCATTACGATCCCGAAGAAAAAAGGCAGAGCGCTGAATATCGTCATCCACATTCTCCTGTTGTGAAAAAGTTCAAAACACAACCGTCCGCAAAAAAAATTCTTTTGACTGTGTTTTGGGATGCTCGCCGAGTTTATGTGACTGATTATCTGGAACGAGGGGCAACGGTAAATTCTGCTCAGTATATACAGACTCTGAAACACCTCCGACGTCGAGTTTGTCGTGTTAGAGGCAACCTGGCGCCAATAATTTTGCAACACGACAATGCTCGTCCACACACTTCGCGTGCAACTGGAGAGGCTCTGAGAAACCTGAAGTTTCAACCAATTTTACACCCTCCGTATTCTCCCGACCTTGCGCCTTGCGATTTTTATTTTTTTCCTCTACTGAAGAGAGACCTTAAGGGTAATCATTACAGCTCGGACAATGAGGTGAAGGCAGCTATTGCGTCCTGGGTTCGAGGAAAGTCGGAAGAATTTTTCAGTGACGGAATGAAAAAACTTGTTAAACGTTGGGAGAAATGTGTAATGCTTAACGGTGACTATATTGAAAAATAAATAGATAATTTGGTAGGTTAAGATTTGTACTTTAATTTGTTATTTACCCCATCTTGCTATTTCTTTTTGTTCGTCTTCTACAAGCATGTGTGCATTACTTATCAGCCTACCCTCGTAGCTTAAAACTTTTAACTGTAAATCTTAAGGTATCAGTTGAGTCGTAAGTGCTCAATAAGAAGGTATAAATAAATTGGAATAACAATTATATTGCATAAAGAAATGTTTCAGAAAAACAATAGTCAGTTGAATTCTTACTTGATTTAAACATTACACCTGTAACATATATTTTGAGTAAAATATGTGCATATTGAGATTAAAATATTGTTAAAAATATTACAACTGTGTTATGCATTGTCTTATTGTGATCCTTTGAAAATTTATGTATTTCCTTGTAGTTGGTTTTTAAAAATTCCTGAGGTATATTTGATATGATAAGAAGAGATAATAAAATTGCTAAAATTTTCACACGAAACATTTTATTTTGTGATTGCAGCTATTTTAATGTTAATCAAGGTGGTGTAAATATTTCACACATACCAAAATATATTTGTGCTGTAGTGTTCTTTAAATTAAGATTGTTTATTGCATTTATTTGAAGTATAAAATTTTCTGAATCACATTTGTTTATTTTGTACGTTGACAAAAAGTTATAAAAATATCTGTCTAAAATAAATCTCACTAGCCAGGCGAGTGAAATTATTCCTTCAACTTTAATTTTCGGAAATGTGGTTTTTGGATGATTGTACATTCTCAGGAATTAATATTTTGGTTTATATTTGAGATATTTGGATGGTATTTTTTTCAAATGCTCATAAATTTCTTGCTCCATTATCTGTGGGATGATTATTACAAAAACCTTAATAGGGATTTAGTTAAAAAATAATTTGTGAATACATAAAATAAATGTTTTCGGAATTATGGTTTTTATTTTAATCAATTTCTTGTAAGAAAAAAGACACACAATCGCATACAACAGATAATAGACAAAAATTTTCTATATTTTTTAGCATAATAATCATGTTGATAATTTTCTGTTCCTGAGATATTTGTTTCTCTGTAAAAGCCCGCTTTTCCAACCTCACCCTTATACTAAGGGCTGTAATTAATTTGTTGGCTTGGTTAAAATGGTAAATCATTACAAGAGAATTACTCTATCATTTAAAATAAATAATGATAAATTATAGCCAGAGGTTTTCATTTTCATTTTCTGGATTGACTACCCCCTTAAATCACAAAAAACTATCAATCTAACAAGTTTTTCATACATTTCAATGAAATACAACACTGTGGTAAATAAAAGTAAACCTAATTATGTTAACCGTATTTTTAAAAATCGGAAATATTCTTTTAAATTTAAGTTTTTTTTCATTTTAGGACGTTTCATTGTTATTCAATTACATGTCTGAAAGTTAATTAGGTTTAGGTTGTATTCTTTGCAATCCGATACGAATAAAACACTAATGCTAACACCCACAGCTACAGTGAAAATACATCGACCCCTTTTCAACCTATCTGTGGCTTTATTTTCTCGTCAAAGATCGAAAACAAGTGTAACACTTACATGATATATAAATGACATTATTTTTGTTCACGTTACGTATAATATATCAGAAATGTTTTATTTATTTTCTGGCGTTTCGAGTAACACGAATTCTATTGTTGTGAGACCATTTAGAATTATTTCGGTTAATTGGATAACTTCTCTTGGTTGAAAGTTTTCCTAGAAGTGATTGAGCTTTGCCGTCGGCTTAGTTGTTTTATTGGTTATGTTAATCTTGTTTCAGGAGTGTGTTGAAAGCGGACCAATTTTCAAATCAATCAAAAGTAGAAATTTTAAATTTCAACATACACGAGAAGAAATTGATAATAAAAAGGAAAGTTTCACACGTGGACGCGGATTGTATGCGATTATGACGATACCGATGATGGTTTATTTAATACCCGTCACAATTTGTTATTTGTTTTTTATGCTTGCTACGCTTGTTGTACATGTTGCAATACTTGCAATAATAAAAATAATACAATTGCTCCATGGGATCATAATGAATATACCTTGTGCAACGTCTACAAAGAATCTTTTGATTGTTTCATTGCTGCATGGGGTTGTATTAGTGTGGATAACGATTTTGACAACTGGTACACATCGGACTCTCAGACTACTCCTAATCCAGCAAATGATAAATTTACATTTGACTCCGAAATTTTTATTTAGATTTCCATAAATTTAATTTTTAACCTGTTATCAAAACTGCAAAACTCACTAGACGCTCATATCGGCTCTAGGATATTCCTCACAAAACTCATTTATGGTAATCCTCCACTTTTCATGAACAAGTTCTTTAATTCTTTCAACATAGATTGTTTTGCGGCACACTTACGTTTTTGTCTGCCTTTGCTTTGAATGTTGTTTCACAGTGAAAGTTTACCTTTTATATACGATTAAAATTTTCACCATACATTTGGTAATCCGTAGTTGCTCACTTTCAATTCCTTTAGTCTACCATTGTTTTGCTTTTTTTTAATCGATCAAAGGTTAAAAACTGGAATAGTATAATTAACTTTGCAGCATTTCTAGAAAAGAAACTTAAAGGAGAATAAATGCATTTTTTTAATTTACCTACTTTTTACCAAGAAATCAATCTACAGTCGATTATTCAAAAATAGTTTAGGATTTTTCTTTCTCTTTGGATCTTGGCAGTTCTTTTCTTCAAACACTTAACATTCTGATAAACGTCACCTTTCATTTTTATTTTTACTATACTTAATTATTACTTATTATAACGTCGTTAAAGATTACTCGAAAATTTACAATCTAGGTATATGAGCGCAGTTTAATTGTGTGAGTACGCATGCCGTTCCGGATTCCAACCACAAGCTGTGTACAGTTAATATGTCTCTAAAGTTCAGCCGTCCTTAGTTTCCTCCTACAGTTAACAAACCAAAGCCAGCTACTACAGAGTGCACGCCAGGGTCCACGACTTAATGGATGTAGTTTAGATTAACCGACAAACCTACATTTTAAATAATTGAAGTCCATATCAACATCAACACTATCTCTATTAATATCATCTTCTTCCTCTACGCATTCTACTATCACCGTTATTAATTTGGTTACCTTTTCTATTGATTTTATTAATATTTTATCTAGTTAATATTTTCAAAAATTATTCTTATTTTTTTTCGCGTTCGAAGCAATACCATTGAGTATTGTGTTCGTCATGTGAATCCTCTCATGCTATTTACATATAATTTTTGTTTTTTAAACTGATTGTAAATATTCTAAGATGTTAGAAGAAGAAAAAAGTTATCTTAATTTAAAGAACACTACAGCACAAATATTTGGTATTTCCTATGTGTAAGAAATATTTACAACACCCTGGTTAACAGTAAAATAGCTCCAATTAAAAAATAAAATGTTTCGTTTGAAAGTTTTAGCAATTTTTTTATCTCTTCTTATCACATCAAATATACCTCAGGAATTTTTAAAAACCAACTCAAAGGAAATACATAAATTTTCGAAGGATCACAATAAGACAATGCATAACACAGTTGTAATATTTTTAACAATATTTTAATCTCAATATGCACATATTTTACTTAAAATTATATGTTACAGGTGTAATTTTTAAATTAAGTAAGAATTCAACTGACTATTGTTTTTCTGAAACATTTCCTTACGCAATAGAATTGTTATTCCAATTTATTTATACCTTCTTATTGAGCACTTACGACTCAACTTATACCTTAAGATTTACAGTTAAAATTTTTAAGCTATATTGTTCTAGAGATTTTGTGCTCAGTGCTTGTTCTGTTTAACATCCGTTTATTAATTACGTTACTACTTATGTAGTTCGACAGTTGAAAGTGGGGGATTAAAGGTTTAGTTGCAAAAGTTTTTTATTGTTTAGGAATTGAGCTTGAGACATACACTCGTAAGCAAAATATTTACATAATATACTTCTTTTAAAAAGTGACAAAAATAAAAAATGCAATTACAATTTTACACCTAAGAAGGAATTAAACGTAGTAACTAATGAAATAAATGGAGTCATTTAGAATGGAATTATTAACTATGTTACACTGATAAATGTTTTTTAGGCACTAAATTATTAATGTATCAACTAAAGTCCAGCCTTCCTTACTTTGCTCCTACTGTAAACAAAAAATGACGTCACTGAGCATGCGCATAATATAAAAATGTGTACACGCTGAATTAAAAGTAACAAAATATTTTTAAAAGTATTTTTATAAATGAAATTGTTATTCCTACATCATATCCATGACTGATGTTTAAGTACTTATAATTTAAAACATAGTTAACTTAATAGGAATACGACATCCATAAAGTCGTGGACCCTGGCGTGCACCCTGTAGTAGCTGGCTTTTTGACAGTAGGAGCAAACTAAGGTCGGCTGAACTTTAGAGAGCTATTAACTGTAAACAGCTTGCGGTTGGAATCCAGAACGGCATGCGTTCACACACTATTAAACTGCGCTCCTATACCCAGATACTAAATTTTTCTAGTAATTTCTAACGACGTTATAATAAGTAATAATTAAGTATAGTAAAAATAAAAACGAAAGGTGACGTTTTTCAGAATGTTTGAATCAAAGAGAAGAAAAAATCCTAAACTATTTTTGAATAATCTACTGTAAATTGATTATTGGTAAAAAGTAGGTGAATTAAAAAAATTGGTTTTATTCTCCTTGAAGTTTCTTTTCTATAATTTCTGCAAAATTAATTATTATTGCCTGTTTTTAACCTTTGATCGTTTCAAAAAAAGCAACACAGTTGGTAGACTAAAGCAATGGAAAGTGAGCAACTACGGATCACCAAATTTAGGTAGAAACTTTAATCGTAAATAAAAGATAAACTTTCACTGTGAAACAACATTCAAAGCGAAGGCAGACAAAAACGCAAGTGTGCCGCAAAAAAATCTATGTTAAAAGAATTAAAGAACTTGTTCATGAAAAGTGGAGGATTACCATAAATGAGTTTTGTGAGGAATATCCTAGCGCCGATATAAGCGTCTAGTGAGTTTCGCAGTTTTGATAACTGGTTAAAAATTTAATTTATGGAAATCTAAATAAAAATTTGAAGTCAAATGAATATTCATCATTTCCTGGATTAGGAGTATCTATTTTTTTATTTTATTAGAGTCTGTAAGATTAAGTCAAGGGATTGAGGGATTGAGAAGAAACTTGTATATTTTAAAAGCATTAGTATATGTTCCAGAGAGATGGTTTTCTGGAGCTCTTACGTTATGTTCACAGTTCTATTATTTTGTAGTCTGAGAGTCCGATGTGTACCAGTTGTCAAAATCGTTATCCACACTAATACAACCCCATGCAGCAATGAAACAATCAAAAGATTCTTTGTAGACGTTGCACAAGGTATATTCATTATGATCCCATGGAGCAATTGTATTATTTTTATTATTGCAAGTATTGCAACATGTACAACAAGCGTAGCAAGCATAAAAAACAAATAACAAATTGTGACGGGTATTAAATAAACCATCATCGGTATCGTCATAATCGCATACAATCCGCGTCCACGTGTGAAACTTTCCTTTTTATTATCAATTTCTTCTCGTGTATGTTGAAATTTAAAATTTCTACTTTTGATTGATTTGAAAATTGGTCCGCTTTCAACACACTCCTGAAACAAGATTAACATAACCAATAAAACAACTAAGCCGACGGCAAAGCTCAATCACTTCTAGGAAAACTTTCAACCAAGAGAAGTTATCCAATTAACCGAAATAATTCTAAATGGTCTCACAACAATAGAATTCGTGTTACTCGAAACGCCAGAAAATAAATAAAACATTTCTGATATATTATACGTAACGTGAACAAAAATAATGTCATTTATATATCATGTAAGTGTTACACTTGTTTTCGATCTTTGACGAGAAAATAAAGCCACAGATAGGTTGAAAAGGGGTCGATGTATTTTCACTGTAGCTGTGGGTGTTAGCATTAGTGTTTTATTCGTATCGGATTGCAAAGAATACAACCTAAACCTAATTAACTTTCAGACATGTAATTGAATAACAATGAAACGTCCTAAAATGAAAAAAAACTTAAATTTAAAAGAATATTTCCGATTTTTAAAAATACGGTTAACATAATTAGGTTTACTTTTATTTACCACAGTGTTGTATTTCATTGAAATGTATGAAAAACTTGTTAGATTGATAGTTTTTTGTGATTTAAGGGGGTAGTCAATCCAGAAAATGAAAATGAAAACCTCTGGCTATAATTTATCATTATTTATTTTAAATGATAGAGTAATTCTCTTGTAATGATTTACCATTTTAACCAAGCCAACAAATTAATTACAGCCTCTAATATAAGGGTGAGGTTGGAAAAGCGGGCTTTTACAGAGAAACAAATATCTCAGGAACAGAAAGTTATCAACATGATTCTTATGCTAAAAAATATAGAAAATTTTTGTCTATTATCTGTTGTATGCGATTGTGTGTCTTTTTTCTTACAAGAAATTGATTAAAATAAAAACTATAATTCCGAAAACATTTATTTTATGTATTCACAAATTATTTTTTAACTAAATCCCTATTAAGGTTTTTGTAATAATCATTCCACAGATAATGGAGCAAGAAATTTATTAGCATTTGAAAAAAATACCATCCAAATATCTCAAATATAAACCAAAATATTAATTCCCGAGAATGTACAATCATCCAAAAACCACATTTCCGAAAAACTTAAAGTTGAAGGAATAATTTCACTCGCCTGGCTAGTGAGATTTATTTTAGACAGATATTTTTATAACTTTTTGTCAACGTACAAAATAAACAAATGTGATTCAGAAAATTTTAAACTTCAAATAAATGCAATAAACAATCTTAATTTAAAGAACACTACAGCACAAATATATTTTGGTATGTGAAATATTTACACCACCTTGATTAACATTAAAATAGCTGCAATCACAAAATAAAATGTTTCGTGTGAAAATTTTAGCAATTTTATTATCTCTTCTTATCATATCAAATATACCTCAGGAATTTTTAAAAACCAACTACAAGGAAATACATAAATTTTCAAAGGATCACAATAAGACAATGCATAACACAGTTGTAATATTTTTAACAATATTTTAATCTCAATATGCACATATTTTACTCAAAATATATGTTACAGGTGTAATGTTTAAATCAAGTAAGAATTCAACTGACTATTGTTTTTCTGAAACATTTCTTTATGCAATATAATTGTTATTCCAATTTATTTATACCTTCTTATTGAGCACTTACGACTCAACTGATACCTTAAGATTTACAGTTAAAATTTTTAAGCTATATTGTTCTAGAGATTTTTTGATGAGTGCTTGTTCTGTTTAACATCCGTTTATTAATTACGTTACTACTTATGTAGTTCGACAGTTGAAAATGGGGGATTAAAGATTTAGTTGCAAAACGTTTTTATTGTTTAGGAATTGAGCTTGAGACATACACTCTTAAACAAAATATAAAGGCCTACATAATATACTTCTTTTAAAAAGTGACAGAAATGAAAAATACAATATAAATTTTACACTTATCAAGTAATTAAACGTAACTAATGAAGTAAATGGAGTCATTTAAAATGGAATTATTAGCTATGTTATACTGATAAATATTTTTTAGGCACTAAATTATTTAACTAAAGTCCAGTCTTTCTTAGTTTGATGTCCTACTGTAAACAAATAATGACGTCACTGAGCATGCGCATAATATAAAAATGTGTACACGCTGATTAAAAAGGAACAACAGAATACTTTCAAAAGTATTTAAATACAAAATATTTTTAAAAGTATTTCTATTAATGAAATTGTTAGGCAATAGTATGCCTCACTATTTCACATTTTTGCTACATGATTTCACATGACTACATCATATCATGTCTAATGTTTTTAGTACTTTGAGTATTTATAATTTAAAACATAGTTAACTTAATAGGAATACTACATCCATGAAGTTGTGGACCCTGGCGTGCACTCTGTAGTAACTGGCTTTGGTTTGTTGACTGTAGGAGCAAAATAAGGACGGCTGAACTTTAGAGACATATTAACAGTACACAGCTTGTGGTAGGAATACGGAATGCGTACTCACACTAATAAACTGCGCTTCTATACCTAGATACTAAATTTTTCGAGTAATTTCTAACGACGTTATAATAAGTAATAATTAAGTATAGTAAAAATAAAAACGAAAGGTGACGTTTTTCAGAACGTTTAAGTGTTTGAAGAATAAAACTGCCAAGATCCAAAGAGAAGGAAAAATCCTAAACTATTTTTGAATAATCGACTGTAGATTGATTTCTTGGTAAAAAGTAGGTAAATTAAAAAAAATGCATTTATTCTCCTTTAAGTTTCTTTTCTAGAAATGCTGCAAAGTTAATTATACTATTCCAGTTTTTAACCTTTGATCGATTAAAAAAAAGCAAAACAATGGTAGACTAAAGGAATTGAAAGTGAGCAACTACGGATTACCAAATGTATGGTGAAAATTTTAATCGTATATAAAAGGCTTTCACTGTGAAACAACATTCAAAGCGAAGGCAGACAAAAACGCAAGTGTGCCGCAAAAAAATCTTTGTTGAAAGAAATTAAGAACTTGTTCATGAAAAGTGGAGGATTACCATAAATGAGTTTTGTGAGGAATATCCTAGAGCCGATATGAGCGTCTAGTGAGTTTTGCAGTTTTGATAACAGGTTAAAAATTTAATTTATGGAAATCTAAATAAAAATTTCGGAGTCAAATGTATATTTATCATTTGCTGGATTAGGAGTATTTATTTTTTATTTAATTAGAGTCTGTAAGCTTAAGACAAGAGATTTGGAAAAAGCTATTGCATATTTTAAAAGGTACGGAATATGTTCCAGAGAGATGGTTTTCTGGAGCTCTTACATTATGTTAACAGTTTTATTGTTTTGAACAAAGTCGGTTACGGTTTGTACCAGTTATCAATATAGTTACTTATCTGTACAACCCCATTCAGCAATGAAATAATCACAAAATAGTTTGCAGACTTTACACATGGGATATACACTTTCATCCCACGGAGCAATTGTATGTTTATTATTGCAAGTATCGCAACATGTACAAAAAGCGTAGCAAGCATACCAAATCAAGGCACAAATTGTGAGGAGTATTATTACAACCATGAACGGTATCGTCTTAATCGCAGAAATTACGCGTCCACGTCTGGAAATTGCCTTTCCACGATTAATTTCTTCTTGTGGCTTATCTTTACTACTTTTGATTGATTTGAAAATTGGTCTGCTTTCAACACACTCCTGAAACAAGATTAACATAATCAATAAAACAACTAAACCGACGGTAAAGCTCAATCACTTCTTGGAAAACTTTCAACCAAGAGAAGTTATCCAATTAACCGAAATAATTCTTAATGGTCTCACAAAAATGAAATCCGAGTTATTTGAAATGCCAGAAAATAAATAAAACATTTCTGATATATTATATGTAACGTGAACAATAAATAATGTCATTTAAATATCATGTAAGTGTTACACTTGTTTTCGATCTTTGGCGAGAAAATAAAGCCACAGATAGGTTGAAAAGGGGTCGATGTATTTTCACTGTAGCTGTGGGTGTTAGCATTAGTGTGTTAGTCGTATCGGATTGCAAAGAATAAAATCTAAACCTAATAAACTTTAAGACAGGTAATTGAATAACTATGAAACGTGCTAAAATGAAAAAAAATACTTAAGTTTAAAAGAACATTTCCAATTTTTAAAAATACGGTTAACATAATTAGGTTTACTTTTATTTACCACAGTGTTATATTTCATTGAAATGTATGAAAAAATTGTTAGATTGATAGCATTTAAATTCATTTTGCGAGGTTAGTAATAAGTAAATAGTTAAACTTGTGCAAAAACGCATCTTTGATCTTCATTTCGAGTGATTTCGTCTAATATGTTTTTCACATTAATATTGTGACAATATCAAAAAGGAATGTGTGTTCAAGAGGTTTCAAGGCGGGACAGAGAGATTTATAAAATGTTAAATAGTAAATAATAGAGTAACAAGGTAACAATAGAGTTAGTTATAAAATAATATTTAAATAAGGCCGTTTATAGTAAGGTAGGGTCTTTGTTGTACAACTATTTATGAAAGAGACGGTTTGTTACCTGTTTAGATAATGGGCCTTTTGGGTAACACCTTTTATTTAATTGTGAATTGTTTACACTAGTTAAGATTTTTCCAGAACCATAAAAAGGATTTTTGTATTTTATTATTGCAACGAATCTCTCTGTCTTTCCAGAAAGCTCTCTGATCATCCACCAATATAATGAGATCTCCAAGTGCGGTCGGAGAGTTAGTATTAGTTTGATCTTTGACGAGTGTTTATTGCGTGTGCTATCGGTACGTTAGAAAAGGTCGACGTTTCCGGGCATTGGTCAACTATTTGTATTCTGCAATAAACTTAACCTAATTTTAACCATGAGTGAAAGACGCAAAATGGAAATCGACCTCAGTTTGGCTTTAAAATAAGGTAAATCACTCTTTTACGCTAAACAAGGCTCTAAAGAAAAATACTTTAATTCACAGTAACGTTGTAGATCTTTTAATTTCCTATAAATTCGATTATATACAATTTTGTCGTAAAATGCATCATACAAAGGCTAAAACCGCAAAAAAATCGAATGTTTACTCGTTTTTTTGTCAGAAAAAAACAGAAAATCGCTAATTTCCGCTAAACTAAGCTTTATACAAAAAATATTTAGAATAAAAGTTGTAGGATTTAAATTGTCTACAACTTTCAATATGAACACGTTTGCGCTAAAATGCATATTAAAGGCACAATCTTAAAAAACAAATTTTTTTACGTAAAAACAGCCTCTTCAAGAATTTCAGAAGACAGGGCGCCTACTCTATCTTGTAGAGCATAAAAAATGTAGTTAAATAAGACGATTTAAAAAAATATCGTAGGACCAATTTATCAGGAACTAGCAAAAAAGTGAAAAATTACACGAATAAACTACTACTTTCGGTTGATCGATCTTGATGAAAATTTTTGTGTTGAATTCGGTGTTAGTAAGTAACTTAATTTTAAAGTTTCAAGTTTGTACGATGTTCCGTTCATGAGATAACTGTACACACACACTCACACCCATACACACACCCACACACACACCCACACACACACCCACACACACACCCACACACACACTCACACAGACCATTCGCTAAAAACATTATTTTTTGGTTCAGGGGGTCTGAAAACGTGTAGATCCGGTGAATACTCGATTTTGAAAAATCGACATGAAAAAAATAGGCCTACTTTTCTTCCTATATATTCGTATAGGCAAGAGAAAGTAAAAACAGTGGTTCTAATATATACTAATGTTACGAGGCGTAAGGTATAGTCCACTTGGTCATAAAAATTTTATTTTTTAGTAGGGAAAATTTTTTGTAGACGGTTTTCATTTTAAACAAACACTACGCCCCCACGTATCACAATCACAATTTCTTTTTCAAGCATATGCACTTACTGACAACTATTTTTGTCCATACAGTTTTATTACTACCTGTTGTCCATACAGAATTATTACTACAAAAAACCATCGTCATTGTCTTTGCAGAGAAGATTTTTTACTGAAAACCGGTGCTTTCCAAAAATCAAACAGGTAGCCGAAATAACCTTAATTTATAATATTATATTAGTTGGAAAAATAATTTAGTTCACTTACAAAGTGTAGCAGAAATACAACTGCGACGACAATCATCATGCAAAGTTCTTTCATACTTCCAAATATTCAGTAAAGATTCTTTAACAAAAGAATTAAGATTAACTGGACTCGGAAATGCCTCAAAATCTGCAAAACACAAAACTAATTTACATGTAAATCCTGATTTTCGCACATTCCACTTACATATTTCTAAAACCGTGAACACTTTCATGAGATATATTTAGGATATAAGAAGCAACAAAATTCTTCAGTAGCTTCTTAGTTCTATCCCAAACGTTTGATGGAACTTTTTTTTTTTAGCTATTATTTGTTATCGGGAACTGTACATTGTTGACAACTACCCAATTTGATCGCTGCTTTGCTTTATTATTTGACGTGAATTATACATGAGTTTGAACAGGGACCCCCAGTAGAGTTTGTTCATAGATGGCTATCAACTGGTCACCATACAAAGTCGCTTGCCCAACCGGTGTTACTTAAGAAATAATAGCGACTTTCTACCAGCTGACTGACTGGGCTGGCCCGAAGGCCTAATAGAATTTGTCATTACAATAACTACTTATTCAGATCAGATAAAATACGTTCTGGCTCCGTACGAACGGAGGTTCTCACTACATAACATCCTTTTAGTGAAGCGCATTTAATTTTTGTGATTTTAAATTTAAATATATACACGAGTTAATTTTGAGCAATTTTTAAAATACATACTAAACGAGAGACATTAAATAGAATAAAACGACTTTGATACAATTTTAAAAATCGATCAATTTCTCTTCATTGAAGTAATGTTAGAAAACAAGTTGATAATTTAGGTTATTAATTAACTTAATGAAACTGATAACAAAAATGTGAACTAACTAAATGTTAAAGAAATATTCAGACCTACGCCAGCTGAACGATTATGATATCAAATGTTGTCTGTAATTTTTTTTAGTTACCTGTAACTCCTAGATTAGAAAAATAATTTGTAAATAAATGTTTTTTGAACATTTTTAAACTAATATTTTGTTTTATACAGAAATAGCAGCTACTAAGAGAACCCGCAATAAAAGTAATAATTTATGTAACCACTTCAATTTTCTTTGCTTCTGTTCAATATTGTGTAGTCTGTTCAATTCTTTTACGAGATCCAAACTTTTCTAACTTCTAAAAGGAGGAAAATTGCGCGCCTTCACGTGGTACGGCTGGATAGCTTGAGAAGTAATGGATCAAATTCTCAAGTGAACTAAAACAGAATTCCTCGCTGGTTCACACCAGAGTTGTATCCTTGAGACTTCGTGTCTCCAAGCTGGAACTGGCTTCGACAGTCAACGTATGGAAGGTTCTTTTGCTAAATCTTCCGTCGCCTGTGCCAAGCGACATTCAACGAGCACGGAAAGACGACACTCGGTTGCGGCGGGTCGTCAACGAGAGAACTTTAGGGAATACTGGGTAAAGATCAAGGCTCAGAGATCGAAGTAGAGTCTTTCATGTTGTGGCTGAAGTGGTCCATTGTGGCCTTACAAGTAAAAAAAAAAAAAAAAAAAAAAAAAAATATATAATAAAATTGTTATAATATTCTAATTAAGTCTGTCTATTATTCCTTAAACCCAGATACCGAACAAACCTAAGCTTAGATGTTACAGTATTTCCGCAACACTTCTCAATTTGTTTTTCGTTGGGCGCAATCGTTTTCTGCCATTTAAAAAAACTGTTCAAAAGAGCCGGTGAGTAGCAAAGGGGGGACGGCAAACGCACAAACTTATAAACGTGTAATTGTATAGAACATGCAAAAGAAACAGTTAAGCAGAAACAAATATATTTAGTAATTATAATATTTTTACATTATTTGTATTAGATAACCACAAACTGCATCATTCATTTTAAAGATTCACTGTAACAAGACAAAAATGTAATAAAAGAAAAACAATTGAAGCACAGTTTGGTTTTCAAGAGAAAATTATTCAGAAGAACGACATACCGAAAGGATCGATCAATAATCGACAGCATTTTTGGAGTAATGATGAGAAAAATATTTGGGGAGAAGGAAATATTTGGGGCAGGATGCAATATAAGAAGGAAAGCAAGAAAATTAAAACGAGTAACTCATGTATGACTATCATAGTCGTAATTTGAATGCAACGAAATTAAAGAAAAAAAATAATCAAATAAATCAGCATTATTTATAATAGACCCACCGGGTTGGTCTAGAGGTAAAGTCATTGCCGTGAGTCAGCTGTTTTTCAAACAGCTGATTTTCGGAGACGAAGGTTCCTGGTTCAAATCCTAGTAAAGGTGGTTTACTTTTATACGGATTTGAATACGAGACAGTGGTTACCGGTGTACTTTGATGGTCGGGATTCAATTAACCATACTCTCTCAGGAATGGTCGGCCTGGGTCTGTGCAAGACTACACCTCATTTACATGTTATATACATCATCCTCATCTCATTGGGTCATGGGGTTGCTTATTGTTCTGAATTGAACAGATTGCAACGTACGCAAATTAGGAGTAAAATTCAGTATTTTCATTTATAATACATACAAAGCAACAGATATAAAAGTCACGAATTTGAAAGACATTAAACTGTTAGATATTGGTTGTTAAAAGAAATATTCGCCTAATTCATCCACTAGGTATAACATTGGTAGAAAACACTTACCTACGTTTAGTTCTTCGATGAATCCGCTGTAATATAAAGTAAGGCAGAAGAAGATCTGAGAAGGTTTGCGATATTCGTACCCAATATATACTCGTACATATACATATATTATACATTGTCACCATGTTTAGTTAAAACGTGCCTCATTTTAATAAGTTCATTAGATATTTTTTTATAATGCTTATAAGATTGACGCAATTAAACGTCATGGAATTTTAGAAAGAAAAAATTCTTGACACCTATACATATAAAAACAATTTTTATTTTATATCTAGTTTTGTGGCGCTTCTCGCCTCAACTTTAACCCTTTCAATCCCAATTTTTTTTAACTTTACACAAACAAATATGTGTACATTGTTTCATACACTTTACTGACATTTAACTGAAATAAAATCACTTTCAGACCTTCAGCCTTTTTTTGATGGCGCGACAAAAAAGTGTGACACATGTGCCACATTGGGCTTGATGGTATCAAAGTTCCCAACAATATGAATAAGTAAAAATCATGTGCAGGCTTGCTAAACAAAATTCTCTTGCTTAGATTTGTAGCAAAGCATTATGTAAAACTTAAAAAAATTTACAATTCAAAAATATTGGTAAAATGGACAAAATCGGTAATTACAGCCTAAAAAATATACTTTGTATGTACATTTAACATACTCGAAGAAATGCTGCTTTATTTTAGCAAATGAACACGAATATTTAAGACTAAAACTAACTTTAAAAAGAAACTAATGGTCGCGTCCGTGGCGTAGTGGTCAGCATCTTACACTGCAAAGCGGAGGTCTCAGGTTCGATTCCTGGCTAGGGTACAGAAAATTATTACACTTCACATCCAGCGCTCTTTAATCAAAAGTAGTCGCTAACAATTAAAGTTTTTTTGTCCGTTATTTTACTCCAATGTGACTTCTATGCCTCACTGGGTAAGAACGGGTTAACCATTTTGTGTTACTTGATAGTCAGTAGGTTAATTTCGTTGATGACTATACAAGAAATGGTGTTTTGCACCTACACGTTGCCAGTGTACTTTACTGTGCATTAAGTTCTTTCCGCTGTACGGTTTCAACCGGGTGCACGCCCCAGACCTCACAGAGCGTGCCCATAAAACTGCGGTATAGCTACCCTATACTCACCTGCTCTCGAGGTAATGGGCGCTGGCCGTAGCACCTCAGTGTGCTATTCGTAGTACATGGTTGTGCGTAGTACTTTCATGTGTGGTAGAGCCACGTGCAAAGCATTTAGCGACGTAACGAGCTTGACAGCTACTCGTCCTACGTTTACACGAGTACTGAGGAGAGTGGGGCGCCCTGCGGACGTGACCGCACCCACTCATTTGGGTTGGCCTCCCAGGGGTTGTGGGTTCGCCAACTAGGTAGCATTTTACGGAACTAAACTGATTAAATTCCTTCAGAAGGGTGTACTCAGCTAAGGACTGTTTCTACCTTCTTGAGTTCATTTCAGCCGGTTTTACGCATTTTAATAGCAAAAATCTGGTGTGAAACACTCACACAACTTTCTCTTGCCAATGCAAATAATTAACAATAAACCTAACATTAGTAATAAAACATTAGAAATAAACATAACCTAATTTTAATCATGAGTGAAAGACGCAAAATGAAAATCAACCTCAGTTTGGCTTAGAAATACGGAAAATCACTCTTTCTCTCTAAACTAGGCTCTGTAGAGAAAAATGCTGTAAATAAAAGTTGTAGATCTTTTAATTTTCTATAAATTTAATTATATACACTTTTGTCGTAAAATGCATACTAAGGCCGAAATGTTAAAAAAATTGTTTTTTCTCACGTTTTCGTGAGAAAAAAACTGAAAATCGCAAATTACCGCTAAACTAAGCGTTATACAAAAAAATGTTTGAAATAAAAGTTGTAGAATTTTACATTCTCTACAACTTTTACTATATAACGTTTTGCGCTAAAATGCATATTAAAGCCGCAATCTTAAAAAGAAAAGGTTTTTACGTAAAAACAGCCTCACGCAGAATTTCAGCAAACATGGCGCCTACCCTATATTGTAGAGCATAAAAAATGTAGTAAACCAGTTGAATTTAAAAAAAATCGTAGGACTAGTTTTTGAGAAAATCGTAAAAAAGTGAAAAATTTTACGAATAAACTACTACTTCCGGTTGACCGATTTTGATGAAAATGTTCGTGTCGGGTCCGGTAGTGGTATGTAACTTAAGTTTTAAGTTTCAAGTTCGTACGATGTTCCGTTCTTGAGATATTCTGTTCACACACACACACACACACACACACACACACACACACACACACACACACACACACACACACACACACATATACACACACACGCACGCACACACGCGCACACACACACACACGCACACACACACACACACACACGCACACACATACATACACACACCCCCCACACACCCACACACACGCGCACACACACACACACATACCAATCGCTAAAAACACGTTTTTTGGGTTCAGGGGGTCTGAAAACGTATAGATCCGGTGAAAACTCGATTTCGAAAAATCGACATGAAAACAATACTTTCCTTCCTATATATTCATATAGGGAAGAGAAGTAAAAATGAACGTTGATCTTTCCGTGTAAACGTTTAAGTAAATCTGATATTGTCAAATAACAACAAAAGTTCTGTTTCTAAAAGTTTTGATTGAATAGCTGATACAATTTTCCTATGGTCGCTGTGACCACCAAAAAAATTCAGTCATAGAATGAACGGTTTTGTCGCTACTTATATATGCGTCATTGAATATCAAAAAACTTAGGTGTTATAACCAATTCATTCTCTCAAAAAATAACTAACACGTTTCTGTTCGATATTCACTCATGTACAAAAACCCCCAGAAGCTTCAAACATTTTCTTAATAATATATTACACTGGCCATTCCACATTTACACAGATGGTGTAAAACTCAGGCACTTAACTTCCAGGTGACCCTTATAAATATCCCTACAGAACCTTTGCCTTAAACCTTCGGTGCAGGGGCTAGCCATTTCATTCCTACCTTTAGTTTCACATAACACCTTAACAACTGTAAGAAAATTATTTAAAAAACCCGTTACAGTTGGCTTTTGAATCCGTTACTATATTTTTTCAAAAAGGATCGTAAACACATTATATTAATCTCAAAACTACATATACAACTAAAGAATGTGGATTTCCCCTTGTTATCGCTCTTCATCAAACTATTTAGTAGCACATATAGATCAAACACTTCACAAATATTCAACCTCCTTCACACTAAGAATTTTTGTAATTCTTTTTAGAATAATCAATTATTTAAAAAAAAACTAGATTACAAATTATATATTTATTTCCGTCTTTACTTAATTTTCTTTTTTTTCTAAACATTTAAAAAAACCATGTTTTTTTATTAGAGATTTCTAATAACTTATGAAAACTATTTTTCATTCAGTGTTTACATATATTTAAAAAATATATCATTATTTTTACCTCGAAAACAAAATTGTTTCAATTACTTGTTATTTGATCTAAAAATTGAGAATTAACCTATTTTGATATTTTTTTATTATTTTGTTTTAATGATCCGTAACTTAAACCCAATATGTGTTTAAATTTAGCGTCGCTACAATAATTGTGTGTTAAAACAATTTAAGATTTTATCCTACATTTTATCTATATTTTTTCTAAATTCAACTATTTTTTTTTAAATTAACACATGTTTATAAGTTAAAATCAATTATTTCTTTCGGTTTCGTCTCATGATTAAAATCTAAAATACTACAAATTTTATGATTACCTTTTATTCAATCCAAAATGGAAAACGGCACCTGTTACCACTGATCAAAAACAGGTATAAAGATAGACTGCAATTTTCTTTTTACACACACATCCGATCACGACGCTTGTTACGGGCGTAAAGTAGGAAGTGAAAACCAATCACACTAGACATTTTGAAAACCGTCGACAAACTGGTGTATAAAAGCGCGTTAATTGGCCGCACAAAGCGCTGAAGAAGCCGAAGGTCCCTCTACGGAAAGTACGTAGAGCTGGAACAGAAAATGAGCCCAGGTGACGGTCCGGAATGGCAAGGTAAGGGTATTTTCTTAACAGTGAGAACTGAAAATAGGCCCTTTAGGCAATTTATTTCCCACGAAAAAGTACTATGTACAAACATCCGACACAATGAAATATAACCAACTTGAATTAACTGAATAGGCTAAACGTGATTTCTTTATGAAATAATAAAAATTATTGAAAATAATTATGTTATGTAAAACTACAAAGTTTTTGAAATAAAATAGTGTTTTTTTTTCATTATCGTATTAAGAAAAAAAACACCATTTTAATTGAATTTAATTAGACCAAATTTGATCAACTCCAAGGGTCTAGGGAGATTAGAAAACCAACATTTCCAAAAAAAGTCGAAATTTGGAATTGTAAAGAGTAAAACTTTACACTTCTTCATTAAAAAAAACCATACTTTCAGAAACTGCCATTTTAATTTAAAAACAAAATGGAAATTGTATTATGAACAAAACTGCAGTTAACTTATTTGCTAAACGATAATTATTCAAACAATAAATACATGAAAATCTACAAAACAACAAAAGTTACTGGGTAACAAAATTACAAACACTAACACTTTGTGATGAATTTATTAATTTACAATATCCAAAATGGTCCTAATAGAAGTTCCCGCTTTTCTTGCACAAAATAAAACGACAATTACAGGTTCTTTTAAGGACTTGTTTGATAATACGTAAATTATAAAACATTTTCTTTAACCATAAATGACAATTATTTATTTTACCAATGGCATTGGTTGATTAAATTTTAAATTATTTAGACCAAGTAGAATTCAAAATTTTATAGCAACTACAAATTACGTTAATCTTAATTAAAAATTAAATGAATACAACTTCACAAAAACTATATATTCGATAATTTCTTCAAACCAAACGAATAGTTTACACCCTACTGTAATTATAAAAATTTACTACACTCGTGGGCCGTTTAGTACTGAACTTGTTTCAAAAACTAATAGACTACGCTTCAATCGCTTTCACTTTACCGTGTCCAAAAACTGTCAGTACAAACAAACGTAAGAGCCATGTTGTTTATATATATATCAGAGCAAACACACTAAATGAATCCACGGAATATCAATGATTTATCAATTGGTAAGCAGAAAACGAGATTATTTTGTTCCGTCGTACACTAGAATAATCCAGACAACGATAAACAAACAGAAATAACTTATACAGTCCAACTTCGATTATCCGGGTCTCAGTTATCCGGGATTCGGATTAACCGGGTCATGATAATCCGGGATCGTGATAATGGAAACACCTGCATCGGCGCCGAAACAAAAGTTACTTTCCGGTCGCGATAGGGAAAATATATTTTGTCTTTTGATGAGACATAATTGTAGGCGTGGCCGCAACTCTTGTATACCTGATTTTCTTGAAGGGTCATTATGTATGTTTGTATGTAAAATGTATATTAGAAAAACCCATAATATGGTGCACTCAGTACTGAATTTCTTGGGAATTTCCACGGTCTTACGGAGATTCCGGGATTTACGCGTCGTACAACAATTACTGGCATTATGTGGTAATATCTGAAAGTAAGTTCGGCACATGCGTGTGCGCGCGTGTACACACCTTTATGATATACATACATACATACTTATATATATATATATATACGGGCATTCATAGGTACAAAAATGTACTATGTAATAATACTGTGCGTTCGGATTAACCGGGATTTAGATTTTCCGGGGTGGTTGCAGCTGGAGGTCCGCCCGGATAATCGAGGTTCGACTGTATAACGCAAAAATAGAATAACTGGTAAAGAAATAACAAATAAAAGGACAAGGTTGCCAGTGAGAATATAATAGAATCAAACTCATTGTAGGCAACAATAGCTGCCTTTCGGACAGAAACTGCACCCGTCAAAACCGACATAATGGTCATTGTCATGGTGTAACTAACATTCGTATTTCATTTTGAATCAAGCTTCTACACGCCAACAATTCAACGTTTAATATCTGAGACGATCATTATTACTCCAAAGAAGAAACTAATATTTCATATTTCAATAAAGAGAATATTCAATAATTTTTAATATATACGTTTTAATGAATACCAGTATTAAACACACCAACTTTATACATTTCAGTTTCAAAAACATGTCATTAACATATTCTTCGCTACACCATCGTAGCGCCTATATGTAACAAAATTTTAATTTGCATAATTGGCGTATACACCCATCGTAACGTAACCAACAAAATAAAAAAATATATCTACTTAAACGTTGATCGAGTATATTATAGAGAGAAAAACAACCGTATTTAACAATTTTTATGCTGTATACCAAGTGTACTATTCTTTTTTTATAAAAATTCTGATTATTTATAACCAAAAGTCCCCCCAATAGGGTTTGCCACTTTTGTACTATATCGGTTTGTATGAGTAACTTTAAATCTATTTCTTTTGCGTGAGGTTCGTTAGATGGTTTAGTGGAAACAGGTGGTTTATAAAAAATTGCACAGAATGTGATTATTACGTCTTATCATTTTAATTAAAATATATATTCGAGACACACCCTGTTAAAATACAAAATAAAGACAATAGAATAAAATAAAATATGTGTACACACTTACAATTTTTGATTTATAAATACCTGTGGGTTTTTATTAATTTAATGTAACTTGATGTATGGTGGAGTTGTGTACGATCGCTTCCCGAGGATGTCTTGACCAGGATACCTCGACTGGTCGGAAGTCGCCAACTGTCCGGAGGGCACAAATCAAGATGTTGTGAAGCTGGTGGCTGCCGGAACAGGTTCTGTAGTATGTTATTGAAGATATGAAGCAGAATTCTCTATCAAGGAGACGATGAAGAAGAAGAGGAAGAAGAAGAAGAAGATGAATAAAGATGAAGATGAATAAACTTCCGATATTGTTGATATTGTATTATTTTCGCGGTGATGCTGGAGAATAGTATATGAAGTTGTTTGTCCGTGATGTAATATTTTAATTTATTTGATATTTTAATATTTTATCGAATTTCTCTCACTTAGCGTTTTTGTCGCCCAGCAACCTCACTGTGCACCCTTCGATCTCTCATTTCCAACTCACTCTTCTTACTCCTTTCTCTTCCCTTTTCGACTCGCCTCCTTTCTAATTCCCACCAAAAATCCTCAAGTCAGACACATGTTACAAATAGATACCCGTAAGCCAATGACAAATGTTTGACCATTCCTCTGACTGGATATGTTCAAACATCAATGGCTCAACAGGGTTCCTTCCTGTCTTTTCCCTCACGGGACAATCAACTAATTTTTTATTTATTTCTTAACAATTCTTAATTGTTTTGTTCTCGTGAGAATTCTTTTAAAATTTCTACTCCCCTTACAATCTTCACACCCACATTCCTTAATTTCTTCAAGCAAATGACACCATTCAAGTTATTTATGATACCTTTCTTAGATTTATGTATTTTCCAAATTAGGCATGCCTCAAATTACTCCCCTTCTTTTTACAGTGAACAATTTTTCCGAAAAACTAATACAAATTTAAAAAATTTTGAACTGTAAAAAGAATTATAAGCTAACTTTATCATTTTAGTAAAATGTCAAATTTTTTCTTAATCATACTATACAGCATTGTTTTTTGACTATCCTATAGCTAAACTATTCAATATATCTTCTTACATAATAAAACTTACATTTCTATATCTTATCAACTAACTTATTCAAAAAACAATGATTTTATTTATATATTTATTATTATTTTTTTTAAAGTAAACGGGCATTGACAAATTACTGTCACAAAATGTTTTTTTTTCTACAATAATATAACAATTTCTTTTTAAATAAAATCTCATTGTCACACATTTATGCTTATACATATATATTTCTTGTCACATTGACTGATTTACAAAACTCAAGGCAGGACCCTTCTCAGCGTGGTTTATTCTTTGTTCTTACTTTTCTTACCCTTTTTTTCTATTTATGCACTATCCTTAGACCTACCGAATGTCAAAATGTTCCGCCTTCAAAAATTACCTTCTTAAGTAATATGACCCTTACACATTTGCTAAAGGTTTCCTACTCCCCTTACTGACCACATTTTTTACAACCTCAATTTCATGGTTTAAATGCCCTCATTTTGACCTATCCTATTTTACTGCACTTCTAAGAAACTACCCTAAAATCATTTTAATTACTACCAACTAAAGTAAAATGAAATAAAACTTTGCTATGCTATGCTATCATAAATGTACATATTGTGTATTTTGCGTAATTTTCAATACAAAAAACGTTTATTGTTTGAAGTACTTAAAGTTATTCCCTACTTCTAAATTAACTCATTCCTAAACTACGATTACAAACAACCATATACCAAATTATACTAAATAAACTACGAAAAATACTTGTTTATTCTAAATGCTAGTTCTTGTTCTTATACTTAGTCAAACATAATTTTATTAATATTAAACCCCACACTTACTTCTTTCTACCCTACAAAAGATATTCTATCAAAATTAGTAAACGTTAAACTAATAGATACTTTTTTTTCCTTATAACTTATACTATTTAACTATTTAATATTTCTCTTACGTAAGCACATAATTCCACCGCGTTTTATAGCAATTGATCGTATAGGTTTCTTCCCAAATCAGGCATTTTGTCCCCTTTTTACACCCACATTAACCACAAAGACCTTTTTACATTATAAGACTTAAAAATACACAATATTTATTTATTTACAAAATGAATTATTCTTAGCCCACTGATCCTATCAACTACTCTTACAAAGCCTGTTAAGTATCTTCTTACAGTCTCCGCGTCTTGTACCGTACCATGATCTTAATTTATAACGCTCACTTACAACTATTTTTTTTTTTTTTTTTTTTTTTTTTTTTTTTATAACTATCATCTAACTGTGATATTTTTTACACAAAATTCGGTTTACGTTAATTTCTGTATTCTTTTTCACGTCTCTTATCTTCAAGTAATTACGTTTCTCATACACATCTAACACTTGGTACGGTCCCCTAAACCGATGAGAGAATTTCCTACAAAATTTTGAACTTTTCTTTGATAATTCAAAATTCCGTATTAAAACATAATCGCCTTTTTTAAATTCGACCCTACTCTGTTTTCCTTTGCTTTTATTAAGTCTTTTCAGTGCTGCTAATTTTAGTTTTTCCAAAACCTCAGCATTAACTAAGTTTTCATTTAACTTAATGCACTCATTACTATTATCCGGAAAATCAATTTTCTCACATGCTCCATCTATTACCCTGCTACCAAACATTATCTCAGCTGGTCTATGCTCCGTAATTGAATGTACATTGAAATTAATTATATCCTCTGCAATTTTAATAAATTTATACCACTCCAGGTGCTTCTTACCGGACAAAAATATTCTTAACAAGGATCCCAACTCTCTCAAGTAACGTTCACTAATGTTACTCTGGGGGTGAAAGATGGTTACCATACGAGGTTTTATACCTAATTGCTTTAACCCCTCTTGCCAAATTCTACTACAAAATTGCCGACCGTGATCAGAAACTATAAATTCAGGTGTACCGATATCCCTAACGTAATTTTTTATCTTATTAACAAGTGTTGTAGCATTCGCTTTTCTAACTGGATACAACTTGACATATTTTGAGAAATTATCTACCACTATAAAGACGTATTCAAGTCCCTGATATGTCCTCGGTAAACTCCCAAATAGGTCTACGTAACATTTATACAACTTCCGCTTCGGTACATCCGTAACACATTGTCCTGCCATATTTTGGTTATCGGGTTTTACCCTCTGACATAAATTGCATTTTTTAATAAATTGCTTTATTAACTTACGCATCTTTTTGAAATAACAGTGCTCAAATATGTTTTTAAATGTCTTAAACACGCCTACATGCCCCAATTCTTCATGGTAAACCTTAATGACCTTTTCCCTCTGTTCCAATGGTATTACTATTTTGAAACTCTGGTCTTTATTTTTTCTGTAGAATAGAATGTTATTGTGTAGTGTATAATTTTTTACAAACTCCTTTTGTCCGGAATTTAAACTCTTTATTATATTTTTACAATATTCACAACCTTCCTGGTAATATTTTAGATCATGAAAAAGTGTGTTTAAAGGTTTGCTATTTATTCTTAACATAAAAATTTTAAATTCCTGCTTATCGTTGTCTATAAATTCCTGTTCATTACTTCTCGATAAAAAATCCGGAACAGTGTTGTTTTTTCCATTGATAAATTCCCACTTTAAACAAAACTCTTGCAAATACAGGATCCACCTAAGTATTCGTCCATTACTAATTTTGCAGTTTTGCATAAATGTAAGAGCTTTATGGTCAGTCCTTACCACAACTTCATTCCCTAATAAGTAAGATCTTAACTTTTTACAAGCTGTCAACACAGCCAATAACTCTTTTTCCGTCGTGGAATAATTAATTTCATGTTTGGTCAGTTTGCGACTTACGAAACATATAACTTCATGGTTATCCTTACTGTCTAATTGAAACAAAACTGCTCCCACACTGAATTTACTCGCGTCACACCCCAGATACAAAGTTTTTGAAAAGTCTGGATGTTTTAACATCACACAATTGAGAAATCTACGTTTTATTTCATTAAAGGCCCTATCATGTTTCCCGGTCCAGATAAACTTATTATTTTTACTAATAATATCACTAAATTCTGCCGTTAATTCCGAATAATGAGGTTGAAATTTACGGTAGAAATTTAAACACCCGAGAAATCCCTGCAATTGTTTTAAAGTTTTAGGCGCTGAAAAATTTTGAATAACTTGTATTTTATCAGGATCTGCCATAATTCCTTCTGTATTTACTACATAACCTAAGTATTTTATTTGTTCAGCCAAAAATTTACTCTTCCCGAGTTTTAATGTGACATTAAATTGTTTTAATCTACTGAAAAGCAACCTTAATCTGTAAATGTGTGTTTTCAAGTCTGCAGAACAAATGATCAAGTCATCTATATAGATTAAAGCAAAATCTAAAACTTCATTTCCCAGAACATAATTCAGTCCTTTTATGAATTCGGCAACTGAATTCTTTAGTCCAAACGGTAATCGTTTGTATTGAAAATTTCGCCCATTACATAAGAATGCAACGTATTTTCTACTTTCAGGATGTAACTCAACCTGTAAAAAACCGCTAGTCAGATCGAAACTGCTTATATACTTTACCCCGTGTAAACGCATCAAAATCTGATCAATACTTTCAGGTTGCGTACAGTCGGCTATAAGACATTTGTTTAGACCTCTCGCGTCTAAACATACCCGAATTTGTCCATTGGATTTTCTAACAACTACAAGTGGACTGGTGAATTGTGAATTACTTAACTCAATTATATCATTTGCCAGCATTTCCTCCAGTTCGCCCTGTACAGCCTTCCTATATGCATGTGGTATGGGGTAAGATCTTCTAACTAACTGAGCATTAGGTTTTACATGCAATTTACATAAGTAATTTTTAATTTTCCCTGGCCTATCAGAAAATATCTCCCTATATTCATAAAATACATCTTTTAATTGTTGTTTATCTGACACATTTTCTGATCGTTTTAGGATGTTATTTATTCCGGTCATTTGCTCTGACCACAATTCATTTTCCAACACTCCTTCATCTACCATTTGTAAGCTATGAACATTGTGTTCAACCTTATTCTTTGTTATAAAAGACACCCTAGTTTGTCCTACTGTGAACACTTTATTACAGAAATCCATATTGACTTCGTTCTTAAACAAAAAATCACACCCCATTAAAACCTTTACATTCAATCCCCGTACCACAAAAAACACATGAGTATATTTTTTATTGCCTAACATAAAATCCAAAATGACCTGTCTTTTGACCCCGTAACTCCGCACCCCTGTTGCCGTTAAAATAGTAATGTTATTTACTGGGAGTTTTGAGAATATTTCTCCTGCCTCTCTTTCTAATTGCGTTAAAAATTCTTGGTTTACACAGCTGATCTGGCTACCTGAATCACACAAAACTTTCAACTTACAGCTTCCTATACTTATTTCAATTTCCGCTAAATTAATTTCATTTTCATATGTATCTTCTTTACTACTGTCAAGTTCAACCTCTTCTAATAAATCAGATTTTATATCTTTGTTTACAACAAAATTTACTATCTTATCTACATTTTTGCAACTTTTACTATTTTTATAAACCCCTTTGCTATCAAACGATGAACAGGAAAAACTATCTATTGTGCTACTATTTTTTTGTCCATCTTCCACTAGTTTAAATGTACGTCCTCATTGTGAACATCCGCCTCTACTACTATGCTGTTGACCCTATTCTCATCTCTGTTCCCAAAATTACGGTCACTTCTAAAATTAAACCCATCCTTTCTACCTTCTCCTTCTGGTTTGTAGTTTTGCCTATAACCTTTGCTATTATTATTAGAATGTTCTCTAAGATTCTCCGGTCTTCTGTTGTAGCCAATGTTATTACGATTATTATTAAAATTACTTCTCTCCCCGTTATATCTACCGTTATTGTTGCTGAATTTTTGGTTAAAATTGTTATTGTTGTAATAATTGTCGTTTGACCTATCATTTCCCTGTTTTTTAAACGAATTCCCCTGTTCTCTACCTCCGTAATTAGAATGTATGAAGTTATTACTATTACTTCCTTCACACAGCTCTTCTTCCTGCATGTCATCCAGAAGTCGCACAAACCCTTCTACGTCATCTATACTGCCTATAACCCTAGCTCGGTTTATTGCATTACTGAAATGTTTGCTAAGTAATTTTACCAGTTCCCTTTCCTGAAGCTTTGGTTCTAAATATTTTGCTTTGTTGAGTTTAGACATAAAATAAGTAGACATTTTTATGTTTTTTGCCTTATCGAACCTCCCAAATTGCAATTCCTGTCTCAATTGACTTTGAACATTGCCTGACCAAAATTTTTCCCTGAACTTTTCAATAAAATCATTTAAACTATCTACGGTAGGTTTCCAGTATGTCCACCACTCATTCGCGACCCTATCCTGCATTAAACTTTCGTTAATTATGTGTTTTATCATCCTCCAACCACTTATATTGTTAGCTTCTATTTCATATTTTAACGTGTTGATGAATTCCATTGGGTTTTTATAGGAAAAACTAATTTTAACACTATAACCTACATTTTGATTCCCTACATTACAACTTAGTGTATTATTTTCCATACATCTGCCTAAACTATTTTTCAACTCATTGTAACCCTCTTGAACCTTGTTATTTAAAATCTCCTGCCCTTCTCTAACTTCATTAATCATTTGACCCTGGTCCTCTACTTTATCATTAATTTCGCTAATATGTTTTTTAGCATTGCCTACCTCATTATTAATTTTATCGACCTTTGAGTTTATTTTATAAAACTTCCCGTCCCTTTTATTAAATTCTTCATTTATTTCAATACCTTGAGCTTCTACTATATTTTTTAACATATCCATTTCTTCGTCAGTTTTCTCAAATCGAAAATTTACCTCCTTTCTAAAATTCTGTACTACATTTTTCATTTCTTTTCTACATTCCTGTATAATTTCCCTTTTCGTGTTTTTTAAAGAAGTTTCCATCTGTAACCTGTCTCGTTTAGCCTCCTCCCTTATTTCTTTAATTTCTTTTGTCTGCTCGCCTACCATACTAATAAGTTTCTCCAAAAGCATTCTACTGATATCACCGTCACTATTACTATCCTTATTTTTACTGCTTACATTATCGTTACCCTCTGTTATTTCATTAGCCTCACTCAAGTCAGAACCTCCGTCAAACAAACCCACAATATTAATGTCATTGTTGCTCAAATTTAAGTCATTATCGTCGTCCTCAAAATTCCCAATCAAAATATTATCCTGATCATTATTATTACCTACTACCTCATCTAAGTTACTTTGCATTTGTTCTATTTCGTCCTCCCCTAAAATCAAAGTATCAGCACTTTCACTGACCAAACCTGTACGTTTTCTTACATGACCCATCTTTTCTTGTTTTCTATTATTACTTCTTAATACTCTACTAGTTTGATTATTTGACATTTTACTTATTTTCTATAAACCACTATTTCCAAAATCACCAAATCACCACCAAGCGGATGCCACTTTGTACTATTCTTTTTTTATAAAAATTCTGATTATTTATAACCAAAAGTCCCCCCAATAGGGTTTGCCACTTTTGTACTATATCGGTTTGTATGAGTAACTTTAAATCTATTTCTTTTGCGTGAGGTTCGTTAGATGGTTTAGTGGAAACAGGTGGTTTATAAAAAATTGCACAGAATGTGATTATTACGTCTTATCATTTTAATTAAAATATATATTCGAGACACACCCTGTTAAAATACAAAATAAAGACAATAGAATAAAATAAAATATGTGTACACACTTACAATTTTTGATTTATAAATACCTGTGGGTTTTTATTAATTTAATGTAACTTGATGTATGGTGGAGTTGTGTACGATCGCTTCCCGAGGATGTCTTGACCAGGATACCTCGACTGGTCGGAAGTCGCCAACTGTCCGGAGGGCACAAATCAAGATGTTGTGAAGCTGGTGGCTGCCGGAACAGGTTCTGTAGTATGTTATTGAAGATATGAAGCAGAATTCTCTATCAAGGAGACGATGAAGAAGAAGAGGAAGAAGAAGAAGAAGATGAATAAAGATGAAGATGAATAAACTTCCGATATTGTTGATATTGTATTATTTTCGCGGTGATGCTGGAGAATAGTATATGAAGTTGTTTGTCCGTGATGTAATATTTTAATTTATTTGATATTTTAATATTTTATCGAATTTCTCTCACTTAGCGTTTTTGTCGCCCAGCAACCTCACTGTGCACCCTTCGATCTCTCATTTCCAACTCACTCTTCTTACTCCTTTCTCTTCCCTTTTCGACTCGCCTCCTTTCTAATTCCCACCAAAAATCCTCAAGTCAGACACATGTTACAAATAGATACCCGTAAGCCAATGACAAATGTTTGACCATTCCTCTGACTGGATATGTTCAAACATCAATGGCTCAACAGGGTTCCTTCCTGTCTTTTCCCTCACGGGACAATCAACTAATTTTTTATTTATTTCTTAACAATTCTTAATTGTTTTGTTCTCGTGAGAATTCTTTTAAAATTTCTACTCCCCTTACAATCTTCACACCCACATTCCTTAATTTCTTCAAGCAAATGACACCATTCAAGTTATTTATGATACCTTTCTTAGATTTATGTATTTTCCAAATTAGGCATGCCTCACAAGTAAGAAAATAAAGTTAATTTTTATAAGAATGAACTTTATAACCGGTCATCTGCCGAGTTAGGTTTCTCATATCTATATGAATAAAAAGTCTCAAAACGAAAACTAATATTCTCAGATAAATTCCATCTACTCACTATCTGATTGAAGGCCTGTTGAAATCGCCATCCAAAAAATTCAATGAACTCAATTACAAAATTCAAATTTTTAAACATTCTTAATTAAAATCACTATATTGTTAAAAAATGATAATTGTGGGAATGTGAACGAGGCTTATGATTAAGCATTGACGTGGTAGTTATTGACGAATGGTCGGTCTCTCGTTGTCTTCCTAGAATAGATAAGATTATTTTAACTCTGTTGTTGTTAAGGTCATCAGCCGAAAGGCTGGTTTGAACCTGTAGAGGTTTTACTAAGTAAAACGAGGAGTGAGGTGGTTTACTCATGCCTTCCTCACTGAGTGGAAAAGTACGCTTATCAGCATGCCGGGCCCTCTGAAAAGACACATATTTTCCACACTGCAAAAGACACCGTCACTTCATTCACCACAGGGTCTGGCTGTATAATGAAATTCATTACTTTCAGAGGAGACAACTCTGATTAATGTCTTTTACACCTCTACCTCTTCTGTTCTTAAATGATTCAGTCATTTAATTGGCTAATCATGTGATAAAAAAAAGAACTATTTATTTTAGCCGTGCGACTAACAGATTGATTTTAACCCTATAGACTGATTGATTTTAACCCTATAGACTAGAAAATGAAAACAATGACAATAATGTAAATGTTTTCAGTGGTCTGCTACTAGCAGTTCATGTAACAAACCGATCCCTACTAGCCTATCCCTTCTTCTGGTAAGATGCTTCCATATACTTTTCTTTTCGTCCACTTGCCTAAGAACCTCTTAATTACTTATTTTGTCCACTCACCTAATCTTTAACATTTTGCTGTAACAACACATTTCAAAAGCTTCTATCCTCTTCATTTCTACAGCCCCTATTACCCACATTTCACTCCTATATAATGCTACACTCCAAACATGTTTTAAAAAAATTTCCCTAATCTGTAAATCAATGTTTGTAGTCAGTAAGCTGTTTTTCATTTCAAAGGCTTTTCTAGCTTGAGCAATTCCATTTTTGATATCACTTGTGCTTCTACCATCCTTTGTTATTTTACTCTCTTCGATAGCAGAATTCCCCAACTTCCTGTATGTTCTCGTTGCCTACTTTTACATTTCCCATTTCTTCTAAACCACTCTTGCTGCTGCACAACACTTTCGTTTAGTTCTCATTAATTTTCATGAAGTAATCCTTGCTCAAGATCTCATCCATTCCATTTAAGACATCCTCTAGTTCATTCTTTGTCTCGGCTAATACTACTATTATGATATACTATATATCATCGGCGAATCTCAGAATTTTTTTGTTTCTCCTTGAATTTTTATTCCTGCGTCAAATTTTTCCTTCACTTCATTTATAGCCTCTTCTATTTACGAGTACAAGTTAAAAAGTAGTGGTGACAATGAACAACTTTGTCGTACAGCAGTCTCTTTTTCGTACCCCTCAATTCTCAATATCGATCTATTTAGCACACACATTTATGTTAAACGCTTCACACATATCCAACACCATCGATCTCTCTCCTTCACTATACATTATCCAAAGTTTATCTGAGCACAAATCGGAATCACTCTCAATCATCTCATTTGGCAGTGCTTGACCATCTGTAGAGACGCCTATTGTTACCCCAAATTAACAGTATCGGGTGTTCCAAAAACGAAGCAATCGTAACTTTAAGAAGGTAGAGGTAAAGTACTTATAAATTTCACGTCATTTAATATGACTGTCGGCAACACCGTATTTAATGTTAAGATTTTATAAGAATTAAAATTTAGTTCTTGAGCACTAGTACTGGTCTAGTTTCTATTCGTCTCTACTGTGTGGACGATGTCGTTTCTTGAAACACGAAAGTCTGTTCAATCCTGAGAATTATTTCGCATATAAATCTCATGAACGAATAATAGACAAGTTGCAGTTAACATTTCTCAATTCTACTCCTTCGAATAAGGATACAGTTTTGAGTATGTTTCTGATTCATGTGAAGTAAAAGAACGAAAAAGCAAAGTCTTGGCCATTAGTGATACCCTTGGAAGTTCTGAAGGGTGTAAAAGAATGTTCGAGTCGCTCTCCTAATAAATCATTTTGGATGATATCTTAAGGTGAGACTGTACTATGATTTTGACTGAAATTTTTGAATTACGGTTTTTTATGTTTTTCAGTACTTCAGACTAGATCTACCAGAAAAAACATTAAATTACGTAACAAATTATTTTAATAAAAAAATTAAGTATTTGGCAGGTTTACACAGAAAAATTATCATGTTACCAAGAACGAATATTTTTCGTAATTTTATACTCCTCTTTTTAGTGTAAAGGGAATTTCAGTATTTTTAAAATATCTGCATTACTGTTTTTAATATTCTCAAAACTGTTGGCTCTCTACCCAACTGTTGATGGGAAATTTACATGTTTGTGTACATTTTGTTTTTGATTTGTGGCTTTTTGTTTGTTCCTGGAAATTTAGATTTTTAACATTTAGGTACATTTTTTTCGGAAACCATTAAACCTACCATGTAGAATTTTTACCAGTTATTTTCCTTGTACTTGGACACACACTGGCATTTTTACGACTCCCTCAAATGCTCTTAAATTACAAATATGCAACAACACGTAGAAAGAAATTTGTAAAAATTCTATGTTATGTTATTTTGTTTTTAATTTTAAGGTCCTACAGATTAAATTGAAAAAATGCCAGTAGCAAGAGATTTCCAACAACTATAAGTGTGTAAAGTTTAAATTTCTTATCTTTAACCAATCCTATGAAAATTGTACCTAAAAATTGCAAATTTAACGTTGGCGGGATACAAAGTACAGTCTCCCCTTAACAGGCTGGGATTACTATAGCGACTGTTTTTAAGGCTACCAAAATAAATATGCATGGTAAACGCATCGGTTTTTTACATGAACTGCTAGAAGCATACCACGGAAAACCTTTACATTATTGTCATTCTTTTCATTTTCTAGTCTATAGGGTTTAAATAATCTTATCTATTTTAGGAAGACAACGAGAGACCGACCATTCGTCAATAACTACCACGTCAATGCTTAATCATAAGCCTCGTTCACATTCCCACAATTATCATTTTTTAACAATATAGTGATTTTAATTAAAAAATTTTAAAATTTGAATTTTGTAATTGAGTTCATTGAATTTTTTGGATGGCAATTTCAACAGGCCTTCTATCAGATAGTGAGTAGATGGAATTTATCTGAGAATATTAGTTTCCGTTTTGAGACTTTTTATTTATAGATATGAGAAACCTAACTCGGCAGATGACCGGTTATAAAGTTCATGCCTATAAAAATGAACTTTATTGTCTTACTTGGAATACAGCATATATAAATTGTTAAATGCGGTTGTTCTCTCTATATACTCGAACAACTTTTAAGTAGTTGGATATGTTTTTTTATTTTGTTAGTTATGTTACGATGGGTATAATTATCATATACGCCAATTATGCTAATTAAAATTTTATTACATATAGTGTACTACGATGGTGTAGCGAAGAATATGTTAATGACATGTTTTTGAATTTTAAATGTACCATAAAATTTACAAAGTTGATGTGTCAAATACTGCTGTTCATTAAAACGTATATATTAAAAATTATTGGATATTCTCTCTATTGAAATATGAATTATTAGTTTCTCCTTTGGAGTAATAATGAGCGTCTCAGATATTAAACGTTGAATTGTTGGCGTGTAGAAGCTTGATTCAAAATGAAATACGAATGATAGTTACACCATGACAATGACCATTATGTCGGTTTTAACGGGTGCAGTTTCTGTCCGAAAGGCAGCTATTGTTGCCTACAATGAGTTTGATTCTATTATATCCTCACTGGCAACCTTGTCCTTTTATTTGTTATTTCTTTACCAGTTATTCTATTTTTGTGTTTAACAGTCCAACCTCGATTATCCGGGCTGACCCCCCCCCCCCGCCTATACCCAATCCGGCAGATTGAAATCCCGTTTAATCCGAATACACAGTATTACATAGTACATTTGTACCTATGAATGCCCGTATATATATAAGTATGTATGTATGTATATTATATAGGTGTGTACACGCGCGCACACGCATGTGCCGAACTTACTTTCGGATATTACCACATAATGCCAGTAATTGTTTTACGACGCGTAAATCCCGGAATCTCTGTAAGACCGTGGAAATTTCCAAGAAATTCAGTACTGAGTGCACCATATCATGGGTTTTTCCAATATACATTATACAAACAAACATATATAATGACACTTCAAGAAAATCAGGTATACAGATGTTGCGGCCACGCCTACAATTATGTAACATCAAAAGACAAAATATATTTTCCCTATCGCGACCGCAAAGTTACTTTTTCTTCGGCGCCGATGCAGGTGTTTCCATTATGACGATCCCGGATGATCATGACCCCGGTTAATCCGAATCCCCGATAACCGAGGCCCGGATAATCACAGTTGGACTGTATAAGTTATCTCTGTTTCTTTTCGTTTTCTGGATTATCTAGTGTAGAACGGAACAAAATAATGTCCTTTCCTGCTTTTCTATTAAAAATCATTGAAATTTCGTGGATTCCTTTTGTGTGTTTGCTCTGAAATATATATACAACATGGCTCTTACGTTTGTTTGTACTGACAGTTTTTGGACACCGTAAAGTGAAAGCGATTGAAGCGTAGTCTATTAGTTTTTGAAACAAGTTCAGTACTAAACGGCCCACGAGTGTAGTAAATTTTTATGATTACAGTAGGGTGTAAACTATTCGTTTGGTTTGAAGAAATTATCGAATATATAGTTTTTGTAAAGTTGTATTCATTTAATTTTTAATTAAGATTAACATAATTTGTAGTTTATATAAAATTTTGAATTCTACTTGGTCTAAATAATTTAAAATTTAATCAACCAATGCCATTGTTGCAATAAATAATTGTTATTTATGTTTAAAGTAAATATTTTATAGTTTATTATCAAACAGGTCCTTAAAAGAACTTGAAATTTTTGCTTTATTTTGTCCAAGAAAAGCGGCAACTGCTATTAGGACCATTACGGATTTTTTAAATTAATAAATTCATCACAAAGTGTTAGTGTTTCTAATTTTGTTACCCAGTAACTTTTGTTATTTTGTAGATTTTCATGTATTTATTGTTTGAATAATTTTATCGTTTCGCAAATAAGTTAACTGTAGTTTTGTTCACGATACAATTTCCATTTTGTTTCTAAATTCAAATGGGAGTTTCTGAAAATATGGTTTTTTTATTGAAGAAGTGTAAAGTTTTAGTTTTTACAATTCCAAATTTCGACTTTTGTTGGAAATATTTGTTTTCTAATCTCCCTAGACCCTTGCAGTTGATCAAATTGGTCTCATTAAATTCAATTAAAATGGTGCTTTTTTCTTTATACGATAATGAACAAAAACGCTATTTTATTTTAAAAACTTTGTATTTTGACATAACATAATTATTTTCAATAATTTTTATTATTTCATAAAGAAATCACTCCCACAACAAGATCATGTGAAGTACCTTGGCTTGCATCTTGATCGGAGATTAACTTGGCGACATCACATAGTATGTAAACGGAACGAGCTTAATTTAAAATACATGAAGTTTAACTGGTTGTTAGGAAGAAGATCACAATTATCTGTTGAAAATAAGGTCTTGATCTATAATACAATTTTCAAGCCTGTTTGGAAGTATGGCGCTCAGCTTTGGGGTACATCCAGCAGATCCAATTAAGAAATAATACAACGCTTCCAAAATAAAGTATTAAGATCGACGAGTAACACTGGGTGGTTTATAAGAAACTCGGAACTACATGACCATCTTTGTATCCGTACCGTAACATAAGAGATAAGAGAGCTGAGCTTCCGGTACCAGCTAAGATTAAACAATCACCAGAACCACCTGGCATTAAATTTACTGGACTGCAGTGAGGAAACGAAGCGCCTCAAAAGACATCACATCCTCGACTTAGCCAACGATTTTAATCCATACACGAAATCAAATTCACCATTCATCTTCATCACTACTTTTTAATCTAAAGTGAAATTTCAAAATTTTATTTATTTCACTTTTTTATTGTTAACTTCTTTTGCATTGTTTACTTCATTTTTTTTTTGTTTACTTCTATTACATTGTTCTTGTTAATTTTGTATCTTTACAACTTTTCTTAGTTTTTATTAACTTTATTTTTTAATTTTATTTAGTTGAAGTGAGAGCAAAGGCTGTCTACTTCACTCACGTCAGTGTAGTTCTTGTATAATGATTTGCTTAAAGCCATATTGTAAGGCTGATTGTAAATAAATAAGTTAAATAAAAAAAAACAAAGAATTCACGTTTACTTAATTTATTCAAGTTGGTTATAATTTAATGGTGTCGGATGTTTGTAAATCGTGTTTTTACGTGGAAAATAAAGAGCCTAAAGGGTCTATTTTCAGTTCTCACTGTTATGAAAATACCCTAACTTTGCTAAATGCTTTGCACGTGGCTCTACCACACATGGAAGTACTGCGCACAACCATGTACTACGATTAGCACATGGAGGTGCTACGGCCGGCACCCATTACCTGGAAAGCAGGCGAGGACAAAGAAGCTAAACCGTAGTTTCATGGGCACGCTCTGTGTGGTCAGGGGTTGAAACAGTACAGCGAAAAGAACTTAATGCACTGTAAAGTACACTGCCAAAGTGTGGATGGAAAACACCATTTCTTGTATAGTCATTAACGAAATTAACCTACTGACTATCGAGCAACACAAAATGGTTAAAGTTGAGGCAGTTGAAGCACCACAAAATTAGATATAAATTAAAAATTGTTTTTATTTGTATAGGTGTCAAGTATTTTTTCTATGTAAAATTCTATGACGTTTCATTGCGTCAATCTTATAAGCATTATAAAAAAAAAGTAATAAACTTTTTAAAAAAGGGACTTTTAACTAAACATGGTGACAATGTATAATATATATTGGGTATGTACATCGCAAACCTTCTCAGATCTTCTTCTGCCTTACTTTATATTACAGCGGATTCATCGAGGAACAAAACGCAGGTTAGTGTTTTCTACCAATGTTATACCTAGTGGATGAATTAGGCGAATATTTCTTTTAACAACCAATATCTAACAGTTTAATGTCTTTCAGATTCGTGACTTTTATATCTGTTACTTTGTGTGTATTATAAATGATGCAGATTTTTTTGATTATTTCTTTTCTTTAATTTCGTTGCATTCAAATTACGACTATGATAGTCATACATGAGTTACTCGTTTTAATTTTCTTGCTTTCCTTCTTATATTGGATCTTGCGTTTTCTTTCTTCCCAAATAGTTTTCTCTTCATTACTCCAAAAATGCTGTCGATTATTGATTGATCCATTTCGGTATGTTGTTCTTCTGAATAATTTTCTCTTGAAAACCAAGTTGTTCTTCAATTGTTTTTCTTTTATTACATTTTTGTCTTGTTACAGTGAATCTTTAAAATGAATGCTGCAGTTTGTGGTTATCTAATAAACATGTAAAAATATTATAATTACTAAATATATTTTTTCTGCTTAACTGTTTCTTTTGCATGTTCTATGCAAATTATATGTTTGTAAGTTTGTGCTTTTGCCGTCACCCCTTTGCTACTCTCAAGCTATTTTGAACAGTTTTTTTAAATGACAGACAATGATTGCGCCCTACGGGAAACAAATTGTGAAGTTTTGTGGAAATACTGTAACATCTAAGCTTAGGTTTATTCGGTATCTGGGTATAAGAAATAATAAACAGACTTAATTACAATATTATAACAATTTTATTATTTATTTTAAAACCTAATAATTACAATTAATTGATAATGTAAGTCTACTAAAAATTACAATTACATATTTTAAATTGGATACACTACATGAAATAAAACTTAATATAAACAACTTTAGTAATCATAGATAATTGTTTTTACGAAACAAACCGATTACCTGTCCACAAACTCTTGATACCATCTGCGCGCACTTAATCTATCAATATAGTTCAGAATCAGTCCCGCTAACGACACTATTTCAAACGGAATGACATGACACCTTTTTATTCTAGGATTCGGTTATTGACTGACTACTACAAAGGCGCTAAGGCCTTTCATGCGTGCGGTCTAATAATTAATTTAGATCCTTTGAACAAGTACGAGATCCTCTAACAAAACTCCGTTATTCTCGAACTCTTTAGAATGAATCAAAATAAAAACATACATTTCTACCATATTTGATTTCTTAGAAGTCTTATTCAAAATATCTTATTCATCGTAAATTACTTCCCTTGTTCAACACACTCCATCCCGTACTATACACAATATCTTAACATTAAAGGCAACCTATACGTTATGTCTCCAGCGGCTCCCACGATTATCAGCGATGCATACGGTCCCAGAATCAGCCGTGAGTAGCGCTACTGACGCGCAGTAAGCAGTGTCACCCCTCCATATTAAAGTGGACTCGGCTGGGTGGGATTTAACCCTTTTGCTACCATTGGGACATATGTGTCACAACAGGTTTGAAAAATTGATCAGTGGGACGTAGGTCTTTATTTCTTGAACGTGATTATGTCCCAGTGGTACTATAACTTTTTTTCTATTGCTATACTGGTTTTTGTTTTCAAAAAGTTCTCACAGATTGCAGCGCTTTAAAATAATCTACTGCTTAACCCCTCATTGCCGGTCGTTTTTCTCCAATTTTTTTTCTGTACTGATTGAACTGAGTTGTAGCTATAATTTTTATGTGATTTCCTATTATTTAATCTGTAAGTAATTGTGTGCTAAAGAAATTTCATAAATATTTTGTAAGGAGGCTGTGAGGGGACCCTGGCAAATATTCTCCCACTAGTATTTTATAGTGGAACTATATGTCCCAGTGGTATATTATGGTGGACATACTGTCACACTTATGTTCCACTGGGAAATATGGCCCTACTATAAAAAACCAGTGGTATAGTGTTCCACTATAATACTCGTATACCACTGGGACATATCGTTCCACTAAAAAATACCAGTGGGACAATATATCCCTGGGTCTCCCTACCGCTCGCTTACAAAATATTTATGAAATTTTTTTTGCACACTATTACTTACAGCTAATATAATAGGAAAACACACAAAAATAGTAGCTGCACAAAAAAAAAATCTGGTGTGAAACACTCACACAAATTTCTCTTGCCAGGGCAAATAATTAACAATAAACCTAACATTAGAAATAAACAAAAAACTAACCTTAATAAACATAACCTAATTTTTATCATATATGAAAGACGAAAAATGAAAATCGATCTCAGTTTGCCTTAAAAATACGGAAAATCACTCTTTCATGCTAAACTAAGATCTGTACAAAGAAATGCTTTAAATAAAAGTTGTAGATCTATTAATTTTCTATCAATTTCATTATATACACTTTTGTCATAAAATGCATACTAAGGCCGAAATGTTAAAAAAATCGATTTTTCTCACGTTTCCGTGAGAAAAAAACAGAAAATTGCTAATTACTGCTAAACTAAGCGTTATACAAAAAAATGTTTAAAATAAAAGTTGTAGAATTTTAAATTCTCTACAACTTTTATTATATAAATTTTTGCTGTAAATTGCATATTAAAGCCGTAATCTTAAAAAAAACTATGTTTTTAAGTAAAAACAACCTCACCCAGAATTTCAGCAAACATGACGCCTACCCTATCTTGTAGAAAATAAAAAACTGAGTAAAACAGGCGATTTTAAAAAAAATCGTAGGACCAGTTTTTGAGAAAATCGCAAAAAAGGGCAGGTGGAGTGTTATTTTAATTGCACTCTATCTGTTTGGTCCATGGCTAAAAAAAATAGTTCTGTTTCTTATCACATAGTCAGCACCTTATATGACTGAACTATTTAAGAAGAGAAGAGGTAGAGGTGTAAAAGACACTAATCAGAGTTATCTCCTCTGAGAGTAATGAATTTCACTATGCAGCCAGACCCTGTGGTGAATGAAGTGAAGGTGTCATTTGCAGGGTGAAAAGTGAGTGCTTTTTGGAAAGCCTGGCATGCTGATAAGCATACTCTTTCAACTCAGTGAGGAAGGCAATGGTAAACCATCTTACTCCTCGTTTTTACTTAGTAAAACCTCTAGAGGTTCAAACCAGCCTTTCGGCTGTTGACCTAAATATAAAAAAAGAAAATGAAAAAACAGTTAACACCAATACTACAACACTTATTACATAATAAAAAACAATATATTACAATCATCAAAATAACATTAAAAAACACGTTAGTATAAAATTTAAAATAAAAATAATAAAAAATGACAGACAATACAAAATGTAAATAACAATTAAAACTTATGACAACAAAAATAAAATGTTAATAAATGACAAAACAAATATCAGCAAAGTTATGAAATAACTAATTGTATAGCCTAGTTTACACGGATAGAGTATTTTAGTCGTGTAGATTAGTAATTTAGTACTCGACTTGTTTGGACACGTCGTTTTAGTCGAGTAGTTTAGTTGTAGTCGAGTAGAACGGTCGAGTATGTGTGGCGAGTGCACAGTTTAGTAGCTACCCCCACCACTAAGCACAACGTACAATCTGTCAATGTTTTGTAAGCGTAGTTCGCGCAGAAATGAGAAGTGAGTTTGGAGAATACGCCGGCTCTAGAAGGGATGACATACTATACGCGCGCCAGCTCATGATCTCTGTCGCCTGGGGAAGTGGGACGGGTGGCGTAATAGAATGTGAGTAATATTTGTCTTATCGTGCAGTACAAAAACATTTAGTCATCATGTAAATATTATTATTATGTCTATGTATTTATTTATTATAGGCCTACATGTTATTGCTTTTCACAACGGATACATGTGTCACAATATACAGTTGTACATTTGTGCTAATGCGTCTCGGATGTGTTAATCATTATTCATGATTTTTGATCACTAAAGTGATTTTTATTTTGAAATTTAAAGCGTGTTAACGTGCCAAAAGTTATTAGTTTTGTGTGTTTTGTGTTGTAAATTGTGAATGTAAATTTCAACGTGTATTTTTCATATCTTTTGTTTTATTTTAATATGTCTTCCCGGAAAAATAAAGCGGTAATTCATTCGGAAGTGCGACAAATTATTGCATCAGTTATAAAAAACTGTGATAAAGAATCGCGTAAAGGACTCGGAATTGGCTTAACCATTCGATTTTTTTTTACCTCAGTAAAAAAATCATAATCCAAATGGATTATGATTAGGTACTGATTAGGACTGAGGTAAAAAAAATCATAATCATAATTTGCTACTAATTATTTAGGCCTATAAATTAATGTTATGAAATATATATTTTTTAATTTCCTTATTTTCTATGCTACGTACATATTTTAATTCCTGAGGACTGCCTGACTCAAACTGTAAATAATTACTAAATATTAATAAATACAATGAAAGAAAAGTAAAAGAGTTACTATATTATAGAATAAATTGAAATAATAAAACAAAAGTTACTTTATAATGACAAGAACATTATGATAAATGTTTTTTTATGAATAGTATAATCTTTCATTGCATGCCGTAACAGAAATTCCTCACACGGATCACGAGCTGACGCGGCTGCTATACGTTCGATACATGCGTATGTGCGTGCGTGAATTGTCTCATTCTACTGAAGCTGTCGCAGAGAATAGATCGTAGCTCGAACGGTTGACTATTTTGTCTTATTGTCTGTGGTCGGTGGACATTTGTGAAAATCCCCCTAGGAAACGTCAACCCTTCCACCATATTGAAGGTCGCTCGTTTAGGAAAAAGAGGCTCCCGTAGGCCTAGACCCTATATACCTACGGTACGGTACGTTATGCATTCCGGCGAGTCGGCTGTGAATTCCCCCCTCTACTGCTGTACTACTCACACCATTATTTCTCCCTTCATCGTACCTCAACCAAATCCATCTACTGCGCGTACGCTTACATAACTTTACGAGCGAGACCCCGCCTCAGTGGAGCCACAACAATGCACTAAATTCGCTCTCTACATTATAATATGTGCGGACTATTTCTAAATTACTAAATCACTCGACCGTTGCTACTCTACTAAATTACTCGACCCGTGTAAACTCGGCTTTAATCTTGTTCAGTTTAGTTCACTAGTCATTCCCTATTAGTTTTGTTCCTATGCTAATTGTATTCCTTTGTCCAAGTTTTTCTCTCTGTTATTACGTTTACCGCACCTTTTCGTTGTTTGTATTTCGCAAGCACTTGTCAATACTAATTCTCTCGGTCTTGGGTGGAAATCATAACGAAATACCCTGGTCTTCCAGATATTACCGCATTAAATAGATTGTTAAATAATTATATCAATTTTCAAGTTCAGCGACGTGTTGGGCTTAACATAGATTTTTTTGTGGCACACTTGCGTTTTTGTCTGCCTTCGCTTTGAATGTTGTTTCGCAGTGAAAGTTAACCTTTTATATAGGATTAAAATTTTCACCATGCATTTGGTGATCTGTAGTTGCTCACTTTCCATTGCTTTAGTCTACCAATTGTTTTGCCTAATTTTGAATCGATCGAAGGTTAAAAACTGGCAGTAGTATAATTAATTTTGCAGCATTTCAAGAAAAGAAACTTGAAGGAGAATAAATGCAATTTTTTAAATTTACCTACATTTTACCAAGAAATCAATCTACAGTAGATTATTCAAAAATAGTTTAGGATTTTTTCTTCTCTTTGGAACTTGGCAGTTCTTTTCTTCAAACACTTAAACATTCTGATAAACGTCACCTTTCGTTTTTATTTTTACTATACTTAATTATTACTTATTATAACGTCGTTAGAGATTACTCGAAAATTTACAATCTAGGTATTTGAGCGCAGTTTAATAGTGTGAGTACGCATGCCGTTCCGGATTCCAACCACAAGCTGTGTACAGTTAATATGTCTCTAAAGTTCAGCCGTCCTTAGTTTCCTCCTACAGTTAACAAACCAAAGCCAGCTACTACAGAGTGCACGCCAGGGTCCACGACTTAATGGATGTAGTTTAGATTTACCGACAAACCTACATTTTAAATAATTGAAGTCCATATCAACATCAACACTATCTCTATTAATATCATCTTCTTCCTCTACGCATTCTACTATCACCGTTATTAATTTGGTTACCTTTTCTATTGATGTTATTCATATTTTATCTAGTTAATATTTTCAAAAATTATTCTTATTTTTTTTCGCGTCCGAAGCAATACCATTGAGTATTGTCTTCGTCATGTGAATCCTCTCATGCTATTTACATATAATTTTTGTTTTTTAAACTGATTGTAAATCTTTTAAGATGTTAGAAGAAGAAAAAAGTTATCATAATTTAAAGAACACTACAGCACAAATATTTGGTATTTCCTATATGTAAGAAATATTTACAACACCCTGGTTAACAGTAAAATAGCTCCAATTAAAAAATAAAATGTTTCGTTTGAAAGTTTTAGCAATTTTATTATCTCTTCTTATCACATCAAATATACCTCAGGAATTTTTAAAAACCAACTCAAAGGAAATACATAAATTTTCGAAGGATCACAATAAGACAATGCATAACACAGTTGTAATATTTTTAACAATATTTTAATCTCAATATGCACATATTTTACTTAAAATTATATGTTACAAGTGTAATTTTTAAATTAAGTAAAATTAAAGATTTACAGTTAAAATTTTTAAGCTATATTGTTCTAGAGATTTTGTGTTCAGTGCTTGTTCTGTTTAACATCCGTTTATTAATTACGTTACTACTAATGTAGTTCGACAGTTGAAAATGGGGGATTAAAGGTTTAGTTGCAAAAGTTTTTTATTGTTTAGGAATTGAGCTTGAGACATACACTCGTAAGCAAAATATTTACATAATATACTTCTTTTAAAATGTGACAAAAATAAAAAAATGCAATTACAATTTTACACCTAAGAAGGAATTAAACGTAGTAACTAATGAAATAAATGGAGTCATTTAAAATGGAATGATTAACTATGTTACACTGATAAATGTTTTTTAGGCACTAAATTATTTATGTATCAACTAAAGTCCAGCCTTCCTTACCTTGCTCCTACTGTAAATAAAAATGACGTCACTGAGCATGCGCATAATATAAAAATGTGTACACGCTGAATTAAAAGTAACAAAGTATTTTTAAAAGTATTTTTATAAATGAAATTGTTATTCCTACATCATATCCATGACGGATGTTTAAGTACTTATAATTTAAAACATAGTTAACTTAATAGGGATACGACATCCATAAAGTCGTGGACCCTGGCGTGCACCCTGTAGTAGCTGGCTTTTTGACAGTAGGAGCAAACTAAGGTCGGCTGAACTTTAGAGACCTATTAACTGTAAACAGCTTGCGGTTGGAATCCAGAACGGCATGCGTTCACACACTATTAAACTGCGCTCCTATACCCAGATACTAAATTTTTCTAGTAATTTCTAACGACATTATAATAAGTAATAATTAAGTATAGTAAAAATAAAAACGAAAGGTGACGTTTTTTAGAATGTTTGAATCAAAGAGAAGAAAAAATCCTAAACTATTTTTGAATAATCTACTGTAAATTGATTATTGGTAAAAAGTAGGTGAATTAAAAAAATTGGTTTTATTCTCCTTGAAGTTTCTTTTCTATAATTTCTGCAAAATTAATTATTATTGCCTGTTTTTAACCTCTGATCGTTTCAAAAAAAGCAACACAGTTGGTAGACTAAAGCAATGGAAAGTGAGCAACTACGGATCACCAAATTTAGGTAGAAACTTTAATCGTAAATAAAAGATAAACTTTCACTGTGAAACAACATTCAAAGCGAAGGCAGACAAAAACGCAAGTGTGCCGCAAAAAAATCTATGTTGAAAGAATTAAAGAACTTGTTCATGAAAAGTGGAGGATTACCATAAATGAGTTTTGTGAGGAATATCCTAGCGCCGATATAAGCGTCTAGTGAGTTTCGCAGTTTTGATAACCGGTTAAAAATTTAATTTATGGAAATCTAAATAAAAATTTGAAGTCAAATGAATATTCATCATTTCCTGGATTAGGAGTATCTATTTTTTTATTTTATTAGAGTCTGTAAGATTAAGTCAAGGGATTGAGGGATTGAGAAGAAACTTGTATATTTTAAAAGCATTAGTATATGTTCCAGAGAGATGGTTTTCTGGAGCTTTTACGTTATGTTCACAGTTCTATTATTTTGTAGTCTGAGAGTCCGATGTGTACCAGTTGTCAAAATCGTTATCTACACTAATACAACCCCATGCAGCAATGAAACAATCAAAAGATTCTTTGTAGACGTTGCACAAGGTATATTCATTATGATCCCATGGAGCAATTGTATTATTTTTATTATTGCAAGTATTGCAACATGTACAACAAGCGTAGCAAGCATAAAAAATAAATAACAAATTGTGACGGGTATTAAATAAACCATCATCGGTATCGTCATAATCGCATACAATGCGCGTCCACGTGTGAAACTTTCCTTTTTATTATCAATTTCTTCTCGTGTATGTGAAATTTAAAATTTCTACTTTTGATTGATTTGAAAATTGGTCCGCTTTCAACACACTCCTGAAACAAGATTAACATAACCAATAAAACAACTAAGCCGACGGCAAAGCTCAATCACTTCTTGGAAAACTTTCAACCAAGAGAAGTTATCCAATTAACCGAAATAATTCTAAATGGTCTCACAACAATAGAATTCGTGTTACTCAAAACGCCAGAAAATAAATAAAACATTTCTGATATATTATACGTAACGTGAACAAAAATAATGTCATTTAAATATCATGTAAGTGTTACACTTGTTTTCTATCTTTGACGAGAAAATAAAGCCACAGATAGGTTGAAAAGGGGTCGATGTATTTTCACTGTAGCTGTGGGTGTTAGCATTAGTGTTTTATTCGTATCGGATTGCAAAGAATACAACCTAAACCTAATTAACTTTCAGACATGTAATTAAATAACAATGAAACGTCCTAAAATGAAAAAAAAACTTAAATTTAAAAGAATATTTCCGATTTTAAAAAATACGGTTAACATAATTAGGTTTTCTTTTATTTACCACAGTGTTGTATTTCATTGAAATGTATGAAAAACTTGTTAGATTGATAGTTTTTTGTGATTTAAGGGGGTAGTCAATCCAGAAAATGAAAATGAAAACCTCTGGCTATAATTTATCATTATTTATTTTAAATGATAGAGTATTTCTCTTGTAATGATTTACCATTTTAACCAAGCCAACAAATTAATTACAGCCCCTAATATAAGGGTGAGGTTGGAAAAGCGGGCTTTTACAGAGAAACAAATATCTCAGGAACAGAAAGTTATCAACATGATTCTTATGCTAAAAAATATAGAAAATTTTTGTCTATTATCTGTTGTATGCGATTGTGTGTCTTTTTTCTTACAAGAAATTGATTAAAATAAAAACCATAATTCCGAAAACATTTATTTTATGTATTCACAAATTATTTTTTAACTAAATCCCTATTAAGGTTTTTGTAATAATCATACCACAGATAATGGAGCAAGAAATTTATGAGCATTTGAAAAAAATACCATCCAAATATCTCAAATATAAACCAAAATATTAATTCCCGAGAATGAACAATCATCAAAAAACCACATTTCCGAAAAACTTAAAGTTGAAGGAATAATTTCACTCGCCTGGCTAGTGAGATTTATTTTAGACAGATATTTTTATAACTTTTTGTCAACGTACAAAATAAACAAATGTGATTCAGAAAATTTTAAACTTCAAATAAATGCAATAAACAATCTTAATTTAAAGAACACTACAGCACAAATATTTGGTATGTGTGAAATATTTACACCACCTTGATTAACATTAAAATAGCTGCAATCACAAAATAAAATGTTTCGTGTGAAAATTTTAGCAATTTTATTATCTCTTCTTATCATATCAAATATACCTCAGGAATTTTTAAAAACCAACTACAAGGAAATACATAAATTTTCAAAGGATCACAATAAGACAATGCATAACACAGTTGTAATATTTTTAACAATATTTTAATCTCAATATGCACATATTTTACTCAAAATATATGTTACAGGTGTAATGTTTAAATCAAGTAAGAATTCAACTGACTATTGTTTTTCTGAAACATTTCTTTATGCAATATAATTGTTATTCCAATTTATTTATACCTTCTTATTGAGCACTTACGACTCAACTGATACCTTAAGATTTACAGTTAAAATTTTTAAGCTATATTGTTCTAGAGATTTTTTGATGAGTGCTTGTTCTGTTTAACATCCGTTTATTAATTACGTTACTACTTATGTAGTTCGACAGTTGAAAATGGGGGATTAAAGATTTAGTTGCAAAACGTTTTTATTGTTTAGGAATTGAGCTTGAGACATACACTCTTAAACAAAATATGTAGGCCTACATAATATACTTCTTTTAAAAAGTGACAGAAATGAAAAATACAATATAAATTTTACACTTATCAAGTAATTAAACGTAACTAATGAAGTAAATGGAGTCATTTAAAATGGAATTATTAGCTATGTTATACTGATAAATATTTTTTAGGCACTAAATTATTTAACTAAAGTCCAGTCTTTCTTAGTTTGATGTCCTACTGTAAACAAATAATGACGTCACTGAGCATGCGCATAATATAAAAATGTGTACACGCTGATTAAAAAGGAACAACAGAATACTTTCAAAAGTATTTAAATACAAAATATTTTTAAAAGTATTTCTATTAATGAAATTGTTAGGCAATAGTATGCCTCACTATTTCACATTTTTGCTACATGATTTCACATGACTACATCATATCATGTCTATTTTTTTTAGTACTTTGAGTATTTATAATTTAAAACATAGTTAACTTAATAGGAATACTACATCCATGAAGTTGTGGACCCTGGCGTGCACTCTGTAGTAACTGGCTTTGGTTTGTTGACTGTAGGAGCAAAATAAGGACGGCTGAACTTTAGAGACATATTAACAGTACACAGCTTGTGGTAGGAATACGGAATGCGTACTCACACTATTAAACTGCGCTTCTATACCTAGATACTAAATTTTTCGAGTAATTTCTAACGACGTTATAATAAGTAATAATTAAGTATAGTAAAAATAAAAACGAAAGGTGACGTTTTTCAGAACGTTTAAGTGTTTGAAGAAAAAAACTGCCAAGATCCAAAGAGAAGGAAAAATCCTAAACTATTTTTGAATAATCGACTGTAGATTGATTTCTTGGTAAAAAGTAGGTAAATTAAAAAAAAATGCATTTATTCTCCTTTACGTTTCTTTTCTAGAAATGCTGCAAAGTTAATTATACTATTCCAGTTTTTAACCTTTGATCGATTAAAAAAAAGCAAAACAATGGTAGACTAAAGGAATTGAAAGTGAGCAACTACGGATTACCAAATGTATGGTGAAAATTTTAATCGTATATAAAAGGTAAACTTTCACTGTGAAACAACATTCAAAGCGAAGGCAGACAAAAACGCAAGTGTGCCGCAAAAAAATCTATGTTGAAAGAATTAAAGAACTTGTTCATGAAAAGTGGAGGATTACCATAAATGAGTTTTATGAGGAATATCCTAGAGCCGATATGAGCGTCTAGTGAGTTTTGCAGTTTTGATAACAGGTTAAAAATTTAATTTATGGAAATCTAAATAAAAATTTCGGAGTCAAATGTATATTTATCATTTGCTGGATTAGGAGTATTTATTTTTTATTTAATTAGAGTCTGTAAGCTTAAGTCAAGAGATTTGGAAAAAGCTATTGCATATTTTAAAAGGTACGGAATATGTTCCAGAGAGATGGTTTTCTGGAGCTCTTACATTATATTAACAGTTTTATTGTTTTGAACAAAGTCGGTTACGGTTCGTACCAGTTATCACAATACTTATCTATACTCATACAACCCCATGCAGTAATGAAATAATCAAAATATTGTTTGTAGACGTTACACAAGTGATATCGAGTATGATCCCACGGAGCAATTGTATTATTTTCATTATTGCAAGTATTGCAACATGTACAACAAGCGTAGCAGGCATAATAAAACAAGACATAAATTGTGAGGGGTATTAATATAACCATCGTCGGTATCGTCATAATCGCATAAAATACGCGTCCACTTCTGAAACTTGCCTTTTGACGATTAATTTCTTCTTGTGGCTTATAATGTTTATAATTTCTACTTTTGATTGATTTGAAAATTGGTCTGCTTTCAACACACTCCTGAAACAAGATTAACATAACCAATAAAACAACTAAGCCGACGGTAAAGCTCAATCACTTCTTGGAAAACTTTCAACCAAGAGAAGTTATCCAATTAACCGAAATAATTCTTAATGGTCTCACAAAAATGAAATCCGAGTTATTCGAAATGCCAGAAAATAAATAAAACATTTCTGATATATTATATGTAACGTGAACAAAAAATAATGTCATTTAAATATCATGTAAGTGTTACACTTGTTTTCGATCTTTGACGAGAAAATAAAGCCACAGATAGGTTGAAAAGGGGTCGATGTATTTTCACTGTAGCTGTGGGTGTTAGCATTAGTGTGTTAGTCGTATCGGATTGCAAAGAATAAAATCTAAACCTAATTAACTTTAAGACAGGTAATTGAATAACTATGAAACGTGCTAAAATGAAAAAAAATACTTAAGTTTAAAAGAACATTTCCGATTTTTAAAAATACGGTTAACATAATTAGGTTTAATTTTATTTACCACAGTGTTATATTTCATTGAAATGTATGAAAAACTTGTTAGATTGATAGCATTTAAATTCATTTTGCGAGGTTAGTAATAAGTAAATAGTTAAACTTGTGCAAAAACGCATCTTTGATCCTCATTTCGAGTGATTTCGTCGAATATGTTTTTCACATTAATATTGTGACAATATCGAAAAGGAATGTGTGTTCAAGAGGTTTCAAGGCGGGACAGAGATATTTATAAAATGTTAAATAGTAAATAATAGAGTAACAAGGTAACAATAGAGTTAGTTATAAAATAATATTTAAATAAGGCCGTTTATAGTAAGGTAGGGTCTTTGTTGTACAACTATTTATGAAAGAGACGGTTTGTTACCTGTTTAGATAATGGGCCTTTTGGGTAACACCTTTTATTTAATTGTAAATTGTTTACACTAGTTAAGATTTTTCCAGAACCATAAAAAGGATTTTTGTATTTTATTATTGCAACGAATCTCTCTGTCTTTCCAGAAATCTCTCTGATCATCCACCAATATAAAGAGATCTCCAAGTGCGGTCGGAGAGTTAGTATTAGTTTGATCTTTGACGAGTGTTTATTGCGTGTGCTATCGGTACGTTAGAAAAGGTCGACGTTTCCGGGCATTGGTCAACTATTTGTATTCTGTCTTATTGTGTATAATTTTTGTGTATGTGCATTCTGCATAATTGTTTGTAAGTAGTACTAAGTAAATTATTTAAGTTATTTATTGTATTACTTCATTGTTGTTGTTGTTTAGGTCATCAGCCAAAAAGCTGGTTTGAACCTGCAGAGGTTTTACTAAGTAAAACGAGGAGTGAGGTGGTTTACCATTGCCTTTCTCACTGAGTGGAAAAGTATGCTTATCAGCATACCGGGCCCTCTGAAAAGCACATATCTTCCACTCTGCAAATGACACCTTCACTTCATTCACCACAGGGTCTGGCTGTGTAATGAAATTCATTACTTTCAGAAGAAATAACTCTGATTAGTGTCTTTTACACCTCTACCTCTTCTGTTCTTAAATGATTCAGTCATTTAATTGGCTGACCACGTGACAAGAAACAGAACTATTTATTTTAGCCCTGCAACAAACAGATTGAGTGTAAATAATTTGACACTCCACCTGTCTGTTATAGGCAGAATTACTTCATTATAATTAGTTTAATATTTATTTTGTAAATCTTTATTTGTAATAAATTCTTATAATTTTAAACTTTAGTGTATTAATTATTTAATTTACCTAGATCCCGAAATGGACCTTAGCGATAAGTGTCACAATATACTAATAGTTCAGGAGAGAAATACAATCACATTGTTAATGATAGGTCTACCGATAGGGATTATTTAGGTTAAATTTTTGTAGTGGAATAATAGCAAAAACACAAGATTGTAGAACCAGATGCCTAATACTATGAAGGGAGAGAATTCTCTTTCTGCCTCTTCTAGTGAAACTTTCAAATACTGATTTGTTGACACATTTTGTTCAGCGCAGTTAAAAAAAAAATCTGGTGTGAAGCACTCACATAACTTTCTTTTGCCAATGAAAATATGAACAATATAATCTAACATTAGAAATAAAACATTAGAAACAACAAAAAACTAACCGCAATAAACTTAACCTAATTTTAACCATGAGTGAAAGACGCAAAATGGAAATCGACCTCAGTTTGGCTTAAAAATAAGGTAAATCACTCTTTTACGCTAAACAAGGCTCTAAAGAAAAATACTTTAATTAACAGTAACGTTGTAGATCTTTTAATTTCCTATAAATTCGATTATATACAATTTTGTCGTAAAATGCATCATACAAAGGCTAAAACCGCAAAAAAATCGAATGTTTACTCGTTTTTTGTCAGAAAAAAACAGAAAATCGCTAATTTCCGCTAAACTAAGCTTTATACAAAAAATATTTAGAATAAAAGTTGTAGGATTTAAATTGTCTACAACTTTCAATATGAACACGTTTGCGCTAAAATGCATATTAAAGGCACAATCTTAAAAAACAAATTTTTTTACGCAAAAACAGCCTCTTCAAGAATTTCAGAAGACATGGCGCCTACTCTATCTTGTAGAGCATAAAAAATGTAGTTAAATAAGACGATTTAAAAAAATATCGTAGGACCAATTTATGAGGAACTAGCAAAAAAGTGAAAAATTACACGAATAAACTACTACTTCCGGTTGATCGATCTTGATGAAAATTTTTGTGTTGAATTCGGTATTAGTAAGTAACTTAATTTTAAAGTTTCAAGTTTGTACGATGTTCCGTTCATGAGATAACTGTACACACACACACACCCATGCACACACCCACACACACACCCACACACACACTCACACAGACCATTCGCTAAAAACATTATTTTTTGGTTCAGGGGGTCTGAAAACGTGTAGATCCGGTGAATACTCGATTTTGAAAAATCGACATGAAAAAAATAGGCCTACTTTTCTTCCTGAATCCTGAATCCTGAATCCTGGTTGAGAGGGCTAAGAAGCCCTATGATGGCGACATCGTGTTAAGGAACACCTGGTCGCTCGGGGAACAATATAACAGAATAATTGCAACCTCAAGAAATTTAGGGGGAATTTTATAGTTTAAATAGGAAATAGGATTCTGGTTCGTGGGACATTGGAACTGGGACTTGAAAGGAGGTAATTTATTTTTAGAAGTTATTTGTGGAAAATTTAAATTAAGGGACAAGTGGGTTTAAGAGCGGCTCTTTTATTTTATTTTATTTTTCAGTGGCCTTTTTTCAGTTTTGTGGGAGGCCTATTATCTTGGTGAGGGGAAGGCATGCATTTTACTGAACGTGGACTAAAGGTATAATTTAAGGTAGGGGTTAGTTTATGATTTCAGGGGAGACGGAAAGGGTAGAGTTTGGCATAATCACCGGCCTTTTTATCTTCTGAGTGTTTATTTATTTAAAATGGCGGCTCTTTTCACCGTAGTGGAGTGATTATGCATAGGAACATGGGGACAACTACCAACTGGGGGGAGCGAGTCATACAAGTAGGAGGGGCATGGGCAAATAAGAGGAATACAGGGCAGAATAAAAATGTGGCAACTCTAAATTTTGTTAAGTGGGTCATACTAAAATTTAGATAAAGTCGTGGAATGGTAATGGGATAGAGACTTCAGGTGGGTGTGGGCGTCGGTACAAGTCCTGAATGATCTGGGGTCCGTCAGTTTTCCCAGCGTCGTGTAGCCGTTTCGAGGTATTGTAAATAAAGTCCTCCATAGAAGGGAAGAGAAGGTGTTCGTGTATGATGCGATTGGATATAAGATAGTAGAACTGTGTGATGCACCGGAGGACTTTGTTCTGGCATGCTGAAGTACGTCTTTTGTTGGACTTGGAGAGAAAGGGCCACCATACCGGTGACCCGTACAAAAGGAAAGGACGTAGGATAGAGGAGTACATCAGAAAAACAGTGGTTCTAATATATACTAATGTTACGAGGCGTAAGGTATGGTCCACTTGGTCATAAAAATTTTATTTTTTAGTTGGGAAAATTTTTTGTAGACGGTTTTCATTTTAAACAAACACTACGCCCCCACGTATCACAATCACAATTTCTTTTTCAAGCATATGCACTTACTGACAACTATTTTTGTCCATACAGTTTTATTACTACCTGTTGTCCATACAGAATTATTACTACAAAAAACCATCGTCTTTGTCTTTGCAGAGAAGATTTTTTACTGAAAACCGGTGCTTTCCAAAAATCAAACAGGTAGCCGAAATAACCTTAATTTATAATATTATATTAGTTGGAAAAATAATTTAGTTCACTTACAAAGTGTAGCAGAAATACAACTGCGACGACAATCATCATGCAAAGTTCTTTCATACTTCCAAATATTCAGTAAAGATTCTTTAACAAAAGAATTAAGATTAACTGGACTCGGAAATGCCTCAAAATCTGCAAAACACAAAACTAATTTACATGTAAATCCTGATTTTCGCACATTCCACTTACATATTTCTAAAACCGTGAACTCTTTCATGAGATATATTTAGGATATAAGAAGCAACAAAATTCTTCAGTAGCTTCTTAGTTCTATCCCAAACGTTTGATGGAATTTTTTTTTTTTAGCTTTTATTTGTTATCGGGAACTGTACATTGTTGACAACTACCCAATTTGATCGCTGCTTTGCTTTATTATTTGACGTGAATTAGACATGAGTTTGAACAGGGACCCCCAGTAGAGTTTGTTCATGGATGGCTATCAACTGGTCACCATACAAAGTCGCTTGCCCAACCGGTGTTACTTAACAAATAATAGCGACTTTCTACCAGCTGACTGACTGGGCTGGCCCGAAGGCCTAATAGAATTTGTCATTACAATAACTACTTATTCAGATCAGATAAAATACGTTCTGGCTCCGTACGAACGGAGGTTCTCACTACATAACATCCTTTTAGTGAAGCGCATTTAATTTTTGTGATTTTAAATTTAAATATATACACGAGTTAATTTTGAGCAATTTTTAAAATATATACTAAACGAGAGACATTAAACAGAATAAAACGACTTTGATACAATTTTAAAAATCGATCAATTTCTCTTCATTGAAGTAATGTTAGAAAATAAGTTGATAATTTAGGTTATTAATTAACTTAATGAAACTGATAACAAAAATGTGAACTAACTAAATGTTAAAGAAATATTCAGACCTACGCCAGCTGAACGATTATGATATCAAATGTTGTCTCTAATTTTTTTTTAGTTACCTGTAACTCCTAGATTAGAAAAATAATTTGTAAATAAATGTTTTTTGAACATTTTTAAACTAATATTTTGTTTTATACAGAAATAGCAGCTACTAAGAGAACCCGCAATAAAAGTAATAATTTATGTAACCACTTCAATTTTCTTTGCTTCTGTTCAATATTGTGTAGTCTGTTCAATTCCGTCCGCAAGGAATGTAGATTTCGTTTTGTGTCTCTCATATGTGAGAAACGTATTGATATAGTTCGTGATTAATCTAGAAATGGTTAGTGTAGTAAATTGTTTATTACTGTCGCCGACCGGGGCCGACGACACGTGGCAAAACCTTGTTTGTAAAATTGGTGGCCCTGAAAAGGACTATTTGATTGGTTGCGGGTTCTGAAAAGGACCGTTGTAGTTAGTTGTTTGATGGCCCTGAAAACATGGCCGGCCCTTCAAGGTGGCCGGACACGGTGAGGTGGCGCGTGCAGTGTGGTGTCCGAAGGGTGACGGCTCGGCTACCGGGTTCAAGCGTAGCCTTCCCTCAGCGGAAGTTGGGTCCCCACTGCAGCGTGGCAGTGGTGGCCCCCAGAGCCCCGCAGTGTAGGGTCGGCGTAGGCTGTTGGCCGATAGCGCGGCCGAGGCGGTTTCCTCCGGGCCTTCGCTGACCTCTGTCTTCACCGTGGTGTCAGGCGGCCACATGGGCTTCCATCGGCTGACCAGTGCGGAAATGTGGCGTTCGCCACCGGCAGCGTCGTCCAGTAATGGTTTCGGCTGGGCTGTTCATTTTCTTCTTGATAGGTCTTCTCAGTTTGGAAGTTGGCTCCATAATGTGCCTCGCGGGCCGATGCCGTCGTTTAAATCTCACCCAGGCGAGTCCACTTCAAGATGGAGGGGCGACACTGCTTACAGCGCGTCAGCAGCGCTACTCACAGCTGATTCTGGGACCGTATGCATCGCTGATAATCGTGGGAGCCGCTGGAGACATTACGTATAGGTTGCCTTTAATTTTAAGATATTGTGTATTGTACGGGATGGAGTATGTTGAACAAGGGTAGTAAATTGCGATGAATAAGATATTTTGAATAAGACTTCTAAGAAATCAAATATGGTAGAAATGTATGTTTTTATATAGATTCATTCTAAGGAGTTGGAGAATAACGGACTTTTGTTAGAGGATCTCGTACTTGTTCAAAGGGTCTAAATTAACTATTAGACCTAACGCATAAAAGCGCTTAGCGCCTTTGTAGTAGTCAGTCAATAACTGAATCCTAGAATGAAAAGGTGCCATATCATTCCGTTCGAAATAGTGTCGTTAGCGGGACCGATTCTGAACTATATTGATAGTTTAAGTGCGCGCAGATGGTATCAAGAGTTTGTGGACAGACCAAACAAACAAACCGATTACCTAAACGGTTTGTTTCGTAAGAACAATAATCTGTGGTTACTAAAGTTGTTTTTATTAAGTTTTATTTCATGTAGTGTAGCCTATTTAATTTGTGTAATATGTAATTTTTAGTAGACTTACGTTATCAATTAATTGTAATTATTAATTTTTAAAATAAATAATGGCCGTTATTAATTCTGGCAACTTTTCTTTTACGAGATCCAAACTTTTCTAACTTCTAAAAGGAGGAAAGTTGCGCGCCTTCACGTGGTACGGCTGGATAGCTTGAGAAGTAATGGATCAAATTCTCAAGTGAACTAAAACAGAATTCCTCGCTGGTTCACACCAGAGTTGTATCCTTGAGACTTCGTGTCTCCAAGCTGGAACTGGCTTCGACAGTCAACATATGGAAGGTTCTTTTGCTAAAGCTTCCGTCGCCTGTGCCAAGCGACATTCAACGAGCACGGAAAGACGACACTCGGTTGCGGCGGGTCGTCAACGAGAGAACTTTAGGGAATACTGGGTAAAGATCAAGGCTCAGAGATCGAAGTAGAGTCTTTCATGTTGTGGCTGAAGTGGTCCATTGTGGCCTCACAAGTAAAAAAAAAATAATAATAAAATTGTTATAATATTCTAATTAAGTCTGTCTATTATTTCTTAAACCCAGATACCGAACAAACCTAAGCTTAGATGTTACAGTATTTCCGCAACACTTCACAATTTGTTTTTCGTTGGGCGCAAACGTTTTCTGCCATTTAAAAAAACTGTTCAAAAGAGCCGGTGAGTAGCAAAGGGGGGACGGCAAACGCACAAACTTATAAACGTGTAATTGTATAGAACATGCAAAAGAAACAGTTAAGCAGAAACAAATATATTTAGTAATTATAATATTTTTACATTATTTGTATTAGATAACCACAAACTGCATCATTCATTTTAAAGATTCACTGTAACAAGACAAAAATGTAATAAAAGAAAAACAATTGAAGCACAGTTTGGTTTTCAAGAGAAAATTATTCAGAAGAACGACATACCGAAAGGATCGATCAATAATCGACAGCATTTTTGGAGTAATGATGAGAAAAATATTTGGGGAGAAGGAAAACGCAGGATGCAATATAAGAAGGAAAGCAAGAAAATTAAAACGAGTAACTCATGTATGACTATCATAGTCGAAATTTGAATGCAACGAAATTAAAGAAAAAAAATAATCAAATAAATCAGCATTATTTATAATAGACCCACCGGGTTGGTCTAGAGGTAAAGTCATTGCCGTGAGTCAGCTGTTTTTCAAACAGCTGATTTTCGGAGACGAAGGTTCCTGGTTCAAATCCTAGTAAAGGTGGTTTACTTTTATACGGATTTGAATACGAGACAGTGGTTACCGGTGTACTTTGATGGTCGGGATTCAATTAACCATACTCTCTCAGGAATGGTCGGCCTGGGTCTGTACAAGACTACACCTCATTTACATGTTATATACATCATCTTCATCTCATTGGGTCATGGGGTTGCTTATTGTTCTGAATTGAACAGATTGCAACGTACGCAAATTAGGAGTAAAATTCAGTATTTTCATTTAAAATACATACAAAGCAACAGATATAAAAGTCACGAATTCGAAAGACATTAAACTGTTAGATATTGGTTGTTAAAAGAAATATTCGCCTAATTCATCCACTAGGTATAACATTGGTAGAAAACACTTACCTACGTTTTGTTCTTCGATGAATCCGCTGTAATATAAAGTAAGGCAGAAGAAGATCTGAGAAGGTTTGCGATATTCGTACCCAATATATACTCGTACATATACATATATTATACATTGTCACCATGTTTAGTTAAAACGTGCCTCATTTTAATAAGTTCATTAGTTATTTTTTTATAATGCTTATAAGATTGACGCAATTAAACGTCATGGAATTTTAGATAGAAAAAATTCTTGACACCTATACATATAAAAACAATTTTTATTTTATATCTAGTTTTGTGGCGCTTCTCGCCTCAACTTTAACCCTTTCAATCCCAATTTTTTTTTACTTTACACAAACAAATATGTGTACATTGTTTCATACACTTTACTGACATTTAACTGAAATAAAATCACTTTTAGACCTTCAGCCTTTTTTTGATGGCGCGACAAAAAAGTGTGACACATGTGCCACATTGGGCTTGATGGTATCAAAGTTCCCAACAATATGAATAAGTAAAAATCATGTGCAGGCTTGCTAAACAAAATTCTCTTGCTTAGATTTGTAGCAAAGCATTATGTAAAACTTAAAAAAGTTTACAATTCAAAAATATTGGTAAAATGGACAAAATCAGTAATTACAGCCTAAAAAATATACTTTGTATGTACATTCAACATACTCGAAGAAATGCTGCAAATTATTTTAGCAAATGAACACGAATATTTAAGACTAAAACTAACTTTAAAAAGAAACTAATGGTCGCGTCCGTGGCGTAGTGGTCAGCATCTTACACTGCAAAGCGGAGGTCTCAGGTTCGATTCCTGGCTAGGGTACAGAAAATTATTACACTTCACATCCAGCGCTCTTTAATCAAAAGTAGTCGCTAACAATTAAAGTTTTTTTGTCCGTTATTTTACTCCAATGTGACTTCTATGCCTCACTGGGTAAGAAAGGGTTAACCATTTTGTGTTGGTTGATAGTCAGTAGGTTAATTTCGTTGATGACTATACAAGAAATGGTGTTTTGCACCTACACGTTGCCAGTGTACTTTACTGTGCATTAAGTTCTTTCCGCTGTACGGTTTCAACCGGGTGCACGCCCCAGACCTCACAGAGCGTGCCCATAAAACTGCGGTATAGCTACCCTATACTCACCTGCTCTCGAGGTAATGGGCGCTGGCCGTAGCACCTCAGTGTGCTATTCGTAGTACAATGTTGTGCGTAGTACTTTCATGTGTGGTAAAGCCACGTGCAAAGCATTTAGCGACGTAACGAGCTTGACAGCTACTCGTCCTACGTTTACACGAGTACTGAGGAGAGTGGGGCGCCCTGCGGACGTGACCGCACCCACTCATTTGGGTTGGCCTCCCAGGGGTTGTGGGTTCGCCAACTAGGTAGCATTTTGCGGCACTAAACTGATTAAATTCCTTCAGAAGGGTGTACTCAGCTAAGGACTGTTTCTACCTTCTTGAGTTCATTTCAGCCGGTTTTACGCATTTTAATAGCAAAAATCTGGTGTGAAACACTCACACAACTTTCTCTTGCCAGTGAAAATAATTAACAATAAACCTAACATTAGTAATAAAACATAAGAAATAAACAAAAAACTAACCTCAAAAAACATAACCTTATTTTAATCATGAGTGAATGATGCAAAATGAAAATCAACCTCAATTTGGCTTAGAAATACGGAAAATCACTCTTTCTCTCTAAACTAGGCTCTGTAGAGAAAAATGCTCTAAATAAAAGTTGTAGATCTTTTAATTTTCTATAAATTTAATTATACAGGGTGATTCATGAAGTTCTCCCCCCACTTCTACAGCACATTGTACTAGTAAAAATAATGAAAAAATGTTATATAAACATAGGTCCGAAAACGCTTCGTTAGCGAGTTACAGCTAGCGAAAGATTTCGCCTGAATTCCTGGGCAAAGAGTAAAATAAAGCCATACTGAACTTTTGGAAAGGTTAATTAAGTAAGAAATGTCGTGGATTCTTATGTAATTTTACCTGATAAAGCTAATAAAATAGGTTTCAGAACTGTACCTGTAGTACTTTTTGAGGGATTCACGGTTAAATGCAAAAAATTGGGGCACGAAACAATGTTTTTTTAAGTTTCATGTACAATAACTTTGTTAAATTGGTAATAAATACATAAAATCAACAAACATTAATTGTAGAGAATTTAATTCTGAGAAAATTGATATAATCAAAGTCTAAAATAAAACAGAAATAAGTATCAAAAAATCGATTTTATTCAGTATAATACATTACTATCTGTAAAGAAATACCGTACGGTATTTAGTTAAAATAAAACAAAAACAAAATGTTTGTTCCTTAATGATGAGATAAATTGAGAAAACAAGATGAACTGTTAAATAAATTTGTTTGTAAATAAAAATATCATGTTTTATTACGTTGTATTTTTTTTTTAAATAAAAATTTACATTAAATGTTCGAAAATAAATGAAGCAAACATTTTCCAATTATTGTTTACTAATAATCGAAATGCAGTTTTTTGTTTTATTAATTTCGAAGTTGGTAACGCACGAATAACAGCTGATCAACAATGGTATTCTGTACTGTTACGTTAGAACTGTGTATTAGTGGTGTTTTGCAAGCTACAGCAGGAGATCGGGTTCTGTGAATCGTGTTATTAAATGCAATTTTTTTGTGAGTTATAATTCGATTGTTTATTCAGCGAAAAAATGCCTTACTTATTTACATCAGAGGAATACGCTGATATGGTTTTTATTTTGGGTTACTGTAATGGTAATGCTAGAGCTGCTGTAGTAGAATATGAACTACGTTACCCTAATAGGAGGATTCCAGATACCAAAACAATTTCAGGAACTTTTCGTACTCTTCGGGAAACAGGATCACTACCAAGTACTAGAACCAATTATGAACGAGCTGTCCAACTTGATGATGATATTGTTATTAATGCTGTTCATCGCAGTCCAGGTGTAAGTACACGACGTATTTCTAGGCGGATAGGAGTTTCGCAGTCAACGGTGTGGAGGTCACTAAATCGAAACAAATTTTATCCGTTTCATAAACAAAAGGTTCAACATCTACAGCCAGGGGATGGTCCGCTTCGCTTGGAGTTTTGCAACTTTTTGAATATTAATAATCAACTCTACAAGCGTATTTTGTTTACGGATGAGGCACAATTCACTCGGGATGGTGTCAATAACTTGCACAATGAACACTCATGGGCAGAAGAAAATCCACATGAGGTAGTGGAACAGAACTTTCAACACCGATTTAGCGTCAATGTCTGGTGTGGCCTTTTGCACAATCGGCTGATTGGACCTTTCATATTACCTGGACGCCTAAATGCTGAGTTGTATTTGCATTTCCTTCAAGAAGAGTTGCCGCAGCTGTTAGAGAATGTTCCTTTACGTCTCAGACAAAATTTGTACTTCCAGCATGACGGAGCACCTCCCCACTTTTCACGTGCCGTTTCTGCTTATTTAAATCATCAATTTCCTGGACACTGGATTGGTCGTGGAGGGCCTCACCCTTGGCCACCAAGATCCCCAGATCTATCTCCATTGGATTATTGCATCTGGGGATGGATGAAAGACATTGTATACAAGACAAAAGTGAATTCTCGTGATGAATTAATTGCCCGTATTATGGATTCGGCTGTGCAGATACAGGGAAGCCCTGAAAAATTAAGAAACGCAACAAAAGCAATACACAAACGTGCTGCAAAATGTATTGATAATGATGGCCTCATTTTCGAACATCTATTATAAAAAGGTGCGTACGGTTGGCCCAACCTGATTAATTTTGCTTAAAACTAGTAATGTATTATACTGAATAAAATCGATTTTTTGATACTTATTTCTGTTTTATTTTAGACTTTGATTATATCAATTTTCTCAGAATTAAATTCTCTACAATTAATGTTTGTTGATTTTATGTATTTATTACCAATTTAACAAAGTTATTGTACATGAAACTTAAAAAAACATTGTTTCGTGCCCCAATTTTTTGCATTTAACCGTGAATCCCTCAAAAAGTACTACAGGTACAGTTCTGAAACCTATTTTATTAGCTTTATCAGGTAAAATTACATAAGAATCCACGACATTTCTTACTTAATTAACCTTTCCAAAAGTTCAGTATGGCTTTATTTTACTCTTTGCCCAGGAATTCAGGCGAAATCTTTCGCTAGCTGTAACTCGCTAACGAAGCGTTTTCGGACCTATGTTTATATAACATTTTTTCATTATTTTTACTAGTACAATGTGCTGTAGAAGTGGGGGGAGAACTTCATGAATCACCCTGTTATATATATACGGGCATTCATAGGTACAAAAATGTACTATGTAATAATACTGTGCGTTCGGATTAACCGGGATTTAGATTTTCCGGGGTGGTTGCAGCTGGAGGTCCGCCCGGATAATCGAGGTTCGACTGTATAACGCAAAAATAGAATAACTGGTAAAGAAATAACAAATAAAAGGACAAGGTTGCCAGTGAGAATATAATAGAATCGAACTCATTGTAGGCAACAATAGCTGCCTTTCGGACAGAAACTGCACCCGTTAAAACCGACATAATGGTCATTGTCATGGTGTAACTATCATTCGTATTTCATTTTGAATCAAGCTTCTACACGCCAACAATTCAACGTTTAATATCTGAGACGCTCATTATTACTCCAAAGGAGAAACTAATAATTCATATTTCAATAGAGAGAATATTCAATAATTTTTATATACGTTTTAATGAATACCAGTATTAAACACACCAACTTTATACATTTCAGTTTCAAAAACATGTCATTAACATATTCTTCGCTACACCATCGTAGCGATCGTAGCTATATGTAACAAAATTTTAATTAGCATAATTGGCGTATACACCCATCGTAACGTAACCAACAAAATAAAAAAATATATTCTACTTATATACTTGATCGAGTATATTATAGAGAGAAAAACAACCGTATTTAACAATTTATATGCTGTATACCAAGTAAGAAAATAAAGTTAATTTTTATAAGAATGAACTTTATAACCGGTCATCCGCCGAGTTAGGTTTCTCATATCTATAAATAAAAAGTCTCAAAACGAAAACTAATATTCTCAGATAAATTCCATCTACTCACTATTTGATTGAAGGCCTGTTGAAATCGCCATCCAAAAAATTCAATGAACTCAATTACAAAATTCAAATTTTTAAACATTCTTAATTAAAATTACTATATTGTTAAAAAATGATAATTGTGGGAATGTGAACGAGGCTTATGATTAAGCATTGACGTGGTAGTTATTGACGAATGGTCGGTCTCTCGTTGTCTTCCTAGAATAGATAAGATTATTTTAACTCTGTTGTTGTTAAGGTCATCAGCCGAAAGGCTGGTTTGAACCTGTAGAGGTTTTACTAAGTAAAACGAGGAGTGAGGTGGTTTACTTAAATTTTCAGACCCTTGCCGGAAATAAAACTAGGGACCTACCACTTTGTAGGCTAGCACGCTAGTCACAACGCTTGGAGGCAGTCAATCTTCTTTTTCTTGTTAAAATGTACGTTTAAAATTTCATTTTTTATCAAATAATCTTTGTTGTTTAGATCGTCAGCCGAAAGGCTGGTTTGAACCTGTAGAGGTTTTACTGAGTAACATGAGGAGTGAGGTGGTTTACCATTGCCTTCCTCACTGAGTGGAAAAGTACGCTTATCAGCATGCCGGGCCCTCTGAAAAGCACATATTTTCCACACTGCAAAAGACACCGTCACTTCATTCACCACAGGGTCTGGCTGTATAATGAAATTCATTACTTTCAGAGGAGACAACTCTGATTAATGTCTTTTACACCTCTACCTCTTCTGTTCTTAAATGATTCAGTCATTTAATTGGCTAATCATGTGATAAAAAAAGAACTATTTATTTTAGCCGTGCGACTAACAGATTGATTTTAACCCTATAGACTGATTGATTTTAACCCTATAGACTAGAAAATGAAAACAATGACAATAATGTAAAGGTTTTCAGTGGTCTGCTACTAGCAGTTCATGTAACAAACCGATGCGTTTACCATGCAAATTTATTTTGGTAGCCTTGAAAACAGTCGCTATTGAAATCCCAGCCTGTTGATATATCATCCAAAATGATTTATTAAGAGAGCGACTCGAACGTTCTTTTACACCCATCAGAACTTCCAAGGCTTTTGATAGCCAAGATTTTGCTTTATCGTTCTCCTATCCCCCATGACTCACGAACATACTCAAGACTGTATCCTTATTCGAAAGAGCAGAATTGATAATTGTTAACTGAAACTCATCTATTATTCTTTCGTGAGATTTATATGCGAAATAATTCTCAAGATTAAACACACCTTCGTGTTTCAAAAAACGACATTGTCGACACAGTAGATACGAATAGAAACTAAAAGAGTACTAGTGCTCAAAAACTAATTTTCAATTTTTATAAAATCTTAACACTGAATAAGGTGTTGCCGACATGACGTGAAATTTACAAATACGTTACTTTTACCTTCTTAAAGTTACGATTGCTTCGGTTTTTGAAACTCTCGATACGGTTAACGTGTACTACGGCTTGAAAGAAAAGTTTCATAATTTATTATCAAATAGGTTTTTTAAAAAAACCTGGAGTTATCATTGCATTTCATGTTAATAAAGCGGGAACTGCTATACAGACCATTTTGGATTTTTTAAATTAATAACTAATCAAGAAGTGTCAATATTGCAATTTTGTTGCCCAGTAACTTTGCATTATTTAGTACATTTTCCTGTGTTTATAGCTTGAAGACTTTTTTCGCTAATAACAATACGTTTTGTTTTATAATTGTAAACTTAAATAAACTGTTTCTAAAGTTTCTTAATTGAAATGGCATTTTTAGAAATTTATAACTTTATTATTAAAAGTTTTCATAGATGATTCATAAAATTAAACCAGGTAATAACTTTATTAATCATAAAATCCTTCCACCTGACTTCAACATGAGTCTTATACTATCCCTATCGAAACTTTGCCATGAACTTTGGTGAAGGTTATAAGTGATCTCATTACATTTCTACCGTTTCACATTACACCTTATCATGTGTAGGAAAATGATTTGAAAGAATCTGTAACTGTTAATTTTTGAACCTTTTGCTATGCTTAAAATTTTCATAAACACACAACATAAATATCAATCATAGAACTACCCTTACAACCAAAAAACGTGGGTCCCCTGCTTATCACTCATCAATCTATTATTTTTTGTCATCAGTCTCTCGACTGGTTTGATGCAGTTCTCCAAGCTGTTCTATCTTGCGCAAGTCGTTTCATATCTACATACCTGTAACACCCTACATCTTTAGTACTTGTCTTTATAAATTCTAATCTTTGCCTCCCTCTACAATTTACTCCCTCAATATTACCCTCCATAATTGATAGCCCAATACCTTGATGTCTAAAGATATGCCCTACTAGCCTATCCCTTCTTCTGGTAAGATGCTTCCATATACTTCTTTTTTCGTCCACTTGCCTAAGAACCACTTAATTACTTATTTTGTCCACTCACCTAATCTTTAACATTTTGCTGTAACAACACATTTCAAAAGCTTCTATCCTCTTCATTTCTACAGCCCCTATTACCCACGTTTCACTCCTATACAATGCTACACTCCAAACATGTTTTAAAAAAATTTCCCTAATCTGTAAATCAATGTTTGTAGTCAGTAAGCTGTTTTTCATTTCAAAGGGTTTTCTAGCTTGAGCAATTCCATTTTTGATATCACTTGTGGTTCTACCATTCTGTGTTAATTTACTCTCTGGATAGCAGAATTCCCCAACTTCCTGTATGTTCTCGTTGCCTACTTTTAAATTTCCCATTTCTTCTAAACCACTCTTGCTGCTGCACAACACTTTCGTTTTGTTCTCATTAATTTTCATGAAGTAATCCTTGCTCAAGATCTCATCCATTCCATTTAAGACATCCTCTAGTTCTTTCTTTGTCTCGGCTAATACTACTATATCATCGGCGAATCTCAGAATTTTTTTGTTTCTCCTTGAATTTTTATTCCTGCGTCAAATTTTTCCTTCACTTCATTTATAGCCTCTTTTATTTACGAGTACAAGTTAAAAAGTAGTGGTGACAATGAACAACTTTGTCGTACAGCAGTCTCTTTTTCGTACCCCTCAATTCTCAATATCGATCTATTTAGCACACACATTTATGTTAAACGCTTCACACATATCCATCACCATCGATCTCTCTCCTTCACTATACATTATCCAAAGTTTATCTGAGCATAAATCGGAATCACTCTCAATCATCTCATTTGGCAGTGCTTGACCATCTGTAGAGACGCCTATTGTTACCCCAAATTAACAGTATCGGGTGTTCCAAAAACGAAGCAATCGTAACTTTAAGAAGGTAGAGGTAAAGTATTTATAAATTTCACGTCATTTAACATGACTGTCGGCAACACCGTATTTAATGTTAAGATTTTATAAGAATTAAAATTTAGTTCTTGAGCACTAGTACTGCTCTAGTTTCTATTCGTCTCTACTGTGTGGACGATGTCGTTTCTTGAAACACGAAAGTGTGTTCAATCCTGAGAATTATTTCGCATATAAATCTCATGAATGAATAATAGACAAGTTGCAGTTAACATTTCTCAATTCTACTCCTTCGAATAAGGATACAGTTTTGAGTATGTTTCTGATTCATGTGAAGTAAAAGAACGAAAAAGCAAAGTCTTGGCCATCAGTGATACCCTTGGAAGTTCTGAAGGGTGTAAAAGAATGTTCGAGTCGCTCTCCTAATAAATCATTTTGGATGATATCTTAAGGTGAGACTGTACTATGATTTTGACTGAAATTTTTGAATTTCGGTTTTTTATGTTTTTCAGTACTTCAGACTAGAACTACCAGAAAAAACATTAAATTACGTAACAAATTATTTTAATAAAAAAATTAAGTATTTGGCAGGTTTACACAGAAAATTTATCATTGTTACCAAGAACGAATATTTGTCGTAATTTTATACTCCTCTTTTTAGTGTAAAGGGAATTTCAGTATTTTTAAAATATCTGCATTACTGTTTTTAATATTCTCAAAACTGTTGGCTTTCTACCCAACTGTTGATGGGAAATTTACATGTTTGTGTACATTTTGTTTTTGATTTGTGGCTTTTTGTTTTTTGTTTGTTCCTAGAAATGTAGATTTTTAACATTTAGGTACATTTTTTCGGAAACCATTAAACCTACCATGTAGAATTTTTACCAGTTATTCATCTTGTACATGCACATACACTGGCATTTTTACGACTTCCTCAAATGCTCTTAAATTACAAATATGCAAAAACACGTAGAAAGAAATTTGTAAAAATTCTATGTTATGTTATTTTGTTTTTAATTTTAAGGTCCTACAGATTAAATTGAAAAAATGCCAGTAGCAAGAGATTTCCAACAACTATAAGTGTGTAAAGTTTAAATTTCTTATCTTTAACCAATCCTATGAAAATTGTACCTAAAAATTGCAAATTTAACGTTGGCGGGATACAAAGTACAGTCTCCCCTTAACAGGCTGGGATTACTATAGCGACTGTTTTTAAAGCTACCAAAATAAATATGCATGGTAAACGCATCGGTTTTTTACATGAACTGCTAGTAGCATACCACGGAAAACCTTTACATTATTGTCATTGTTTTCATTTTCTAGTCTATAGGGTTTAAATAATCTTATCTATTCTAGGAAGACAACGAGAGACCGATCATTCGTCAATAACTACCACGTCAATGCCTAATCATAAGCCACGTTTACATTCCCACAATTATCATTTTTTAACAATATAGTGATTTTAATTAAGAAATTTTAAAATTTGAATTTTGTAATTGAGTTCATTGAATTTTTTGGATGGCAATTTCAACAGGCCTTCAATCAGATAGTGAGTAGATGGAATTTATCTGAGAATATTAGTTTTCGTTTTGAGACTTTTTATTTATAGATATGAGAAACCTAACTCGGCAGATGACCGGTTATAAAGTTCATTCTTATAAAAATTAACTTTATTGTCTTACTTGGAACACAGCATATATAAATTGTTAAATGCGGTTGTTCTCTCTATATACTCGAACAACTTTTAAGTAGTTGGATATGTTTTTTTATTTTGTTGGTTACGTTACGATGGGTGTATACGCCAATTAAGCTAATTTAAATTTTGTTATATATAGCTACGATCGCTACGATGGTGTAGCGAAGAATATGTTAATGACATGTTTTTGAATTTTAAATGTACCATAAAATTTACAAAGTTGATGTGTCAAATACTGCTATTCATTAAAACGTATATATTAAAAATTATTGGATATTCTCTCTATTGAAATATGAAATATTAGTTTCTCCTTTGGAGTAATAATGAGCGTCTCAGATATTAAACGTTGAATTGTTGGCGTGTAGAAGGTTGATTCAAAATGAAATACGAATGATAGTTACACCATGACAATGACCATTATGTCGGTTTTAACGGGTGCAGTTTCTGTCCGAAAGGCAGCTATTGTTGCCTACAATGAGTTTGATTCTATTATATTCTCACTGGCAACCTTGTCCTTTTATTTGTTATTTCTTTACCAGTTATTCTATTTTTGCGTTATACAGTCGAACCTCGATTTTCCGAGCTGACCTACGGCTGCACCCACCCCATATATATGCCTCATATATATATATATATATATATGGGCATTCATAGGTACAAATGTACTATGTAATACTGTGTATTCGGATTAACCGGGATTTCGATTTTCCGGGGTGGTTGTAGCCGAAGGTCACTCCGGATAATCGAGGTTGGGCTGTATTACACAAAAATAGAATGACTGGTAAAGAAATAAAAAATAAAATGGACAAGGTTGCCTGTGAGGATATAATAGAATCAAACTCATTGTTGGCAACAATAGCTGCCTTTCGGACAGAAACTGCACCCGTCAAAACCGACAAATGTTCATTTTCCATGTGTATAGTCCGTTTTTTGTTAGTTGAGTCCTGTTGTAAACAAACTGCGTTAGTCCTTGTAAATACACAGTACACAAACATGCGTGGCCTTGGGTGAACTCTCTGCCAGCTAACCGGTGATCTAAAAGAAAAACACCCACTCATTACATTTTGTCAATTCAATCGTCAGTGGTATAATGTAATAGGCCTAATAATAAAATTGTAATGGTTTTCCTATTTTATACACAAATTATTTTCGTTTCACTTGACTTTATCGGTTATTTATAGATTGGTGTAATCAAAACAAAACAAATCTTGTAGTATATGAGTCAGTCACATTTTGGAATATGTGGTGTGTGATGTCTTCATGATTAAGTGTGCGATTAGATGTAAAATTCTATTTATTCGCATCAATTTTCTTTTTTTTCTTAGTTTTTGGATGTTAGTGCGTGGCTGTTTATGTGATTGTGCGACAACAGATGTATTGACGATGCTGGACGAACCTTCCTCTTCCGGAAATAATATATATATTAAAATATATATTAAAAACAAAAATCGGAAACCTTTACGAAGCGGAGAAAAGACAATTGTAATTAAGGTTTTCAATAAGTTTGCTAATAAATAACCTAATCTATAAATTAAAGAGATAGAATCACTTTGTTTAGGCCCGATAATTAAATTATATTTGTTATCGCCGCTATTGGCAATAAATATAGGTAGCAGATAACTCCGTACAGTCGATGAGTGAGAGTCGTGCCGTGCGCGTCGCTATTGTTACCGCTGTCTCGTTAAACCGCTTTATGACCGCTGTTCTTATAACCGTGAATTCGGAACACCGTAATTTGGAAACTCCTTGTACCTTATCCCTGCGCAGGTGGTATTCCTTTTATTTTATTTGTCCTTGTCTTGGAAAAAGGGGTAAGTCAAGTTTTCATTATATTTTTACTTTGCATATATTATATCATTAAATTATTTTACCGCAATACAGTCCACTGTCGCTCTATTAAATAAAACACAACCGCAAACACACTTACTGCTGAATTTACTGGTGTATCTTATTCAAATGTTCAGAGTACGAAAAGAGTGTAAACAGAGTTTAAAAAACCTCAGTTAAAAAAAGAAAACGTAAAACGCTGCTTTAGACAAATTAGATATCAACAAAACTGTTTTAAGACTTATTATTAATCAATTTTCCTTTAGAAATGAGTTACCTACAATAAGATTTTGTCGGTTGTCATTAATGGTCCTGATTTACCCAATATTAGTCGGTCGGTCCATTTTCATAAACTAATTCTATCAATGGGGTTTAAATTCAATAGTTTTTCGTGTAAAAATATGCAACAGCATAAAAGGTACGAGCGGGCGTAGTGTAAGCATAATTTTTTGAACACTGTTTTGTTCGTTCCACTCGCCCGGTGGCATGTTTACGCTAGGACTCAACTAAGAAAAAACGTACTGTAGATGCTTCATTCATTCTTATGAAGCATGTACATTCATTCATTCATTCTGAATGAAGCATGTACATTCATTCTTTCATTCTGAATGAAGCAAGTACATTCATTCATTCTGAATGAAGCATTTACATTCATTCATTCATTCTGAATGAATGAAGAATGTACAAACAAACAATTCAACGCTTACTTATCTGTGATGGTCATTATTACTGCAAAGAAGAAACTAATATGTAATTCATATTTCAATAAAGAGAATATTCAATAATTTTTTATATAGTAGCCTACGTTTTAACAAATACCAGTATTAAACACACAAACTTTGTAAATTTTGTGGTACATTTCAGTTTCAAAAACATGTCATTAAAATACTTTTCGTTACACCATCGTAGTACGTATACTAACAAAATTTTAATTAGCATAATTGGCGTATTTATGATATACACATCTTAACGTAACATACAAAATAAAAAACATATTCTACTTAAACGTTATTCGAGTAGATAGGGAGAACAACAACAGTACTTAACAATTTACACGCTGTATTCCAAGTAACAAAATAAAGTTAATTTTTATAAGCATGAACTTAATAATCGGTCATCTGCCGAGTTAGGTTTCTCATAACTATAAATGCCCAAAGGCATTTCTGCTATTTAGCGCCCAAACTGCTCAATCTGAAGAATGCGTCGTCATTTTCAACACAGTAATGCATCTCCACAAAAAAATGTTTACGTACGACTTTATCACTGGTATTTAAACTTTGTACTAACTGAAATTTATAAGGTGTCATTTTCAAACGTTTCCGCAGAATTTTCCACACAGTCGGTTGAGGAATTTGCAAATCTAAACTTGCTGATCTAGTTGATTTTCATGGACTTTGTACATAAACATAACGAATACTATCAATTTGTTCTTCTGTAGCAGAAGGTCTTCCAGTAATCTTCCTTTTACACAGACAACCACTGTTTCCAAAATGTTTATACCAGTCATAGAATGATTGCCTTGTTGGTGGTGGTTTACCGTATCTTGTTCTGAAATGACTTTGCACAACCGTAACCGAGTTTGTTTTGGCTAATTCAAGAACACAATAACCTTTCTCCACTTGAGTAACGGCTATTTTGCTAGAATGGTCGTTGTAACAACAGCCAACAACAAAATGCTAGCAACAGTTGTACCAACATAAACGTTAAAAAATTCCCTACTAACCTATATCATTTACTATATTAAAATACACCAGTTTGATGTTAAAGAAACTGTCAAAAGTGTCTATTTCATTTATAATCACCCTGTATTTAGCACACACATTTATGTTAAACGCTTCACATATATCCAATACCATCGACCTCTCTGCTTCACTATACATTATCCAAAGCTTATCTGAGCACAAGTCGGAATCACTCTCAATCATCTCATTTGGCAGTGCTTGACCATCTGTAGAGATGCCTATTGTCACCCCAAATTAACAGTATCGGGTGTTCTAAAAACGAAGCAATCATAACTTTAAGCAGGTAGTGGTAACGTATTTTTAAATTCACGTCACCTAAATGTCTGTCGTCAACACCGTATTTAATGTTAAGATTTTATAAGAATTGAAATTTAGTTCTTGAGCACTAGTACTACTCTAGTTTCTATTTGTCTCTACTGTGTCGACGATGTCGGTTTTTTAAACACGAAAAAGTGTTCAATCCTGAAAATTACGTCACTTATAAATCTTACGAAAGAGTAATAAACGAGTTGCAGTTAACATTTCTCAATTCTACTCTTTCGAATAAGGATACAGTCTTGAGTATGTTCGTGAGTCATGGGGAATAAAAGAACGCAGAAGAAAAGTCTCGGCCATCAGTGGTAACCATGGAAGTTCTAGAGGGTGTAAAACAACGTTCGGTCGCTCTTCTAATAAATCATTTTGGATGATATCTTAACAGGCTGGGATTTCAAAAGCGACTGTTTTCAAGGCTACCAAAATAAATTTGCATGCTAAACGCATCGGTTTGTTACATGAACTGCTAGGAGTAGACCACTAAAAACCTTTACATTATTGTCATTTTTACTTCCTCTTGCCTATATGAATATATAGGAAGGAAAGTATTGTTTTCATGTCGATTTTTCGAAATCGAGTTTTCACCGAAACTACACGTTTTCAGACCTCCTGAACCCAAAAAAACATGTTTCTAGCGATTGGTCTGAGTGTGTGTCTGCGTGAGTGTGTATGTGTGTGTGTGTGGTTTTGCACAGCAAAACCATATTGTTTTCTTTTTCTTGTCTTTAGGGTTTAAATAATCTTACCTATTGTAAGAAAGACAAAAAAACCGACCATTCGTCAATAATTGTCTCGTCTTTTATATAATATATTGATTTTCTTTAAAAATTTTTGAAATTTTTATTTTGTAATTGAGTTCATTGAATTCTTTTACGGCAATTTCAACAGGCCTTCAACCAGACAGTGAGTATAGGGATTTATCTGAGAAAATTAGTTCTTCCTTTTGAAACTTTTTTTTAATAGATATGAGAAACCTAAATCGGCAGATGACCGGTTATTAAATTCATGCCTATTAAAAGTTATTTTATTACTCGGAATACAGTATATAAATGATTAAATACGATTGTTGTTCTCTCTATATATTCGAACAACGTTTATGTAGAATATGTTTCGTTATTTTGTTGGTTATGTTACGATGGGTATATCATATTAAACGCCAATCATGCTAATTAAAATTTTGTTACGTATACTACGATGATGTAGCGAAAGGGTTTTTTAATGACATGTTTTTGAAACTGAAATGTACCAAAAAATGTACAAAGTTGGTGTGTTTAATACTGGTATTCCATTAAAACGTATATATTAAAAATTATTGAATATTCTCTTTATTGAAATATGAATTCAGTTTGTTCTTTGGAGTAATAATGACCGTCGCAGATATTAAACCTTAAATTGTTGGCATGTAGATGTTTGATTCAGAATGAAATGCGAATGATAGTTACACCATGACAATGACCATTATGTCGGTTTCGACGGTTGCAGTTTCTGTCCAAAAGGCAGCTATTGTTGTCTACAATGAGTTTGATTCCATTATATCCTCACTGGCAGGCGCGGATCCAGGACTTTGACTTGGTGCCGAACGGGGGAGGTTTGGGGGTACACCTCCCAACTAAAGGTAGGATCCGGGGGTCCTCCCTTGGAAAATGTTTGTAATTTTGAGTTCAAAATAAAGTTTTAGAGCTCTATTTTTCAAAGATTGATTGATAATACTTAAGTCACATTAAAGTTGAAAAGTTACCCGTCTTTTGGTACGTGCCGGCAGGTACCAGTCATGTTGGACTATTTATGTAGTCACTTAAAAATGTATACTCAGATTCAGATTTTTGAAGAGGAATGAAAAAAGGAAACAAATAAAGGTATCAAGCTGCTTACAACACGTGTATTACAATTAATGTACAAGTAGAGGTAATCAAAATTTATTATTTATTATTTACACAATAAAAATTATAATTAATTAAAAATTATAAAAATTCGAATTTTTCGTATACCACTTGGTCAGTTGGGGGGGGGGGGAGCGATCGCCCCGATCCCCCCTAGATCCGCGCCCGCTCAGAGGCAACCTTGTCCATTTTATTTATTATTTCTTTACCAGTTATTCTATTTTTGTGTTCTACAAGTTATATCTTTTGTACCAGCATTTTTTTTAATAGGCTATAGTTTACTAAAGTACGTGGAATTCCGTACTCCTCGGTAGTTTAACGGCACTTATACCCTTACGCAGGCGTTGAAAATCTCAAACTTTTTGACAATTCTAAACTTATATAACTTCCCCGTTTACTAGACATTTTCGCACCCTTAATACAGTTTACAGAAATACGTATACACTACTACAAAGGTACGAACAAACTGACCCACATGACATAAAATTTACTAATGTAATTTCAGAAAAGGAAAGAAAATGACGTAATACAGTAAAGTAGGCCTACATACATTATATTTATGATAAAGTGCTATACTACATATCTCAGCTATGTAAACACTAACTACTATTGGTTTCATAATCATAGACACGCGAGTTTGAATTCTTGCATCTCTAAAACTATGAGTCGGATTACAACATACTTTACATCAAAATTTAGCTCATTTTATTCTGCGTTGACCCATAATAGTCGTATATTTTTAATGTTGTTTAAAAATTGCCAAATCGAGGTTGGAAGACAAAATAACCCGGTCTTTTGATACCGCAACAAATTTCATGCGTTGAGAGGCGTGTAACTCGATTAATATTTAACCGGAAAGTTTGAAGTTTTAACAAACATATACAATTCTATTCTTATAGCGTGTACGAAATTTTAAATTCATAAGTTATTTAAATTTTGATTTATTACAATATTCTGAACCCTTGCTATCTCGGTAACCGCTCGATCGTTCGGCACGGGCAAACTATCGTTTTGTTCAGCGTAAAAAAACTTAGTATAGATATTTTAATAACATGAAATATCGATTCACCAATGTTGTGGTAGAATTTTTAGAATTTTCAAAAATAGATGGGTAATGCGGGGGGTGAATGTTACTATCCATGTTGCTAGTTTGTGTACGTGACATCCTGTCGGACTGTCATCAAAACCAATTCCCCCTTCACCATTCTGTCTTCTTCCTTCACCGTCGTTTATTTGGCTTCCCCTTCACCATTCTGTCTTCCTCCTTCACCGCAGTTTATTTGTCTTTCCCTTCTCCTTTCCGTCTTCCTCCTTCACCGAGGCTTATTTCTCTTCCCCTTCTCCTTTCTGTCTTCTTTCTACACCGCGGTTTATTTGTCTTCCCCTCCTCTATCACCGTGGTTTATTTCACTTCCTCTTTCGCCTTTTGGTCTTCCTCCTTCACCGAGGTTTATTTGTCTTTCCCCTTCTCAATTCAGTCTTCCTCTTCAGCGTGGTTTATTTGTCTTCCCCCTTCTCCTTTCTGTCTTCTTCCTTCACCGTGGTTTATTTGTCTTTCCCCTCTCCTTTCTGTCTTCTTCCTTCACCGTGGTTTATTTCACTTCCTCTTTCGCCTTTTGGTCTTCCTCTTCACCGAGGTTTATTTGTCTTGATCCTTCTCATTTCGGTCTTCTTCTTCAGCGTGGTTTATTTGTCTTTCCCCTTCTCCTCTCTGTCTTCCTCCTTCACCAAGGTTTATTTGTATTTCCCCTTTTCATTTCGGTCTTCTTCTTCAGCGTGGTTTATTTGTCCTCCTCCTTCTCGTTTCTGTCTTTCTCCTTCACTGGGTTTTGTTTGTCTTCCCCGCTTCTCCTGTTTGTCTTCCTCCATCGGCGAGGTTTATTTATCTTACCCTTCTTCTTTCTGACTTCCCCCTCACCGCGATTTATTTGTCTTTCCCTTCTCCTTTCTGTTTTCCTCCTTCACCGAGGTTTATTTCTCTTCCCCTTCTCCTTTCTGTCTTCCTTCTACACCGCGGTTTATTTGTCTTACCCTCCTCCTTCACCGTGGTTTATTTCACTTTCTTCTTTCGCCTTTTGGTCTTCCTCTTTCACCGAGGTTTATTTGTCTTTCCCCTTCTCCTTTCTGTCTTCCTCCTTTACCGTGGTTTATTTCACTTCCTCTTTCGCCTTTTAGTCTTCCTCCTTCATCGAGGTTTATTTGTCTTTCCCTTCTCCTTTCTATCCATTATTTATTTCATTTACACGGCATACTTTCATGCGTTAAAAAAAATAATTTCATTTTCACAGTCTGTATTAGCAGTAATTGCAAAACAGTCGGATGTTAACCAATAAAAAAAATCTATGGGATTTCATTGAAACTAACTTTGCAATAGGTGTAGAAGCTTACGCCATCTATTGGATTTCATTGGAACTAACTTTATTATAACTGTGGACGCTTACGCCATCTATTGGATTTCATTGGAACTAACTTTGCAGTAGGTGTGGACGCTTACGCTATCTATCGGATTTAAGTGGAACTAACTTTGCAAAGGTGTGGACGCTTACGCTATCTATAGGATTTTATTGGAACAATCTTTACAATAGGTGTGCATGATTACGCCATCTATCGGATTTCATTGGAACTAACTTTACAATAGAAGTGGACGCATACGCTATCTATCGGAATTGATTGGTACTAGAATAGTGTATGTTACGCTATCTATCAGATTTAATTGAAACTAACCTTACGATAGGTGTGGAAGCGTACCCATACTCTAAGCTCGTTCCAATAAATTCCGGTAGATAGCGTAAGCATCCACATCTACTACAAAGTTAGTTCCAATGAAATCCGATAGATGGCGTAAGCATCCACACATATTGCTAAGTTAGTTTCAATGAAATCCGATAGATGGCGTAAGCATCCACACATATTGTAAAGTTAGTTCCAATGAAATCTGATAGATGTCGTAACATGCTTGAAGAAGCGAGACAGAAAGGTGAGAGAGAAAGACAAATAAACCCTGGTGAAGGAGGAAGATAGAAATGAGAAGGGCAAGACAAATAAACCGCGGTGAAGGAGGAAGATATAAAGGTGAAGGGGAATACAAATAAACCGCGGAGAAGGAGAAAGACAGATAGGATTAGGAGAAAGACGAATAAACCGCGGTGGACGAGGAGACAGACAGGAGAAGAGGGATGACAAATAAATTGTGGTGAAGGAGGAAGACAGAAAGAAGAAGGGGAAATACAAATAAACCGCGGTGAAGGAGGAAGAAAGAAAGGTGAAGGGGAAGATAAATAAACCACGGTTAAGGAGGAAGACAGAAAGGAGAAGGGGGAAGACAAATAAATCGCGGTGAAGGAGGAAGACAGAAAAGAGGAGAAAACAAATAAACAGCGGGGAAAGAGGAAGACAGAAAGGAGAAGGGGGAAGAAGGAAAACAGAAAGGATAAGGAGGAAGACAAATAAACCGCGGTGAAGGAGGAAGACAGAAAGGAGAAGGGGAAAAACAAATATACCGCGGTGAACAAGGAAAACCGAAAGGAGAAGGGGACAGACAAATATACCGCGGTGAAGGAGGAAGACAGAAAGGTGAAGGACGAAGTCAAATAAGTCATGCTGAAGGAGGAAGGCAGAAAGGAGGAGGAAGTCAAATGAACCACGCTGAAAGAGGAAGACAGAAAGAGGAAGACAGTGGATGGGTGTTACTATCCATGTTGCTAGTTTGTGTACGTGACATCCTGTCGGACTGTCTACCTGAATTGACAGACTGCATTGTCAATTCAAGTAGACTGTCAGATTCAAGCAAAATGGTAGTAGAAGTAGTTGAGAGCACTGTACAATTTTTGATAAGAAATACTATATAACATTTGACTAAAATAAATTCATAAAAATATTTTCATTATTGCAAAATGTTTTTTATACCCAAGAGAAGTCTTTGTTGTGAGCCTTGTCATTTATTTTAATACTAACGAATTTATACTTTATTGTTGTTGTTTGCTTTTTTTTTAAGAAAATTGTATTCTTTTCTGAAATTGTTTTACATTTACCAAAGTAATTTAAAGGTAACGCAAGCTGCCAACTTGTTGTGCGGTAATGTTCAACTGAGAAATAAAGGAGCCCTTTCCATCTTTGTCCGTTGAAGTCTTAAACAAACAGAGCTCGGTTATCTCTTGGAACTAAAATTTACCACAATCCTAACTAATGATCATGGTCATGACGTCATCAGCCTTGTCTCTACAATTTCAGTTTATTTTAACGTTCCCACTGAAACATTGTAGGCCTACGTTACTTGTGATAACTTTCTAAGGTAGGTTTTTTTAGAAACAAGTTGATGAACTTCTGCACTGAACACATTACACAAAAACATGAGAGAGAGAAAAATTTATAAAATGTCTTTTCAAATATAAAGTTAGTGATTATCAAGGATATTAGAAACATAATTATTGATTTACAGTTTTATTATTACGGAAAATGTTTTAATATTTTATAAAATTCAAAAAAAATTAATAAAAAAAAATCTAGTAGAAAAACATAGTTAAGTTACATCAATTTGGTAAGAACTGTTCAAAAATAAATCTGGTGTGACTTTATCTTGCCAATGAAAATTATAACCTATGTTTACACTCAAAACAGACAGGTGGAATGTTAAATTATTTGCACTCGATCTGCTAGTTCCAGGGCTACAAAAAATAGTTTTGTTTCTTATCACATGGTCAGCCAATTATATGATTGAAGCATTTAAGAACAGAAGAGATACAGGTGTAAAAACTCTAGTCAGAGTTATCTCCTCTGAGCAAAATGAATTTCATTATACAGCCAGACCCTGCCTGTCCTGTGGTGAATAAAGTGAAGGTTTCATTTGCAGGGCGAAAAAATTTCTTTAAAGAATATTGGCTCTTCACTTGCTTTGTAACATTTCACAATAAACAGCTGCATTTATCGCGTTCCCCGGCCGCATTAAGGGGAGACTGTACTTTCTATCCCGCCAATTTTAAATTTGCTCTTTTTAGGTACCTACATTTTTCATAGGATTGGTATAAGATAGGAAAATGAAACTTTACACACTTATAGTTTTCGGGTTTTTCTAGCTACTGATATTTTTTCAATTTAATCTTTTGGACCATAACATTTTTAAAAAAATGAATAACATAACATTGTTACAAATTTTTTCTACGTTTTTTGACTACTAACTAACTAAACAAATTGGTCTGAATATAATGAACCGAAAATCATTATATGAAAACAAATTAGTCACATCATTATGTCGGACAGATTTATTAATAACAACAGTGAAAACAAAGCGATCACCGTGCACGAGTCACACATTACAGTAGCGATTGTACTACTGTGACTGTACCGTCGTTGCATGGCGAGGGGCGAAGAGTGGAGAGTAGATGAACACCGAAGCTGCTTGTACCAATTTGAATTGTCCAAGGTTATATTAGCGTATGTGGAATGTTCTTTATTTGTTTTTTGTAATAATATTGCTAAATTTTTATTTTTCCATAACTCGAAATTTCTGTAACTCAAATTGTTTCCCTCATACTTTAAGGATTCGAGTTATAAAGGTCGACTGTATTAAGCACTAGCATGCCCCGTCGCGGCTTTGCACGCGAAAAATGGTGTAATCACTTTTTTTAAAGAAAAGTCAAAATAAAATATCAAAGCAATTGATCACTCACCAATTAAAAGAAAATTAAAATAAATTAAAGAAACACAGAACTTTACTTTTATAAAATACTCAACAATACAAAATCGTATCTACATAATAAAATACTATAAAATAATTATCATGTGATGTTGTCACCAGCTGATCCTTAGCACCACGTCGCTATTTGCTAAAACATATGACTTTATTTTATGACAAATCTTTATTTGAATTACATCAGCTGGTTAAAAGCAGCAGATTTCTAACCTCATAAAAGCCTTAATGTAGGACTTAAACATTATTTTCAACCCTTTAGGGGTAACCTTTTAAGGGTTTCAGTAGCCTAAAACCTGCACTGGCATCATAGTTACAACAAAAAAAATGCATCAAAATTGGTTCAGTAATTTAGGAGGTAAAGGGGAACACACACACACACACGCGCGCGCGCGCGCGCGCGCGCGCGCACACGCACACACATACAATTCAGCCGTTCTTAGTTTGCTCCTACTGTCAACAAACAAAAGCCACCTACTACAGGGTGCACACTAGAGTCTGCGACTTTACGGATGTCGTATTCCTATTAAGTTAACTATTTTTCAAATTATAAGTACTTAAAGTACTAAAAACATCAGTCATGATATGATGTAGGCCGAACAATTTAATTTATCAAAATACTTTTAAAATTATTTTGTATTTAAATACTTTCAAAAGTATTTTGTTGTTACTTTTTAATCAGCGTGTACACATTTTAATATAATGCGCATGTTCAGTGACGTCATTATTTGTTTACATTAGGAGCAAACTAAGAGAGGCTGGACTGTACATAATAAAATACAATAAAATTATCATGTGATGTTGTCACCAGCTGATCCTTAGCACCATGTCGCTATTTGCTAAATAATATGACTTTATTTATGACAAATCTTTATTTGAATCACATCAGCTGGTTTAAAAGCAGCAGATTTCTAACCTCATAAAAGCCTTAATGTAGGACATAAACATTGTTTTGAACCCTTAAGGGGTAACTTTTTAAGGGTTTCAATAGCCTAAAACTTGTACCGGCATCATAGTTACAACATAAAAAAATGCATCAAAATTGGTTCAATAATTTAGGATATAAAGGGGAACACACACACACACACGCACGCACGCACGCACGCACGCACGCACGCACGCACACACACACATACATCGAATTTTATATATATATAGATTGTTGTTTAGGTCATCAGCCGAAAGGCTGGTTTGAACCCACAGAGGTTGTTAGCGCCTTGATGGCAGGAGATTTGAAAATAACCCAAAATAAATTGGATTAAACGAATGATGCGGTAAGCCGACTTGTAACTATAGGACATCAACCCACTATGCACGACACATGGCAGATTAATGTAAACTGAAGTATAAACGACTAATTCCGGAGGACCTAGTTTCATTTAATGGCGCCAGAAACCAACGGCGAAACGACTGAATAAGCAAGATACAACGATGGAAAATACACTGAGGGAGACAAAGGAAAAACGATAAGTAACTGCAGGAACAGCAGGACATCACTGATTAACACAAACACAAAATTAGAAAGCGTACAACAAAATAGACTAATTCGCTTACCTGTGGAATGGCTTGAAGTGTATGAACGGCGTCCACGCGACACGTGTCCGGGGTTCGATTCACACTGTAACTTTAATGTTTGATACGAAAACAAGAACAATTGTAAATGATTATAAATTACACACATAAGTAAAAACACACTTGAAAATGATGTATGGTACATCAGAAACGAACGAAGAATATCGACAATTGCAGAAGCGACGCCATAGGATGGCCGGCGCAGCGGTCGCACGAACAGTCTACATGCCGCAGAATCCAATCAGTGAGTGGGCTAACCGGGAAGATAGGAATGTGAGTAGAGGGAGAAGGATTACGTCATGAGCTGAGATCACCACGGAAATCAAGACAAGTATACAGTAAGAGGCGGGAACAAGGTTATTAATACAAAATCAGTGTATTTAACGACGATAACAAAAGCGGGGAAATACGAATTACTTAACGGGGGTGCGATCGGCCTTAACATACCGCCCGCCTAAATCGATGAAATCGATTTACAGAAACAAAACTAGCAGAGAAGATCGAAGAACGAAGCCGCCCGCCCTGAACCAATCAGGGAGCGGAAAACGCAGGAAGAGGTCGAAGAACGAAGCCGCCCGCCCTGAACCAATCAGGGAGCGGAAAACGCAGGAAGAGGTCGAAGAACGAAGCCGCCCGCCCTGAACCAATCAGGGAGCGGAAAACGTAGCAAACGAAGAGTACGAAGCAAAGAAGACGACGAAGAAGAATCGAATGAAGCGAAGAACGGAGCATCTTGAGGTGGCGTGACAAACGCACGGGTTTGCCCGGCCAACGACGAACGGAGCATCTTCCACGGCTTGCGCGGAAGCCAACGAGTAACGGAACGATCTTGAGGTGATTGCCAACGAGGGTTGACAACCAGAAGCGACGCAGAAGAAGAAACGAAGAAAGAAGACGGCGAACGAAGAAAAACAAGCGAAGAACGAAAACGAGCGACGAACAAAACGAATGGAGATGAGGTGAGCGTGGAACGAAGTGAAAACGGCGGAGAAGTTAGTTGCCCAAAGGCAGAGCTAACTGATAAGCGGGTTGCGAAACGAATTGACGAGCAGGCGAACAATGTTGGCGAGAATCGAGAGTTGCGGTACGGCGAACTTCACTAACCAGTTGTGAGTGAATCCGTGATTGAGGTTGAGACGACGAGCGAGAGTTGCGAAGATCACACCAAGCATTGAACGAGCGAAGAGAGTTGAGATTACAATTATTCACCGGTTGTGAATAATGTGTACGACGATTGGGGCCCCGCCCGCCAAGAGGGGCTAAAGGCGTGCGAAGAGAGCTAGCAGAACATGAAACGACTGAGGAGGGCCGGTTGCCCTTTGGCGAAGCGATTTGCAGCGGTTGATCGAGAGTGTTTGCGAGAGACGACGAGAAGCGATGATTTGAGATGAGTTGGTTAGCCGTAGAATCGACTGAGGCGAACGTAGTAGGTTTTATTGGCGAATTAGCGATGATGCAGCGAGATGCGAAGCGGTTTGGCGAAGAATTGACTGAAGACGACTCGGTGGAAGCCTTCAGTGCAGACTTGAATCGAGGCGTTGACTTGAAGCGAGGCGCAGAGTTGAAGCGACGAATTGGCGTAGTACCAGCAGCAAGATCGGTCGAGATACTGGCGGAGTCAGTAGACGAAGCGAGACGAGGATCAACAGCGATGATCTCGGACGAAGCGGTGAAACGATTTGAAGGCGAAGAGACAGAAGTATGGTGAAGACGATTAGTTGAAGCAGAAGGGCGATTAGTTGAAACAGCGGCGTGATTCGAATTATTGTTGAATACAGGCGAAGCGAGTAGGCAGCTAGGCGGCTGGACGATAGAAGCGATAGATTCACTGATTACAGGGTTTGAGGTGCCATCGAGGTTGATTGATGACTTAGCAGGAACGATAGTTTGTTGGTCAGCGACGATAATTTGAAGCGAAGATGAATTTTTATTTGACGAGTGATTTTGAACAGCAGGCGATGTGAGATTAACATCAGTAGCAGGCGACGAGACTTGAGCGTTGTTAGCGAAAACAGATGTTAAGAGCGAATCGTTACTTGAAGCAGAACTAAGTGGTTGTAGTTCGGGCAATTTTCCGAATACTACATAACCAAATACGGTTGATAAAGCGGATGGAGTACCTTTAATTAAAGGCGTTTTACTAAAATCGAGAATTTCTGAAAAACAATCAGCGCCAAGCAGTAAATCTACTGAATTGGGGCTGCGGAAGCGAAAATCAGCTAGCAGATGTTGTGAAAACTGTTCACCGACTGACTTATGAATTCGAGAAGCAGGTAGGCGGTCTGATATTTTGTTAATAACAGTAGCCTGAAGCGGAAGGCGAAAGTTAGAATTTTGCGGCGACAGAATTGTAAAATTTGTAATACCTTTAACTGAGGTGACATCGGCTGAAATGCCTTGCAGGCGTTTAGAAGTAGGAACGATGTCGAGTTGCAGTGAACGAGCGGCGTTGTATGTTAAGATGCTGGACTGAGATCCATTGTCGATCACAGCGCGAAGCGGAACGATTTTGCCGGATGAATCGACAGCATGAACGATAGCAGTACCTAGCAGCGCAGTTTGGCCGTTAAGTCGACATGAAAGTGAATAATCGGCAGGTTGGTTAACAATAATGGACGAGGACGACGAATTTGAAGTAACTACCGGCTTATCAGCGCAGCAGGTAGTACAAGAATTAATTGGCGGAGTTGCGATAGTATTAGCTTGAATCGGCGGCGAAGAATTAACAAGTAGGCATCCAGTAGCCGGTGAATCGGTGTCCGGATGTACGGCAGGATGATACGGACTAGCAGTTGGCGAATTATGCGAATTAACAACAGAAGCGGTGGACGAATTAGATTTTTGAGGGCTGCGATCAATATGCAGCAACGTATTGTGCGATTTTGACTGGCAGATACGACAATGTTTATTTGAGCTACAATTGCGGCGATCGTGTCGCCCGAAGCAGGCAAAACAAAGTTTAAGACGAGAAATAATTTTGTAGCGATTATCTACATTTTGTGCAAGAAATTCACTACAGTTGTGAATTGAATGAAAGTGAGATTCGCACGACAGACATTTGAGTGAATTTGATTTGACGAAAAACGAAGGTATATTATCAGAATTAGGAGACGGCAAAATAGGACTACGATGACTGTGTACAGAATTGAAATTATCGGTTACCGGGTTAGCTGAGTCCGGTTGATCGAGGTTTGAATCGCTGGAGTGCGAAGAACTAGCGTTATCTGTAGGTTGAGAAGAATTCGAGAGTTCGAAAGCATGCATTTTAGCGGTAACGAATGACATTAAGGCCTCGTATGTAGGCACGGTAGAATTAGGATTTGAATCCTCGAACGCTTGCTTTGTTACAGGATCCAAATTAGAATAGGCTATCTCAAAAAGTAAATATTCAAGTAAATTTATATTTAACAGACGTAAGGCTCCGATTGATGCTTCGTGGATATTAAGAAAACCTTTTAACGATTGATAGGACGGAGTGTCAGATTTAACGAAATTGAATATCTGATTTAAATGAACATTTGCTATGCGCCTTGAGTTGGAGTAGCGCTCAACAATTAAATTGTACGCTAACGTATAATTTTCAGGCGAGAGAGGCAGGTGTTCTATTAGACGGAGTGGTTCATCGACTAATGAGCACCTCAAATAATGAAGTTTTTGAACAAATGATAACTCAGAATTATTGTGAATTAAATCATTGAACAAGCTGATGAAATTCTGGAATTTCGCAACATCCCCGTCAAATGAAGGTAGGCGAATTCGAGGTAATTGTATTAATTGCGAATTAGAAGACTTGACTTGATTTGGTAAAACGATTGTATTGTCCAGAGATTCAATTAATTTCTGGGCACGATCAATTAACTGGAAATAATGAGTTTCGAAATCAGTGCGTTCTGATTCGAAATCTGCTTCGGGCTGAAGTAATTCGATGTTCGTTTGTATCTGTTCAAAGTCACACCAGAGATCTAAGAATTTGTCAAGTCGTAATTTGACTTGGTTAACTTCAACGTCAGATTGAAGAAAATTATTAAAACGAGAAAGATGATTATTAACAACGTTGCGTTTTTTGATTAAAGATTGTAAATCGTCCATGTTGAAAATAATGAACGAAAACAACGAGTGAAAACAAATAATAGAATGTAAACAAAACACAGCTGTTTATTGAATCTAGGTTAGTTGCAACTGAGATGTATACGCTGCAGACGATGCGAGTGAAGTGACTCTCTCAGCGCTACCAGTATCGATGGACAGCACGAGAGAGAGCGAATGAGAGAGAGGGCACGCATGCGCTGTAAGCTGCGCGAACCAGTTAACAAGAGCGAAGGAAAACAATGGCGACTCTGGCCAAATTCTGGCCGTGTCGAAAGATACAGCACTACACCGATCTACTGTGACGTCAGCAAAGCGTTGGTTGGAACTTGTTGTATTGAATGAAAGCGTCACAAGACTGATAATGTATTGCATTTGTTATGCAACTTAACCCCGTATTTTTTAACTGAATAAATGAAATTGTTTTTAATATTAATATTTTTATTAATGTTTTTATTAATATATTGAACACATGTAAGACACGAAACACAATAAATGACACGATGAATGTATGTAACACCATGCAACAACGAATTAAACAAAATACTGAAATTGTTGGCGATTGAAAGATTAAGACAATAGACTGTATTTCCAAATATGCACTGATAAATATCCTGCCCGGAATGGACCAAAATGTTAGCGCCTTGATGGCAGGAGATTTGAAAATAACCCAAAATAAATTGGATTAAACGAATGATGCGGTAAGCCGACTTGTAACTATAGGACATCAACCCACTATGCACGACACATGGCAGATTAATGTAAACTGAAGTATAAACGACTAATTCCGGAGGACCTAGTTTCATTTAATGGCGCCAGAAACCAACGGCGAAACGACTGAATAAGCAAGATACAACGATGGAAAATACACTGAGGGAGACAAAGGAAAAACGATAAGTAACTGCAGGAACAGCAGGACATCACTGATTAACACAAACACAAAATTAGAAAGCGTACAACAAAATAGACTAATTCGCTTACCTGTGGAATGGCTTGAAGTGTATGAACGGCGTCCACGCGACACGTGTCCGGGGTTCGATTCACACTGTAACTTTAATGTTTGATACGAAAACAAGAACAATTGTAAATGATTATAAATTACACACATAAGTAAAAACACACTTGAAAATGATGTATGGTACATCAGAAACGAACGAAGAATATCGACAATTGCAGAAGCGACGCCATAGGATGGCCGGCGCAGCGGTCGCACGAACAGTCTACATGCCGCAGAATCCAATCAGTGAGTGGGCTAACCGGGAAGATAGGAATGTGAGTAGAGGGAGAAGGATTACGTCATGAGCTGAGATCACCACGGAAATCAAGACAAGTATACAGTAAGAGGCGGGAACAAGGTTATTAATACAAAATCAGTGTATTTAACGACGATAACAAAAGCGGGGAAATACGAATTACTTAACGGGGGTGCGATCGGCCTTAACAGAGGTTTTACTAAGTAAATCGAGGAGTGAAGTAGTTTACCACTGCCTTCCTCACTGAGTGGAAAAGTACGCTTATCAGCATGCCGAGCCCTCCGAAAAGCACATATTTTCCACTCTGCAAATGACACCTTCACTTTATTCACCACAGGGTCTGGCTGTATAATGAAATTCATTACTTTCAGAGGAGATAACTCTGATTAGTGTCTTTTACACCTCTACCTCTTCTGTTCTTAAATGATTCAGTCATTTAATTGGCTGACCATGTGATAAGAAACAGAACTATTTATTTTAGCCCTGCAACGAACAGAGTGAGTGTAAATAATTTGACACTCCACCTGTCCGTTATGGGCAGATATATATAAATATAGATTATTTTATTTTTATTTTTTATTTTTTATTTTTTTTCTTGTTTAACGTCCGACTGTTCTGCAATTACTGCTAATGCAGGCGGTGAATGATGAAATGATTTTTTGTAACATATGAAAAAATGCCGTGCCTGAATGGGATTCGAACCCAAGACCGCATAATGAGAGGCGAGCACGTTACCAACTTCGCCAATGCGGCCGGCATTTTATATAGATAAGCAGATTAAATACATGTCCTTGAACTTCCAGAATGAAAGATTGTTATATAATAATAACAACAACGATAATGCTGTCAGAAAGTAAAACAAGCAAAAAATGGTTTTGTATCAAAAGCATCAAGCGTAGCAAAATGCAACCCACCCACATCATTTTTTACTTCATTTTGAATTGTGTTTACAAAGTAAAGTGGCGATAATTTATTATTGTGTAGTAGCAGTAGTAAAATGAAGGAAAGATAGAAGGGGGAATCTTAGGAAGGTCGTTCATGTACCCCCTCTACTACAAAGTACATAATATTATTTTGTGTTCCAGTTCGTCTATGTCGAACGCGTCAGCTGTGTATACTTAATACTTTTTTGTGCGTTGCGATAATGATTTTAGTTTTACTGTCTGTAAATCATTTTTGAATGCTTCTGTTATAAATCGACCTACATTTTATAGGTAAATGAACAACTGTATTATACATTTATTATTTTATTTTACAAAATATTATCTACTGTAAAAAGTTTAATAATATTTGTAGGTTATATGTCTGCCCATAACAGACAGGTGGAGTGAAAAAATTATTTACACTCAATCTGTTAGTGCAGGGCTAAAATAAATAGTTCTGTTTCTTGTCACATGGTTAGTCAATTAAATGACAGATTTATTTAAGAACAGAAGAGGTAGAGGTGTAAAAGACACTAATCAGAGTTATCTCCTCTGAAAGTAATGAATTTCATTATACAGCCAGACTTTGTGGTGAAAGAAGTGAAGGTGTCATTTGCAGAGTGGAAAATATTTGCTTTTCAGAGGGCCCGGCATGCTGATAAGTGTACTTTTCCATTCAGTGAGGAAGGCAATGGTAAACCACCTCACTCCTCGTTTTACTTAGTTAAACCTCTACAGGTTCAAACCAGCCTTTTGGCTGTTGACCTAAACAACAATATGTTTAGGATTTGATTAAAGAAATGGATAGCAGATCTTAATTATTGTTAAATGGAATAATTTTTGGCCTTTTATCCAAAACCTAGAACTGGATCGTACTCTATACTTCATGCTGAATTGACAACGAAACGTAATTCTCAGAACACGAGCACCCCCACACCGCACTAGGCGATGTCAAAAGCCGATTATGTTTAGTACAATGACTACAGAAGTATTTAGCAAACCTTTTTTAATTAGTTAATTTAATTTAAAATCACATAGAAATCAATGCATATTCATTTTTTGTTTAAATTTATAATTTTTAGTTTCAAAATTCCAACACATCCAGTAATCCGGCATTTTAAGTAATCCGGCACCCTCTCGGTCCCGAACAGGCCGGAATACTGAGATTCACCTGTATTTTACTAAACGTACAAGACGTCCTTGGCCTTTTGGATTATGTCCCGTTATCTTTGCGATTTCTCCGCCATGAATATAATAGTCACGCTTTAAATGAACCAGGAAAATGATCTAAAATATTGTTACCTGGAATTGAGTCCAACTGGTTTATAATTATTTGGACTTAACCAGAACGTTTATTTAATATTACCATCTACTTTAGCATCGTTAAATAAGTTCTAGGGAAAATTAGGGGTCTTTTCTATTACCCCCCCCCCACAGCATAATTTTTCACATTTTGTGGATATTTCATAATATGTAGGTATTCTTACAGTATTTTTAACGGTAAAAATATTTTAAAAAATCTGCTGTGATACACTCACACAACTTTCTCTTGCCAATATAAATAATTAACAATAAACCTAATATTAGTAATAAAACATTAGAAATAAACAAAAACTAACCTCAATAACCATAACCTTCTTTTAATCATGAGTGAAAGACGCAAAATGAAAATCGAACTCAGTTTGGCTTGAAAATACGGAAAATCACTCTTTCACGCTAAACTAGGCTCTGTAGAGAAAAATGTTTGCAAAAAAAGTTGTACATCTTTTAATTTCCTATAAATTTTATTATAAAATGCATACTAAGGCCAAAATGTTAAAAAAATCGATTTTTCTCAAGTTTTCGTGAGAAAAAAACAGAAAATTGCTAATTACTGCTAAACTAAGCGTTATACAAAAAAATGTTTGAAATAAAAGTTGTAGGATTTTAAATTCCCTACAACTTTTATTATATACATTTTTGCTCTAAATTGCATATTAAAGCCGTTATCTTAAAAAAACTATGTTTTTACGTAAAAACAGCCTCGCCCAGAATTTCAGCAAACATGACGCCTACCCTATCTTGTAGAGAATAAAAAATTAAGTAAACCAGGCGATTTTTAAAAAAATCATAGGACCAGTTTTTGAGAAAATCGCAAAAAAGTGAAAAATTACACGAATAAACTACTACTTCCGGTTGACCGATTTTGATGAAAATGTTCGTGTCGGGTCCGGTAGTGATATGTAACTTAAGTTTCAAGTTTCAAGTTCGTACGATGTTCCGTTCTTGAGATATTTTGTACACACACACACACACACACACACACACACACACACTCACACACATACACACACAGACCAATCGCTAAAAACATGTTTTTGGGTTAGGGGGGTCTGAAAACGTATAGATCCGGTGAAAACTCGATTTCGAAAAATCGACATGAAAACAATACTTTCCTTCCTATAAGTATATTCATCTAGGCAGGAGAAATTAAAAATCGTATATCAGAATTTTTCAAGTTAACGTTTAACGTCTTTTTTTTTCAAGTTAACCTTAAATTATTTATTGACAATTATTAAATTATTTAATTTAATTATGTTAATTTAATGATATCATGTACTCAATGAGTTTGTATTTATTAGGGTCTTTTCCGTTTTGTGTATGCCACTATCAAATCCGGATTCCCTGAAGGGTTGCACAAGTGTTCATTTCTCCCACTCACTGCCTTACTGAAACTCAAACTGAGGGAGACGTATTATAAATTTTTACTTTCTCTTGCCTATATGAATATATAGGAAGGAAAGTATTGTTTTCATGTCGATTTTTCGAAATCGAGTTTTCACCAGATCTATACGTTTTCAGACCCCCTGGACCCAAAAAAATGTTTTTAGCGATTGGTCTGTGTGTGTGTCTGTGTGTGTGTGTGTGTGTGTGTGTGTGTGTGTGTGTGTGTGTGTGTACAAAATATCTCAAGAACGGAACATCGTACGAACTTGAAACTTGAAACTTAAGTTACATACCACTACCGGACGCGACACGAACATTTTCATCAAAATCGGTCAACCGGAAGTAGTAGTTTATTCGTATAATTTTTCAGTTTTTTGCGATTTTCTCAAAAACTGGTCCTACGATTTTTTTTAAAATCGCCTATTTTACTCAATTTTTTATTCTCTACAAGATAGGGTAGGCGCCATGTTTGCTGAAATTCTCGGTGAGGCTGTTTTCACGTAAAAACGTTGTTTTTTTAAGATTACGGCTTTAATATAAATTTTAGCGCAAAAACTTATATAATAAAAGTTGTAGAGAATTTAAAAACCTACAACTTCTGTTTCAAACATTTTTTTGTATAACGCTTAGTTTAGCGGTAATTTGCGATTTTCTGTTTTTTTTCTCACGAAAACGTGAGAAAAATCGATTTTTTTAACATTTCGGTCTTAGTATGCATTTTGCGACAAAAGTGTATATAATTAAATTTATAGAAAATTAAAAGATATACAACTTTTGTTTAGAGCATTTTTCTCTACAGAGCCTAGTTTAGCGTGAAAGCGTGATTTTCCGTATTTTTAAGCCAAACCGAGTTCGATTGTCATTTTGCGTCATTCACTCATGATTAAAATAAGGTTATGTTTTTGAGGTTAGTTTTTGTTCATTTCTAATGTTTTAATACTTATGTTAGGTTTATTATTAATTATTTTCATTGGCAAGAGAAAGTTGTGTGAGTGTTTCACACCAGATTTTTTATTTACAAGTTACTTTAACTTATTCTAATTATTTACATTAAATTATTATTACATTACTATTACGTTATACAGAGTGATTCAAAACTATACGGAAATCTCTTGGGATCTCATTCTATAGCTAAAAATAAGAAAAAAGTTCATATAAACATATGCCTGAAAACGCTTAATTAGCGAGTTACAGCTAGCGAAAAATTTCACCTAGAACTCTGTACCCTCGGTGAAGTAAGGCCGTATAAAAATGTTAAATCTAGCTACAAAGATACAAATACGATTGTTTCTTATGTTTTTTAATCTGAAAAATTGAATAAAATTGGTTTCCGAGCTGTAAATGCAATACTTTCAGAGATATCTTACATAAAATACAAGAATTGGTGCAAAGAAATAACACATTTTTGTGTTTAACGTAAGATTACTTCCATAAATGGTAAATAAAGGTGTATTTTTTCTTAAGTAAATTTGTAGAAAATTTAATTCTGAAAAGATTCATGTGAATTACTCAGGAAAAAATGAATAATAGATATTGAAAATTTCACTTTATTTAAAATCAAAATAGACGCACATAAAATGCACATTCTTTACTCCATAAAATATTTACTAATATGTAGGTTGGGAGTAACAGCTGATAATGATCAGCTGTTACTCCCAACCTAATATTTTATGCAGTTAAGAATGTGCGTTTATGTGCGTCTGTTTTGATTTTAAATAAAGTGAAATTTCAGTATCTATTATTCATTTTTTTCGTGAGTAATTCACATGAATCTTTTCAGAATTAAATTTTCTACAAATTTACTTAAGAAAAAATACACCTTTATTTACCATTTATGGAAGTAATCTTATGCGTTATACAAAAAAATGTTTGAAATTAAAGTTGTAGGATTATAAATTCTCTACATTTTTTATTATATAAATTTTTGCGCTATAATACATATTAAAGCCGTAATCTTAAAACAACAAAGTTTTTACGTGAAAACACCCTTACCAAGAATTTCAACCAAGATAACGCCTACCCTATCTTGTAGAGCATAAAAAATTTAGTAAACTAGGCGATTTTTAAAAAAATCGTAGGACCAGTTTAAGAGAAAATCGCAAAAAAGTGAAAAATTATACGAATAAACTACTACTTCCAGTTGACCGATTTTGATGAAAATGTTCGTGTCGGGTCCGGTAAGGGTATGTAACTTAAGTTTCAGGTTTCAAGTTCGTACAATGTTCCGTTCTTGAGATATTTTGTATACACAGAGAGAGAGAGAGAGACCAATCGCTAAGAACATGTTTTTTGGGTTCAGGGGGTCTGAAAACGTATAGATCTGGTGAAAACTTAATTTCTTTAAAATCGACATGAAAACAACTTTCCTTCCTATATATTCATATAGGCAAGAGAAAGTAAAAATAATAATAATTTGACACTCCACCTATCTGTTATGGGCATGGTCAGTACTAAGATACGAAAATCCACCGGGTTGGTCTAGAGGTAAAGTCGTCGCCAAAATCAGCTGTTTAACAGCTGATTTTCGGAGACGAAGGTTCCTGGTTCAAATTCTAGTAAAGGTAGGTACTTTTATTTTTTTTTTCCGGGGTTCCTACGGCCGACGCCGCTTCCCGCACTTCAATCTCCATTCTCTTCTATCCTCCCAATCACCCTCATCCATCCCTCTCTCCCTCATGGCTTCCTGTATTCCCTTTTTCCACGTTTTCCTTGGTCTACCTTTCTTCCTTCTTCCTTCTTAGAAGGAAGATAGTTACTTTTATACGGATTTGAATTCTAGATAGTGGCTACCGGTGTACTTTGATGGTTGGGGTTCAATTAACCATACTCTCTCAGGAATGGTCGACCTGAGTCTGTACAAGACTACACCTCATTTACACGTCATACACATCATCCTCATCTCATTGGGTCATGGGGTTGAGCTTATTGTTCTGAATTGAACAGATTGCAATGTACACAAATTAGGAATAAAAAAAAAGATACGAAATCTACCGACTGAATCCGAACTATTTGCGCAGCTACACCAAAAACTTATTTGGCGTCTACTCTATACCACGTCATGTCACCTCGCCACGAGCCGTGTCGATGAAGTACGTAGTATCGAAAAATCGAAGGTTTACTGCATTAATATTTGGTTGAAGATTTACAACGAAAATGGTTAGATTTACCAAGCTTAACGGCTATTAAAATTAAAATAAAATATTTCAGTCAATATGTTTTGCCTCACAATTATAATGCGATTACAGATTTTAAAAAGGTTGACCTCATTCTCGATGACAGCGTATCACAGTGAAGTGAAATTAAGTGGAATCTTTTGTATGATTAATTTAAACTGGCCTAATTTTCATTTTAGACCATCCACTTGTTGTACGAGTAATTAAAATTTTCTAGTTGTGATAAATCAATAAAATTTCAATTAAAATACCGTCGAGTTTCTAGTTTAATGGCTCGTAATAAATACTCATAAATATTTTTAATATTATGTGTGTTTGTGTTTAGGTCATCAGCCGAAAGGCTGGTTTGAACCTGTAGAGGTTTTACTGAGTAAAACGAGGAGTGAGGTGGTTTACCAATGCCTTCCTCACCGAGTAGAAAAGTACGCTTATCAGCATGCCGGGCCCTCTGAAAAGCACATATTTTCCACTCTGCAAATGATACCTTCACTTCATTCACCACAGGGTCTGGCTGTATAATGAAATTCATTACGTTCGGAGGAGATAACTGTGATTATTGTCTTTTACACCACTAACTCTTCTGTTCTTAAATGATTCAGTCATTTAATTGGCTGACCATGTGATAAGAAACTGAACTATTTATTTTAGCCCTGCAACGAACAGATTGAGTGTAAATTTGACACTCCACCTGTCTGTAATTGGCATACAGATAGAAGAGATAGAGGTGTAAGAGACATTTCCTGTATTATTAAGTCAAATTAAGTTTGGTTTTCATTTTTCATCATTCAGTCATGATTAAAATTAGGTTATGTTTTTTGAGGTTAGTTTTTTTGTTTATTTCTAATGTTTTATTACTAATGTTAGTTTATATTGGTCATTATTTTCATTGGCAAGAGAAAGTTGTGTGAGCGTTTCGGAAAAAAATCACTCTTTAACGCTAAACTAGGCTGTAGAGAAAAATGCTTAAAATAAAAGTTGAAGATCTTTCAATTTCCTATAAATTGTGATTATACTCTTTCATCGTAAAATGTATACTACGGCCGAAATCTTAAAAAAAATCACAACAATAAAGACACAACCATCCCGTTAATACGAATATATTGTGACTTGTACGTTTTAATTGGAATTTATATGAAACTGGTTTGTTTTTAATCCGAATTAATATTAAGAGGTAAGTTATTTAAACTTTCCTTTCTTTCGGTTCCGGCAAAAACACAGTACTACCTCGTTTTCCGGACTAATTGGGACCGGAAGCGATTCGGATGATCAAAATCAATAAAAAAAATTTAATGGGAATTGAAGCGTTTGAAGCCGGGAGACGCATATAGCGGTGCTGTAGTTACCAGCTTTGGGCGGCCGTAGCAGGCGTATTTATGAAGACCAGTCCGTATGATATCTCAAATTACGCGAGCTAAAATCTAGTTTAATTTGACATAAACACCATGCAGCTACGGTATGCACCATGTGATTCTACTGGCAGGACAATAAGAAATAAAACGAGACAGGACACCGAAATGAAATTTTATAGAGCAATGGCTGTACCACTCATAACATTTTTTTTTAGATCAACAGCCGAAAGGCTGGTTTGAACCTCTAGAGGTTTTACTAAATAAAAACGAGGAGTGAGGTGGTTTACTATTGCCTTCCTCACTGAGTTGAAAGAATATGCTTATCAGCATGCCAGGCCCTCCGAAAAGCACCCACTTTCCAACCTGCAAATGACACCTTCACTTCATTCATTACAGGGTCTGGCTGTATAGTAAAATTCATTACTCTCAGAGGAGATATTTCTGACTAGTATATTTTACACCGCTATTTCTTCTGTTCTTTAATAGTTCAGTCATATAATTGACTGACTATGTGATAAGAAACAGAACTATTTTTTTGCAGCCCTGGAACCAACAGATCGAGTGCAATTAATTTAACACTCCACCTGCCCGTTATGGGTATATAAATTTTATTATAACCTTTTATCGTTAAATGCATACTACGGCCAAAATCTTAAAAAATCACAACAATAAATACACAATAATCCCGTTAATCCGAATATATTGTGACTTGTACGTTTTAATTGGAATTTAAATGAAACTGGTTTGTTTTTAATCAGAATAATTAATATTGAGTGGTAAGTTATTTAAACATTCCTTTCTTTCGGTTCCGGCAAAAGTACAGTACTACCTCGTATTCCGCACTAATTGGGACCAGAAGCGATCCGGATGATCAACATCAATAAAAAAAAATTTAATGGGAATTGAAGCGTTTGAAGCCGGGAGGCGCATATAGCGTTCCGGTAGTTATCTATCACCTTTGGACGGCCGTAGCAGGCGTATTTATGAAGTAACCAGCGCGTATGATATCTCAAATTACGCGCGCTAAAATCTAGTTTAATTTGACATAAACACCATGCAGCTACGGTATACACCATGTGATTCTATTTGCAGGACAATAAAAAATAAAACGAGACAGGACACCCAAATGAAATGATTTTATAGAGCAATGGCTGTACCACTCATAACATTTATTTTTTAGGTCAACAGCTGAAAGGCTGGTTTGAACCTCTAGAGGTTTTACTAAGTAAAAATGAGGAGTGAGGTGGTTTACCATTGCCTTCCTCACTGAGTTGAAAGAGTATGCTTATCAGCATGCCAGGCCCTCCGAAAAGCACTCACTTTCCACCCTGCAAATGACACCTTCACTTCATTCACCACAGGGTCTGGCTGCATAGTGAAATTCATTACTATCAGAGGAGATAACTCTGACTAGTGTCTTTTACACCTCTACCTCTTCTGTTCTTTAATAGTTCAGTCATATAATTGGCTGACTATGTGATAAGAAACAGAACTATTTTTTGTAGCCCTGGAACCAACAGATCGAGTACAATTAATTTAACACTCCCCCTGCCACTTATGGGCATACTCATAACATATGGCAGTGAAACATGGGTATCATTACAGAGGAATGAATCTCGTATCCAGGCTGCTGAAATAAGATTTTTGAGGGAAGTCAAAGGTTGACCCGGTTAGATAAAGTACGTAACGAAGCTATACGCGCCGAGTTAAATGTACATTCACTGTGTGAAACGTTTAGGATAATATAAGAGAAACTGGTTCAACCATTTACTTCGCATGCCAGCACACAGACTTGCTCTGCAAGCATGAAAATATAAATCTAGAGGAAAGCGAGGCTTGGAAAGACCTAAAAACAGATGGATACCGGAACAGGCCATTGAGCCTAATTAATCCTTGAAAGATGATAATGATAAAACACCATGTAACTTCTGTTGGTATTACCTGGGTGACGCCGTACGAAGTTTCCCAGCCTCACTTTTGGCTTTCCCTATATTCCAGGTAGTGTAACTATTAAAATATTTGATATTTTGAGTAGGTAGAACTGAAGGCATGTTGCTTTGTGTGTATTGTACGCACTGAAGTGCAAATTTATACCTCTCTATTCAACCGTTGAGTGGAATGCAAATGTAAGAGTAAAATTTTTCCTTTCTTTGTCAGCACCATTTTCGAACAATTACGCCTACTATAGTGTGCCTAATAAAAGAAAATATCTGACTTCAGACAGCCATATATGATGATTAATAAGTGGTCTTCTTTTCTTTTCTTTTTTTTTTTTGTTTAACGTCCGACTGTTTTGCAAATTGCTGCTAATGCAGACGGTGAAGGATGACATGAATTTTTTGTAACGTATGAAAAAATGCCATGCCCAAGTGGGATTCGAACCCAAGACCGCGTGATGAGAGGCGAGCACGTTACCAACATCGCCAACGCGGCCGGCTAATAAGTGGTCGTAGGAACCTGTGCCAGATATCAAATTAAAGCTTGTTTTGTTCTTATTTAGACTATTAAGATGTTTTCTACTTTATCTGGCCTACATAAATATACATAGGAAGGAGTGTATTGTTTTCATGACGATTTTTCGAAATTGAGTATTCACCGGATCTACACGTTTTCAGACCCCCTGAGTCCAAAAAAAACATGTTTTTAGCAATTAGTCTGTGTATGTGCATGTGTGTGCTTGCACGTGCGTGTGTGTGTGCGCGCGTGCGTGCGTGCGTGCGTGAGCAGAATATCTCAAGAACGGAACATCGTACGAACTTGAAACTTGAAACTTAAGTTAGACACCACTACCGAACCCGACACGAACATTTTCATCAAAATCGGTCAACCGGAAGTAGTAGTTTATTCGCATAACTTTTCACTTTTTGCGATTTTCTCAAAAACGGCTCCTACGATTTTTTTTAAAAATCACCTCATTTACTTAATTTTTTATGCTCTACAAGATAGGGTAGATGCCATCTCTCCTGAAGTAAATGACAAAAGACGTTGCGTGATATGTAGTGCAAATGGGCGCAGAATGTTGTCAAGTTCAGGTGTAGGGGATGTGAAGTACACCTGTGCGTCAATGTGCCACATCCGAGCTGCTTTTACAAGTAGGCTACCCACACGAGTCAAAATCTTAAAGACTAAAAATGGTGAGTTTTTTATAAAGTTTTTTACAACAATAATAAAATATAAATGTGCACGAATTACCAGGTTCTTCAACGGAGGTCTACCTGTAGGCGGTGACCTTACATTTTTAGTTTGCTAAAAATAAAAAATTTTAGGTAATTTTTTACGATAAAAATGTTAAGTATGTTTTCGTATTACGTTATTCAATGAGTTAATAAATAAGAACGTGTTGTGGAACGGAGTTGATATTTTTCGTTAGTGTAGTACCGCTCTAACTCCCATCAGATATACGTTGCTTATGGACTTCCCGTACTGCATTCTGAACGTGAAATCAACTATATATCACAGTTATCTCCTCTGAGAGTAATAAATTTCATTATATAGCTAGACTTTGTGGTGAATGAAGTGAAGGTCTCATTTGCAGGGTGGAAAGTGGATGTTTTCAGAGGGTCTTGCATGCTGATAGGCAGACTTTTCTACTTAATAAGGAAGGCAATTATAAACCACCTCATTTCTCGTTTTAATTACTTAAGCATCTAGAGGTTCAAACCAACCTTTAGGCTGATGACCTAAACAACCACAAGTGTAAAATACTCTAGATTTTAGTGTTGTTTTAGTACTATTAACTGGGATATCCTGAATTTATGAATATTTAAAAAATCTGGTGTGAAACACACAACTTTCTCTTGCCAATGAAAATAATTAATAATAAACCTAACATTAGTATTAAAACATTAGAAATGAACAAAAACTAACCTCAAAAACATAACCTTATTTTAATCATGAGTGAATGACGCAAAATGACAATCGAACTCAGTTTGGCTTAAAAATACGGAAAATCACGCTTTCACGCTAAACTAGGCTCTGTAGAGAAAAATGCTCTAAACAAAAGTTGTAGATCTTTTAATTTTCTATAAATTTAATTATATACACTTTTGTCGTAAAATGCATACTAAGACCGAAATGTTAAAAAAATCGATTTTTCTCACGTTTTCGTGAGAAAAAATCAGAAAATCGCAAATTACCGCTAAACTAAGCGTTATACAAAAAAATGTTTGAAACAGAAGTTGTAGGTTTTTAAATTCTCTACAACTTTTATTATATAAGTTTTTGCGCTAAAATTTATATTAAAGCCGTAATCTTAAAAAAACAACGTTTTTACGTGAAAACAGCCTCACCGAGAATTTCAGCAAACATGGCGCCTACCCTATCTTGTAGAAAATAAAAAATTGAGTAAAATAGGCGATTTTGAAAAAAATCGTAGGACCAGTTTTTGAGAAAATCGCAAAAAACTGAAAAATTATACGAATAAACTACTACTTCCGGTTGACCGATTTTGATGAAAATGTTCGTGTCGCGTCCGGTAGTGGTATGTAACTTAAGTTTCAAGTTTCAAGTTCGTACGATGTTCCGTTCTTGAGATATTCTGTTCACACACAGACACACACACACACACACAGACACACACACAGACCAATCGCTAAAAACATGTTTTTTGGGATCAGGGGGTCTGAAAACGTATAGATCCGGTGAAAACTCGATTTCGAAAAATCGACATGAAAACAATACTTTCCTTCCTATATATTCATATAGGCAAGAGAAAGTAATAAATGTTTGTCTATCTAAATTGGATCCCACCGAGTTGGTCTAAAGGTAACGTCGTCGTCGCTAATGAGCTGTTTAACAGCTGATTTTCGGAGACGAAGGTTACTGGTTCAAATCCTAGTAAAGGTAGTTACTTTTATACTGATTTCAATACTAGACAGGGGTTACCGGTGTACTTTGATGGTTGGGTTTCAATTAACCATACTCTCTCAGGAATGGTCAGCCTGAGTCTGTACAAGACTGCACCTCATTTACACGTCATATATATCATCCTCATCTCATTGGGTCATAAGGTTGCTTATTGTTTTAAATTGAACAGATTGCAACGTACACACATTAGGAATGAAAAAAATCTAGATTGGGCCGGATAATTTGGACATCCGGATCAACGAGGTAGTACTGTAATTGAAAAAACTGTTATTTTTTAACGCACTCTTAATTTTAAAGTACCAACTCATTCTTTAAAAATAAAAAATAACACAACGCAAAAATCTTTTAAACGTTTCAAGTAATTATCAAATTTAAAAAAATATTGTCTGGTCGATCAAGTGTTCTTACGTATATTCTTACGTATAAGATTAACATGACTAGACAATTTTTTCTTTAAATATAACTTAGTATATATTTTTTATAAATTTAATATCTTCTGATATTATGTCTGCGATCAATAATATTGAATAAAAAATCGGTTAAAAAATTCTGATATTATATTTTGTAGAATAATGTAATGATAACAACTACGATAAAATAAACAAGTTGCAGTTTCAATTTTTTTTAAATAATTAATAAGTTTAATTTTAGTTTTTATCAGTTTTTTAAAAATTATCGTAATTTAATACAACAATAACATACATTTTTTAAGGAGTTTGTTTTTGGTATAAATTCAGTTGATTTTATTATTTAGCTTATAAGTCAATCTGTGAGGGTCGTGCAAGGAAATGAAAAAGTGAAAAGGAATTTATGAAAATTATATAACTTTTTTTTATTATTTTGGATGTACTGTATTGTAAAGGAACTGGTAAGTGTATCTCTATATTTTTTGTATAATTTTGTACAGTATTACAGTGATCTATGAATTTAAGTTATAAAAGAGTTTTTCTGTTGATATTGTCTTTCGGTCTTATAAAACTATTATCTAGTAACCCTAGATAATATCTAGTTACCTTAGATTATTTTTTAACCTTAGATTTTTTACCTGAAACCTCAAGTGTAGTTAAGTGGGGAGACTGTATGATGGTTTTGACTGAAAATTTGGATTTTCGATTTTTTATGTTTTTCAATAGTTTAGACCTAGATCTACCACAAAAACATTAAATTACGACAAAAAAAATATTTTAATGAAAAAATTTAAGTTTTTATCAGATTTATCCTAACAAATTAACACGTCGCCAAGAACAATTTTTTTCATATTTTTATATCGCTTGTTTTAGTGCAAAAAGAATTTTAGTTTTTTAAAATACCTGTTTCACTATTTTATATATTTTCCGTTGTTAGTGCAGCTTTCTAACCAACTGTTGATGGAAAATTAATATTGTTTGTGTACATTTTGTTTTTTATTTGTGCCTTTTCCCGTAAGTTTAGATTTTTAACACTTAGGTAGGCTATATTTTTCTCAGAAACCATTTTTAACCTACCAGGCTGAAATTTTTACCAGTTAATTATCATGTACATACACATTCACCGACATTGTTTTCACTTTCTCAGGTGCTCAAAAAATTAGTAATTTATGGAAGAAACGTAGAAAAAAATTTTTAAATTTTATGTTATTCGTTATTCTTTTAAAAACTTTATGGTCCAACAGATTAAATTGAAAAAATGTCAGTATAGTTTGTTCGCGCTAAGAGCTTGCCTAAAGTAAACAAACCGCTCTGATACCGTACAGGTTGCCCCAAAAAGTTTTCCATTCAATAATTAATAACTAGTAAAATGTTATAAAATGTACTTATTTTAATTATTTCATTATGACATATAGTCTTCTTTTCAAATACTGAAATCCGATTGATTTTAGTAAATGATAGAGCGACGTTCTTTTAAAATGTGGTAAATCCAAATAATCCTTGTTTAAAACAGATAAAAGTTTATTAAGCGTAGGACCTTCCTTATTTTGGAAAAAACTGTGAACTTTTAGTCGAACTGCAGTTTTAATAAATTCATCGCACTGTTCAAAAACTGGTTTGCTTTGTTTCCTTTTCTTGCTAGGTGTCTGCAACTTGCCACTTTCTTTCATCTCTTTTCTTATACCATGTACACTAAATGTACATACGCCCGTCAATTCTGATGCCATTTTGTCTACGTCTTTTAAGGCCATAGTAGGATACTTTACGCATAAAGAATTATAACATGGTAAATTATAATTTTTTACCCACTTTTTAGAAGTTGTCCTCTTTTATAACTGAAGTTGAAGCGCCGTCATTCATCATTACTTACTAGTGTAACAAAACAAAAAGATATACTCACACACAATAACAACGAAGTTGAGGACAAAGTCACACGGATTTAAACAATATTAATAAAAGAAGGAAGAAAATATTTTAAACTGATAAATTACAAATGGCAAGAAGTACAAACTGTATACACATGAAGTAGGATGTTTATGTAACAACAACCAAGTTGAGACTGATGGAATGAGTAATACAATATACGATCATGGTGGAATTGTTCATTATTTTAACTGAAAACAATAATGTTTAAATAAACTGTTTTCAATTTTATTTAGGTTACACGCAGTTATATGAATAGCCATCAAATGTCATTATTATATATTAGTCATCCTATATCAACTGTGTACTAATACACCCGACCCCAACAGCAATACAAGGACACATGTACACTGTTACTTACTACTACAAAGGGAGAGGTTTGTTTACTTCAGGCAAGCTCTAAGAGCGAACGGACTATAGCTAAAACCACCCTACAAATATAAGTGTATAAAGTTTCATTTTTCTATCTTTCACCAGTCCTATGAAAAATGTACCAAAAAATATCTAATTTAACATTGGCGGGGTACAAAGTACAGTCTCCCCTTAACACTTGTAATAAAACAATTGCACTAATGAGGACATTTGTCATTACTTTCATTCTCAATTCTTTGATGGGTTTTTTTCTGTACAACGTAACGTGGTGATAGAATTTTACTTGTATTTATGTTATACTAACTTACCTTTTTCAAATTCTATCCGCTCATCTATTAAATTTTCATTATTCATATTATAATAATTGCTCCAGAAAATTACAATTTATTAATAAATAAACTTTATTGTCACGTAAAATAGTAGCCTGTATTTTTTTTTTTTGAGACCGCAGTGGCTCCCTTGAGTAAATTTTTGGGCACTCTCTTTTGTGGTTCTTTTCTTTGATTTTCCTCCAGTATTCTTCCATTCTGGTAGATCTTCTTTGTCTTTCTGCTTCCGAAAAGATCACTTTCCTGCTTCCTCTTCTATCTAATTTTCCTTGTATCTAACATTTTTATCTTTTAATAGTTTCAGCTGTTCAGTTTTATTTTCTAGATCTTCGAAGGTGATGATGCCTAACGCTTCCATATCTTTCTTGATTTCTCTTAACCACATTACTTCTGTCTTTTTCTGGTAGAGTTTTCTCTCTATTTGGTTTGTGATTCTATCTTCGGGTGTTCTGATTATAAGTCCAAAGAAGGATATTCTCTTTTTCCTTATCGTATCTAGTACCGATTCGGTCTCCTGGTAGACCTTTTTATTTGGTAGTAATCTCCATTCTCCTTCTACTTGGTGTCTTTTTCCGATCCAGGTTCTAAGTATCCTCCTTTCAAGTTTTTGGATTTTATCTATTCTATTTTCCTGGTTTAATTTGAATAGAGTTTTGCACCCATACGTTATCTTTGGTTGTACGACCGTTTGTAGTGTTTTATATTGGTTTTGATTGATAGCCATTTTATATTGTTTGTTTTTGGTGATTAGTTGAGATGTTGTTAGTTTATTGGTTCTTTCCTCCCATGCTTCCTTTTCGTTGTTGTAAGTGATGATTTCTCCCTAAGTATTTAAACCCTGTACTTTATTATATGACGTTTCAAAATATTATAACACCTAAGCCTAGGTTTGTTTGGGATCTTTTTCGTGGTTTTCCGTCTGTTTTGCAATTGCTGCTAATGCAGATGGTGAGAAGGATGATACGTGAAGATAAGTGATGAAAAAATGCCAGACCTGAACCAAGAATCAAACCCAGGCGTAGAAGCCAGTTGCGCTAACCACTACGCCAACGGACCGGCTAATCAGTTGGGGGTTTTGGTTTTTTTCTCATAAAGGGCCAATTTTGAACCATGTTCGACCTCACAATATTTCGACTCCCTTTTGTTTCCCATTTACCTCATATTGTAACCTCAGAAACCCCACGTAGAACAAGAACTAAATTTTTGGGTTTCTATTAACAAAATAACCTAATAAATAAGGAAATAATTTGCATAATTCTACCAGAGTATAATATTATTAATAATGATCATAGTGAAAAGATGTTTATGTTGTAGAAAAATCTAAAGCTACGTAAAGAATTTGCTACCTATATAGGTACTTTACTGCATAAAATAATGAAAAAAGTTTGTTGTCCTTTTCCTTAACTTGGTAAGTAATGAAATGAAAAAAGTTTATTATTCTCAACTTTTAATACCGTTACCTCAGCGTTGTCGTTGCATTTACCAGTTTTGTTTGTCGGAATGATACATTATCAAACAGACAACAGACGGCGTCAATTTGTAAAATTTACTTTTAAGGGGAGCACTTAACATCAAAAATATTAAAAAAATCGATTTTTGAATTTTGGCCTTCTGTATTTTTATCTGTGTGGTTACATGTAAAAATGATTACAGTACGATAAAATTTACGGAAGTTATGCGGATTTTTGTTTAGTAATTTCATGGCCGGAATTTCTTTTAATTGAGTTAATCTGTGGAAACAATTAATATTTGCGATATTCAAAGATTACAGAAAGCTGAGAAGCCAATGGAAAGTGTGTCAAAAGAAGCAAGACTAGAATAAAGGAAATTTTTTGAAGAGAAAGAATAGTCTGGTGAGGATCTAATACTAATACTATGGTGTACGCCGACTTTAGGATAAGTAAAACTTTACAGCTGATTTCCCGCAAATTCACTTTTTTCCATAAAGGTACAATTTTCTCAAAAACTATTTGACTTAGAAGGTTAAAATTCTTTGAGCATATTTCCCAGTATAATTGTGACATATGGTACTAGCATCATTGCACTATTATAACTAAGTTTGAAATAAAATAAAAAATTTTACAAAAAATTACATTGTTTTTGCATTTTTCAAAAAAAGTTTCTCAAAATGGTATCGCTGGCTCAATAATAATAATTCTAGTACCAAAGCTTAAAAAGGTTTCATAGAAAAGGCACAAAAAAATGAAAGTCTTAACTCTAACGGTTTCTTAGAAACGTGTACCTAAAAACAGTCAATTTAACATAGGTTAAATAGGAGATATAGTGCTCCTCTTAAATCTCGTTTTCCAGTTCTAACCAGACTGGAACTAATCCGGATAAAAGGAAATTCAAATAAATTGTACACGTTGAACATTGAAATAAAATTAATTCGTTGTTGTTAGTTTATTTTAAGTTGAATGACCATCTTGGTCATTAGCGACTGTGGGTTATGCTTCAGTGTTGTTGTTTAGATCAACAGCCAAAAGTCTGGTTTGAAATTCTAGAGGTTTTACTAAGTAAAAACGAGGAGGGAGGGGGTTTACCTTTGCCTTCCTCACTGAGTTGAAAGAGTATGCTTATCAGCATGCCAGGCCTTCTGAAAAGCATCTACTTTCCACCCTGCAAATGACACCTTTACTTCATTCACTACAGGGTCTTGATGTATAATGAAATTGATTACTCTCAGAGGAGAGAACTCTGATAAGTGTCTTTCACACCTCTACCTCGTCTGTTCTGAAATGCTTCAATCGTGTAATTGTTTGTCCATGTCATAAGAAATCTTAGCCCTGTAATGAACAAATTGAGTGTAAATAATTTGACACTCCACCTGTCTGTTACGGGCAGATAATCTAGTATAACATATTAATTTTTTTTTATCACTAATGTCTATTTTCAAAATAGTCCAAGTCTATTTTTCAAAATATTAAAAATTTTACCACAACATTAGCCAATCATTATTTCATGTTATTAACATATTATTTTGAACTAAGTTTTTTCAGCTGAATAAAACGATAGTTTGCCCGTGCCGAATGATCGAGCGGTTACCGATATATCAAGGGTTCAGAATATTGTTAATAAATCAAAATTTAAATAACGTACGAATTTGAAATTTTGTACACACTGAAAGAATGTAATTGTCTATGTTGTGTTAAAATTTCAACTTTTTTGGTGTAATAATTATCGAGTTACACGTCTCTAAACGCATGAAATTTGTTATGGTAGCAAAAAAAACCGCTACTTTTTGTCTTCCAACCTCGATATGGCAATTTTTTAACAACATTAAAAATATATGACTATTATGGATCAACGCAGAATAAAATGAGCTAAATTTTGATGTAAAATATATTGAAATCCGACTCATATTTTTAGAGATGCAAGGGTTCAAACTCGGGTGTCTATGATTATGAAACCTATAGTAAGTAGTTGATATGACTTTAAATAAATGGATAAATAAAAAAAACAAATAAACTACGGAATTTGAAGTAAAAAAAATATAAAAAAGAAATTGTCAATTTGGTCTCTATATTGATCATGGATTAGTAGCCTGCAAACATAAGAATGATCTTTTTTTTATAACGCACTTAAATTGGTCGTTGGATACGCACTATTGCCGTTGACTTTCGATTAACTGCTGTTTTTATCCGAGGGAACTTTTATGATTCTTCTTTTTGTATAAGCGGAAGTAAAATTCTTCAGTTTATGTTTGACCTATAACTCTGCCAAATGACCGTGCAAAAACTAACTTCCTCTAGTAAACCTCATTAATATTTTATCTCAAAATTACTCTAAATTGTAGCAGTCAGATTTTAGGCTACTTTTCTTTATAAACATGTTTCTGAAAACTTTATGGGGGTCTGAAAACGTGTATATCCAATGAAAACTCGATTTTGAAAAATCGACATGAAAACAATACTTTCCTTCCTATATATTCTCATACATACTTAAGAATGTAATAAATTGCACCACGTAATGTTCAGTCTTAAACAACAAAACTGTTGTTACTGTTGGTGCAAAAATGTTTGCACGATTAATATTCAGCTAACACACAACTCGAACATTGTAGACATACTTACAAAAATTCACATGAAAAAACAGGTCAGAAAAAAATGCCACGAACTTAAAACACATTTCTATCAACTAAAACGCTTACTCATCAGACATTGAACATTATTTCTGAGTTATTTATTTATTCCTACGAATGATTTACACACACAATTTTTTCAATTTAACAGAATACAAAACTAGTTGTTGTTTAGGTGACCATCAGAAAGGCTAGTTTGAACCTGTAGAGGGTTTACTAAGTAAAACGAGGAGTGAGGTGGTTTACGATTGCCTTCCTCACTGAGTCGAAAAGTATGCTTATCAGCATGCCGGGCCCTCTGAAAAGCACATATTTTCCATTCTGGAAATGACACCTTAACTTCATTCACCACAGGGTCTGGCCGTATAATGAAATTCATTACTTTCAGAGGAGGTAGCTCTGATTGCAGAGTTATACAGAGTTTTTACAGATTAGGAAAAATTTCTTAAAACACTATGTTTGGATTGTACCGTTATACGGGAGTGAAACATGGGTGTAGAAAGGAAGAGGATAGAAGCTTTTAATATGTAGTGTTATAGGAAAATGTTAAAGATTAGGTGGGTGGACAAAATAAGTAATTTAGAGGTTCTTAGGTGAGTGGATGAAAAAAGAAGTATAAGAAAGCATCTTACTAGAAGAATGGATAGGGCTAGTGGGGGCATATCTTAAGACATCCAGGTTTTGGTAATAATGGAGGGTAATATTGAGGGAGTGAATTGTAGGGGTAGGCAAAGGTTAGAGTTTATAAAGCAAATCACAAAAGATGTTGGGTGTTACAGGTATGTAGGTATGAAACGATTTGCGCAAGATAGAACAGCTTGGAAAACTGCATCAAACCAGTCGAAAGACTGATGACAAAAAACCCTGATTAGCGTCTTTTACACATCTGCCTCTTCTGTTCTTAAATGATTGTCATTTAGTTGGCTGACCACGTAATAAGAAACAGAACTATTTATTTTAGCCCTGCAACGAACAGATTGAGTGTAAATAATTTGACACTTCACCTCTCTGTTATGGGCAGATAATCTAGTATAACATATTAATTTTTATTTAGTTTTGTTATCACTACGTGTGTATGTTGCAATCAGTTCAATTCAGAGCAGTAAGCAAACCCATGACCCAATGAGATGAAGATGATATGTATGACATACAAATGAGGTGTTGTTTTGTACAGACCCAGTCCAACCATTCCTGAGAAAGTAGAATTAATTGAACCCCAACTATCAAAGTACACCGGTAACCACTGACTAGTATTCAAATACGCATTAAAGTAAATTCCTTTACTAGGATTTGAGCCACGAACCTTCGTCTTCGGAAATCAGCTCTTAAATAGCGAATTGGCGGTGACGACTTTACCTCTAGACCAACCCGGTGGTCCAGTTAATTAATGATACATAATAGGCAACCAGTAGAAGGAGGCTTGGGGCTGCCGATTTCATTCAGCCATTACACGTCATAACCAGTAATTATGCCCATAACAGGCAGGTTGAGTGTTAAATTATTTACACTTGGTCTGCTAGCTACAAGGCTAAAAAAATTAGTTCTACTTCTTATAACATGATCAGCCAATTATACGACTGAACTATTTAAAAACAGAAGAGGTAGAGGTGTAAAAGACACTAGTCAGAGTAACCTCCTCTGAAAGTGGTAATGAATTTCATTATACAGCCAGACGTTGTGGTGACATAAGTGAAGGAGTCATTTTCAAGGTACAAAGTAGATGCGCTTTTCGGAGAGCCTAGCATGCTGATGAGCACAGGCTACTTTTGTACTCAGTGAGGAAGGCAATGGTAAACCATCTCACTCCTCGTTTTACTTAGTAAAACATCTAGAGCTTCAAACCAGCCTTTCGGTTGTTGACCTAAACAACAACCATTATTTACTATTAACAGTAATATATGAAACCAAATCAAGTAAAAGGCAAAGGATGAAAAGAAACCAAGAATAGGGTTTGACTTTAATGTAGTTTTTTTCCAAATGTATATAGATGCAGACTTCCAATTTTTTTTTATTTAATTTTTTTTGTTTTAACGTCCGACTGTTCTGCAATTACTGCTAATGCAGATGGTAAAGGATGAAATGATTTTTTTATAACGTATGAAAATATGCCGTGCCTGAATGGGATTCGAACCCAAGACCGCATGATGAGAGATTTACAAATGGATATTTTATATCAAGTTTTGTACTTTGAGTGTGAGTTAAATTTCTGTGACTGAAAATATTTGTCAGATTGTTATTTAAGAATGCAGATAATTATCAATGAATTAATTTTTATTTAATTTTTTTTACAGAAAAATGTTTCGTCAAAGAGCTGTCCAACAATTAATAGAATCAATAAGTAAAAAAAAATGTAATTTAAATCAAAACAGAAATATATCAAGTTATTTGAGCAGTAGATCATATTATAAACTACATCATAGATATAGATTACAAGTTAATAGTTGTGGATTATACAATATCGCAGTTAGAAATTTAAAAACAAACATAATAACTTCTGATAATATTGTAAATTCTCCATACGAAGATGTAAACATACCGAATTATTTACTTCATGAACTTATTTGGGAAAACGTACAGAAGTGGCCTGATAAGATAGCTATAGTAAGTAACATTTTATGTATTTTCATTCCACTTTCTCTTCCTACTTATCCTCCTGGTTCTATTTTTCTTCTTTCTCCTCGTTTTCTTTCTTCTTCTCCAACTCCTTCTTCTCTTTTTCCTCTTTCTTCTTCTTTTCCTTTTTTCTTTTGCCTCACCAATTTATTTTCATACACCTCCACCTTGGCTTCGATGTCACTGTTTCTAAGTTCATTTCCTTTTCAAGTCTGGTATATTTTCATCACTCATTTTTATTTAACACCCATCATAAACAACCCCCATAATGTGAAAAACAGAAATGAGTAGACGTAAATTAAAAAACTTTTTGCTATACCTCCACCTTTTCCTTTTTCCTCTTCATTTTCTTCATTCTCGTACTTTTTCTCCTCCAACTAACTGTGTCTTTCTTCTCTTCTTCCTCCCTTACATCTTTCTCATTTTTGCTCATTTTTCTCCAAATTGTCTCTTTCTGCATCTCTTCTTCTTCATCTTCTTCTTGTCCTTGTTTCTGGATATTGGACAACACAACAACAACTATGTCTTGTTCACTACATTCCTGAAGAAGTCAACTTGAGATCAACTGAACCACTTCCTCAGGTTATTCAAACTGGACACCTTTCTTCCTTTTCCCAGTGATTTACTTCCCTCGATCATTTATAACATTTGGTTTTTCACTTGCATTATTCATAGATTGTCAAATACAGGTAGTTTATTTATCCCATTGTATAAAAAGGCTTTTAAAATAAAAATCGATCTAATTACTCATCTGGGTTAATATAATGTTTCTAAGATATATTCGGATAAATTGATATTTAGATAAGAGATATTCAGATTATTAATTCGTAAATTAATTACAGTTAAAAGTAATGAACATGCAGAGGCACCCACAAGTATTTTTATGTAGTCTTTCATCATTTTTTTTGTAGTTTATTCAAAGTCGCATCGACAGCTTGGCCATTAGTGACTACTGTGGGTTTTTGTACTGTAACGGTGGGTTTTAACGTGTTAAAATTTCCAGACCCTTGCCGGAAATAAAACTAGGGACCTACCACTTTGTAGGCTAGCACGCTAGTCACAACGCTAGGAGGCAGTCAATCTTCTTTTTCTTGTTAAAATGTACGTTTAAAATTTCATTTTTTATCAAATAATCTTTGTTGTTTAGATCATCAGCCGAAAGGCTGGTTTGAACCTGTAGAGGTTTTACTGAGTAACATGAGGAGTGAGGTGGTTTACCATTGCCTTCCTCACTGAATGGAAAAGTACTCTTATCAGTATGCCGGGCCCTCTGAAAAGCACATATTTTCCACTCTGCAAATGACACCTTCACTTTATTCACCACAGGGTCTGGCTGTATAATGAAATTCATTACTTTTAGAGGAGATAACTCTGATTAGTGTCTTTTACACCTCTACCTCTTCTGTTCTTAAATGATTCAGTCATTTAATTGGTTGACCATGTGATAAGTAACAGAACTATTTATTTTAGCCCTGCAATGAACAGATTGAGTGTAAATAATTTGACACTTTTGATTTTGATTTGTTATGGGCAAAAATAATCTTTATATTTGTTTTATTTTTATTAAAGAATCAAATAGAATCAAGTAAAATCAATAAATTGTATTTATTTCATAAAACAAACTTATTGCCCATATCAAACAAGAGTCGTGTTAAATTATTTGCCCTCGATCTGCTAGTTCCAGGGCTACACAAAATAGTTCTGTTTCTTATCACATGATCAGCCAATTATATGACTGAAGCATTTACGAACAGAAGAGGTAGAGGGTAAAAGACACTAGTCACAGTTATCTCATCTGAGAGTTTTGAATTTCATTAACTTATACAGCCAGACCCTATGGTGAGTGAAGTGAAGGTGTCATTTGCAGGGTGGAGAGTTTTCAGAGGGCCTGGCATGCTGATTAGCATACTTTTCCTTTCAGTAAGAAAGGCAATATTGTAAACACTACTCCTTGTACTTAGTAAAGCATTTAAAGGCTCAAACCAGCCTTTCAGTTGATGACCGAAACAACAATAACAACAAAACAAATATGTATTTTTTCAATACCATTTAAGTTTTTTCTCTTTAAAATGTTTTAAAGTTTTTTATATCCTATAATTATTGTTTTCGGTATTTTTTTAATTGTTATGTAACCTCTTATCTTAGTTCATATGTCTGCTTATGTATATTTACGTAATTCAAAAATAAATCTTTATAATGCATCCTGCAGTTTTAAATATTTCTATTTCATATAATGAATTAATACAATAATTTCACTAACCTTCTTTTTAAACTGCGTCACCTTTATTTCAATTTTCACTTATACGTGTTTCGGTGGATCCACCATCATCAGAGTAAATAACATATAATTGAAACTAAAAACATTATTTATTAAAAATCTATAGAAGATGATACATCTTCAGTCACTTGTATAAAACTGATTTAAAATTAATTTATTTTAATTTATCCCTTCTCATATTTACTGTAGATAGCAGCAGCAGTCAATATCACTTCATCATTCCTAAATTTCACCTGTTCATTCAAAATGTCCTGCTTTTGCTCTTTTAAATATTTATAAATGTGGAACATCTCATATTTTTCAATTTTATTTTTATTTTCTATATTACATTGTTCTATTATATTGAAATGTTCATCTATTTTACCAAATTTATGTTTTTCTTCTTTTATATGATTGGTATAGTTAGATATAATGTAGTCACATTTCAGTGCTTTTTTATGTTCATTATACCTCACGTGAAAATTACGACTAGTCATACCAATGTAAAATTTTTTACAATCCTCATTACCACAATCTATTTTATACACACCCTTTTTATTGCTTACTGTTTCATTTATATTATTTTTAATTATATTTGTGGACAGTAGTTTTTTATTATTACATGTGTATGCGATTTTATAAAATTTATTTAATGTTCTGTATAATTTATTGTTAGTAGTTTTATTGTATTTTAATGCAATAAATGGTTTATGTTTTATTTTATTATCTAATATAAGGGTGGTTCTCAAGTTATTTTTAAAATGTAGTTTGTTTTTAATTTTATTTATTACTTTATTTATTAATAATAATAAAAAACTACTGTCCACAAATATAATTAAAAATAATATAAATGAAACAGTAAGCAATAAAAAGGGTGTGTATAAAATAGATTGTGGTAATGAGGATTGTAAAAAATTTTACATTGGTATGACTAGTCGTAATTTTCACGTGAGGTATAATGAACATAAAAAAGCACTGAAATGTGACTACATTATATCTAACTATACCAATCATATAAAAGAAGAAAAACATAAATTTGGTAAAATAGATGAACATTTCAATATAATAGAACAATGTAATATAGAAAATAAAAATAAAATTGAAAAATATGAGATGTTCCACATTTATAAATATTTAAAAGAGCAAAAGCAGGACATTTTGAATGAACAGGTGAAATTTAGGAATGATGAAGTGATATTGACTGCTGCTGCTATCTACAGTAAATATGAGAAGGGATAAATTAAAATAAATTAATTTTAAATCAGTTTTATACAAGTGACTGAAAATGTATCATCTTCTATAGATTTTTAATAAATAATGTTTTTAGTTTCAATTATATGTTATTTACTCTGATGATGGTGGATCCACCGAAACACGTGTAAGTGAAAATTGAAACGTGACGCAGTTTAAAAAGAAGGTTAGTGAAATTATTGTATTAATTTACGTAATTAACTCTTATAAATGTTTGTAAAATTAATCTGACAGGTCTATGTTGATAATTTATTAAAGAAATATAATTTTAATATAATAGTTATTAGATAACAATAGATAATTTAGAGTGGTCTATTAAATTATTTTAAATTAAATGAGTCAGCATTTTAAATAATATTTTTTCCTAGTCCTTACATATATAGATTTAATTTGTCTTTCTTTGCCATATTTTTCTACTAATAATAATTGTGTTAGAAAATATTTACCTGTCACTCAGAAAACTGGTTATTTAAATTGTTTGTAGCCGTAGTTAAATAAATTTGAGCTGTTGTTAAAGAAAACTTAATTACATGCGCTGTATAGATGTCATCATAAAAAAATGGTGGGTTTTGAACATGGTTTAAATGAAAACAGAAATATTTATAGTTGATGGTATTTATTTATTATTTATTTTATTATTTTATTTATTTTTTTTTATGGTATTTTATTTATTTTTCATCTCAGACAGTAGTTTTACATAACTAATAAATTTCAATATGTGCACCATTGGTCGCTCGGTTAAATATCCAATCGATGCTTAGTTTCTGGCCAAAAATTAGTTAATATATCTTCTGTTATGGTTGTCAATGCTTCATTAATTCTTTCCTTTCAGTGATTTAGGTCATGAATAATTTTTTGAATAAACAATGTTTTTGATGCACCCCCACAAGAAAAAATCATAAGGTGTCACTTTTGGACTCCTTGGAGGTCAAGGTATAGGTCCTTACCGGCCTAAATAATTATTATTAAAAATATTAATCAATCTAAAGCCAAAATCGTAATTACACGAGGATAAAATACAAAAGGCATCTTCATTCTATTTACTCATGTTCAAACGAAAAATTACGTAATTTTCCAAATTACTGACAAATTACAAATTGTCTGAACCCAAGAAAAAACCATGAGTCATCTGTAATAGCCAAAAGAAATTCTGTGTATTATTAACAGTAGTAACTAGTAGAACACAGTAGTAGAATAGATTTACTTAAATTTAAAGTTTTGTGAAATGGAATAAGGAAAATAGATTAGGTAGGTAATATCTAAAATATTTTAAAAACTCAAACATAAGGATTTTATTCCACTTTAGATTGGGCACCCACCGGGTTGGTCTAGAGGTAAAGTTGTCGCCGCGAGTCAGCTGTTTAACAGCTGATTTTCGGAGACGAAGGTTCCTGGTTCAAATTCTAGTAAAGGTAGTTACTTTTATACGGATTTGAATATTAGACAGTGGTTACCGGTGTACTTTGATGGTTGAAGTTTAATTAACCATACTCTCTCAGGAATGGTCGGCCTGGGTCTGTACAAGACTACATCTCATTTACACGTCATACATATCATCCTCAGCTCATTGGGTTATGGGGTTGCTTATTGTTCTGAATTGAACAGATTGCAACGCACACAAATTTGGAAAAAAGAAGAAAACTTTAGATTGGGAGTATGTGTAGGTTAACCCTTTCAGTGCCAACATCCGGAAAAAAGGGCGTCAATGTATTTTTCGTTGTGACATCCGGTTTACCGGACTCCTGTAAGTTATGCATAAAGTGCCAACGTCTGGATAACCGAACATTTACAAAAAAAAAATTTTTAACAAAAATTAATGGAATAATGTATTATTTTGAAACTGCCTCTGTGGCGTAGTGACTAGCGCATTAACCTGCGTAGCAAAAGGTGCCAGGTTCAATTCCCAGCTAGGTTTGAGAAATTTTAACAAGTTTAAACCACCGTTAAGGTATAGGTAACGTGCTATAAGTTGACGATTACGCCTATCATGCGGAGGACAGTATACTATCTATCCTACTTACATTGGCCAACCCGAAAGCATAAGATGTCATGGTTAGAGCTGTCGCTATGATGTATTTAGAAAAGCACATATAGTAGAACTTCCAACCCCCGCACAGTCCAGTCTTGCTCTCGCTGACGATCGTCAACTTATATTGCGTTACCTATACCAAAATCAAAAGTAGTTACTAATGACCAAGCTGTTGATGCGACTTTAAAAAATCTGGTGTGAAACACTCACACAACTTTCTCTTGCCAATGCAAATAATTAATAATAAACCTAACATTATTAATAAAATATTAAAAATAAACAACAACTAACCTCAAAAATATAACCTTATTTTAATCATGAGTGGAAGACGCAAAATGAAAATCGAACTCAATTTGGCTTAAAAAAAACGGAAAATCACACTTTCACGCTAAACTAGGCTCTGTAGAGAAAAATTCTCTAAACAAAAGTTGTAGATCTTTTAATTTTCTATAACTTTTATTATATACACTTTTGTCGTAAAATGCATACTAAGACCGAAATGTTAAAAAAATCGATTTTTCTCACGTTTTCGTGAGAAAAAAAACAGAAAATCGCAAATTACCGCTAAACTAAGCGTTATACAAAAAAATGTTTGAAATAAAAGTTGTAGGTTTTTAAATTCTCTACAACTTTTATTACATAAGTTTTTGCGCTAAAATTTATATTAAAGCCGTAATCTTAAAAAAACAACGTTTTTACGTGAAAACAGCCTCACCGAGAATTTCAGCAGACATGGCGCCTACCCTATCTTGTAGAGAATAAAAAATTGAGTAAAATAGGCGATTTTAAAAAAAATCGTAGGACCAGTTTTTGAGAAAATCGCAAAAAACTGAAAAATTTTACGAATAAACTACTACTTCCGGTTGACCGATTTTGATGAAAATGTTCGTGTCGCGTCCGGTAGTGGTATGTAACTTAAGTTTCAAGTTTCAAGTTCGTACGATGTTCCGTTCTGGAGATATTTTGTTCACACACACACACACAGACACACACACACAGACACAGACACACACACACAGACACACAGACACACACACAGACCAATCGCTAAAAACATGTTTTTTGGATTCAGGGGGTCTGAAAACGTATAGATCCGGTGAAAACTCGATTTCGAAAAATCGACATGAAAACAATACTTTCCTTCCTATATATTCATATAGGCAAGAGAAAGTAAAAAAAATCTGGTGTGAAACACTCACACAACTTTCTCTTGCCAATGCAAATGATTAATAATAAACCTAACATTATTAATAAAATATTAGAAATAAACAAAAACTAACCTCAAAAACATAACCTTATTTTAATCACGAGTGAATGACGCAAAATGACAATCGAACTCAGTTTGGCTTAAAAATACGGAAAATCACGCTTTCACGCTAAACTAGGCTCTGTAGAGAAAAATGCTCTAAACAAAAGTTGTAGATCTTTTAATTTTCTATAACTTTTATATTTACACTTTTGTCGTAAAATGCATACTAAGACCGAAATGGTTAAAAAAATCGATTTTTCTCACGTTTTCGTGAGAAAAAAAACAGAAAATCGCAAATTACCGCTAAACTAAGCGTTATACAAAAAAATGTTTGAAACAGAAGTTGTAGGTTTTTAAATTCTCTACAACTTTTATTATATAAGTTTTTGCGCTGAAATTTATATTAAAGCCGTAATCTTAAAAAAACAACGTTTTTACGTGAAAACAGCCTCACCGAGAATTTCAGCAAACATGGCGCCTACCCTATCTTGTAGAGAATAAAAAATTGAGTAAAATAGGCGATTTTAAAAAAAATCGTAGGACCAGTTTTTGAGAAAATCGCAAAAAACTGAAAAATTATACGAATAAACTACTACTTCCGGTTGACCGATTTTGATGAAAATGTTCGTGTCGCGTCCGGTAGTGGTACGTAACTTAAGTTTCAAGTTTCAAGTTCGTACGATGTTCCGTTCTTGAGATATTCTGTTCACACACACACACACAGACACACAGACACACAGACACACAGACACACACACAGACACACAGACACACACACAGACCAATCGCTAAAAACATGTTTTTTGGGTTTAGGGGGTCTGAAAACGTATAGATCCGGTGAAAACTCGATTTCGAAAAATCGACATGAAAACAATACTTTCCTTCCTATATATTCATATAGGCAAGAGAAAGTAATAAACTAAAAAAACTTTATTGAATATTTTTAGTGTTAAAATGATTTCTTTTTTTATGAACATAATACATATTAATTTTTACAAGAAATTTTATTTTTCTGTAACGTTGAAATTTTGGTTGGCAATGGCAGGCTTACGCCTGCATGTTTTCAAAATAAAGGCTGGCACTTTTTGTTCTCTTATTCAAATTAATTGGCTTTAGATCAAACTTTTAAATATTGTTTCTTCACTGAAAGGGTTAAACACGTTTTTTTGTAGAATTTTCATTGTTATACATGACTGCATACAAAATTAATGTTTAGTTCTATTTTAATTCTATCTATACGGTTTGTTTACTAGAACAGTAACGGTTACTTTTGTAGTAAAGTAACCATGGGCCTATCTATTGATGTGGAAATGTGTCGGCCAGTTGATTTCTGCTTGATCCTGTTTCGTTCAATTGTTTGAATCGACATCACATATTTTTTTCATGGGATGGATCTTTTCCATCATCACATCAAAATGCACTTTGAACTGAAATTACAGACTTCAAGAATCAAACATACTTTTCGTTTTCTTTATCATTGAACATATCTAAACAGACCAAAGAAAAAATACAAAAACTTAAGTTGCCGGCCGCATTGGCGTAGTTGGTAACGTCCTCGCCTCTCATCATGTGGTTGTGGATTCGAATCCCACTCAGGCGCGGCATATTTTTATGCGTTACAAAAAATCATTTCATCCTTCACAGTTACAACCCAACGTCGTTGCTAATGACCACTGTAGTTGATGCGACTTTAAATAAACAAAGAAAAAATAAAAAAACTTAAATTGAGGTTAGGACTGCTGTTACACAAACTTTTGGGTTGGAGGCTATCAGAGCTACCTGTAATAAAACAACTCAAAATTTTGCTACTCTCTTGAAATGAATTACTGCATCCCTATCACATTCTTTTTTGATGACCCTTTATTACAATGCTGTAAGGCTCTTTTATCTGAATGTTTTGACATTTCTTTGTGTCAAATCTGTAAACACAAAAATACTGTAAATTATGAAAATGACAAATTTGAAAATAAGGGATATTTAAGATAAAATATGGAAATAAGAATTGCGATATGTTCTATATCGGAATGACAACTCATAATTTTATACCAGATTTAAAGAACATGAGAGAGCATACAAATATAATAAAATAAAATCTAATTATGCAAAACATGTGAAAGACTCAGGACATATTTTTGGAAAAATAGAAGAGGATTTGTATATATTGGATAAATGTACATATAATAATAAATATAAAATACAAAAAAATGAAATCTTTCTAATATACATCCAGATAAATTTAAATAAAGATACGTAAAATAATTAATGAACAATTTAATTTTAAAGATGACAATTTAATTAAAGAAGCTGCTACTACCTATTGTAATAATATAAACAAATACAGGAATGAAATTTAAACCAGTTTTAATCTAAATGACTGAATGGAGCACCGTTCTAAATTTTAATTTTTAAAATATACTCTGAAGAAGGTGGTACCACCGAAACGCGGATAAGTTTTTTAAACTTAAATAAGCAACCAAAGGTAAGGTGATAAATTTCATTTATATAGGGTGATTCAAAATTATACGCCAATCTCTTGGGATCTCATTCTATAGCTAAAAATAAGAAAAAAAGTTTACATAAACCTTACCCTGAAAACGCTTAGTTAGCGAGTTACGGGTAGCGAAAAATTTCACCTAGAACTCTGTACCCTCGGTGAAGTAAGGCCGTATAAAAATGTTAAAGGTAGTTACAAAGATACAAATACGATTGTTTCTTATTTTTTTTAATCTGAAAAATTTAATAAAATTGGTTCCAGAGCTGTAAATGCAATACTTTCAGAGATTTCTTACATAAAACACAAGAATTGGTGCAAAGAAATAACGTCCATTACATCAGGAAGGTTGCAATAATGTTTTATTTCTGCATTCCTTGCAAACTATGGTACCTTTATTATAGATCAAAGAACCTTATTCTGGAACTTTTGAATTACTTCTATGTTACTTCTGCTGGTAGTTCCCCAAAGTTGAACGCTGTACAACCAAACTGGTTTAAGTAATATTTTGTAAAGCAGCAACTTATTCTCAAGAGAGAGTGAAGAGTTCCGGCCAATGACTATGAGCCGATTATATGACTGAATCATTTAAGCATTTAAGAACAGAAGAGGTAGAGGTGTAAAAGACACTAATCAGAGTTATCTCCTCTGAAAGTAATGCATTCATTATACAGCCAGACCCTGTGGTGAATGAAGTGAAGGCGTCATTTGCAGGATGGAAAGTAGATGCTTTTCAGAGGCCTGGCATGCTGATAAGCATACTTTTCAACTCAGTGAGGAAGGCAATGGTAAAACACCTGACTCCTTGTTTTACTTAGTAAAGCCTCTAGAGGTTCAAACCACCTTTCGACTGATGAACTAAACAACGCATAATCATTTATAGTAACATTAAGTACTATAACATCTACATAGTTATCTACAGGTCATTTGTTCTAGCTAGAAGCTCTCCCAGCAACGCTCTGTGCCGCTGAGCTGTTCTGTTTAGTGGTGGGGGAAACACCTCCAAGGGAAGTGATCAGTCTCTCTATAGTACTAGCAGCGTTAAGAGCCTAAGTTTACTATAATTCCTAAAAACATTGACTGTATGTTGTAATTTTATCTTTTTGTTGTTCTATTCCCTTCACAAGCCTTCAACTCGTGCATTCGGTAGTAGGCCTACTGTTTTTGGAACCTATTGTTTTTACTCTTTTGCTGTTTGGTTTTGTTTATATTAATTTTTTGTATGTATTCTTTGTTTCGTTTCTACTTTATATTTATCTAGTTATTACAATGGAACCTAGTTGTAGAAGTGAAAATTCGAGCACGAGTGCTAGTGTAATACGGAAAAGGCAGGTAATACGCGATTAAACTAGGGAGTATACAGTATAGCCAGTGAATACAATTTTATGAAAAAAGAAGCTGAACAAAACGGACCAAGCTAGCGTAGTAGTTGTAACAGAGTAGTATACAGTTAGAAAGAGAGGGAATGATCATTAAGTGAGAAGGAGACAACACATGCCCCTTTGAAACTATCCCTACTCTACCTACTCGCTCTCCCCTTACAAGCTTCTTCCAAAAACAAATGCACTATACATAGTTCTAAAATTCAAATAAATTTTTAATGATTAAATTATTGTATTTCAGGAATGTGGTTTAACTGGACGAAATTACTCATTTGCACAACTTCGGAAATATTCTAAAACATTTGCTGCTTCCTTAATAAAATCTGGTTTAAAGCCAGGACAAGTAATATCAATAATATTACCAAATCTACCAGAATTTCCTATTGTTTTTCTTGGAGGTTCTGAAGCAGGACTTGTCGTTTCACCTGTAAATCCTGATTACACTGCTGGTAATATGATTTTTTTATTTTCTTCTTAAAAAATGTTGTTGTTGTTTAGGTCAAGAACCGAAAGGCGGTTTTGAACCTCTAGAGGCTTTACTAAATAAAACAAGGAGTGAGATTGTTTACCATTGCCTTCCTCACTGCATAGAAATGTATGCTTATTAACATGCCAGACCCTTTGAAAAGTATCTATTTTCCACCCTGCAAATGACACCTTCACTTCATTCACCACAGGGTCTGGCTGTATAATGAAATTCATTACTTTCAGAGGAGATAACTCTGAGTAGTGTCTTTTACACCTCTACCTCTTCTGTTCTTAAATAGTTCAGTTGTATATTTGGCTGACCACGTGATAAGAAACAGAACTATTTTTTGTAGTCTTGGAATTAGCAGATCGAGTGCAAATAATTTAACACTCCACCTGCCTGTTATGGGTATAATTAATGGTTATGACGCTTAATGGCTGAATGAAATCGGCAGCCCCAGGCCTCCTTCTGCTGGTTGCCTATGAAGCATCATTAATTAATTGGACCTCCGGGTTGGTCTAGAAATGTATGCTTATCAGCATGCCAGGCCATCTGAAAAGTATCTCTCGTATTTTCCACCCTGCAAATGACACCTTCACTTCGTTCACCACAGAGTCTGGCTGTATAATGATGAAATTCATTCCTCTCAAAAAAGATAACTCTGACTAGTCTGTCAATATCTCTGTCTCTTTGTTTTTAAAAGCTTCAGTCATATAATTGGCTGACCACATGACAAGAAACAGATTTATTTTTTGTAGCCCTGGAACTAGCAGATCAAGTGCAAACAATTAGCCAACATAATTAGGCTAACGGATAAATTACTACCATATTATGTTGGATACACCAGTTTTTGGCCAATCATTAAAGTTAAGCAACATTGAGACCAGTTAGTTCTTGGATTGGTGACCACTTGGGAGTACTGTATTTTGTTGGCATAGTTACTTTCTAAAAAATTATCAAAAATGAAAATTTTTAATTTTGTTGTTAAAACCACACCATTCTTAACCTTTTTACAAACTCACCCATTCTGGCTTTGGATTATAATAACTTGTGATGTTATTTGCCTCATGATTTAAAAGAATTTTCGATCAGTGTTTTCAAAATTAAATTAACCCTTCACGGATTATTGATGGATTTATCCGCCAAAAAATCTTTCTCACAGGGTTATTATTTTGATATATCCGCAAACGGTTTTGAGTGGTTATGGTTGTTTTAACAAATATATCTGCACTTTTATTTTTAAATTAAAATTAAAAAAGATTTCGACCAAAATTTGTCTTAATAATCATCAAAATTATGCTAAAATATCTAAAACATTCTAATACTATTTAACATTAGGGAGGTTTTAATTCATTATTAATTATGTGTATATAAAATCATTAAGTTATAGCAATAACGTTAAAATTAATTTACGACCATTATTCCATATTTCAGAATTACATGACTCTTCAATTTTGTTTGCAAACTATTCATATCACTGAATATATGAGAATGTATTTATATCTTGTTATTTATTACAAATAATATCATTAATAACTATGTAATTACCAATAACAAACATAACCTTAAATACTTATTTGAATGAATTCAATATAGCTGATCGTTTATTTTGGTGTAAATCATTTTCGGTTTTATTTTAAATTCAGCGCCAGTACATACAGTACTTTGCTACTGTTTGTATTTTAACCTAATTATTTATGTATGTAATTTGACCTATTTATTCATAGTAATTGTAATAAGAAATTTATATTTGTTATGTATTTGTATTTTAAATAAAGATACATGATTGGCAATCCATTTTAACAGATATATCATCTTGCCTATATGAATATAAGCCTATGGGAAGAAAAGTATTGTTTAGGTCGATTTTTCGAAATCGAGTTTTCACCAGATCTATTTGTTTTCAGACCCCCTGAACCTTAAAAAACATGTTTTTAGCAATTGGTC